>JAAVUH010000133.1:0-410132 GCA_014899045.1 Fusarium palustre | reverse complement strand
GACAACACACCCCTTCCTCCTTCCCTTCTGTGCCCCCCCCCAAGCCCAAAGGCGAGAAAAATATTTCATAATCCGCTATCTCTCTGATCACTTCTTCCTCCTTTCCCTTCTCCATCACAACATCAAACACCTGTGTCTCCGCGCAACGCCCCGTCGTCTGTCTAATCTCAACCTCGTTTCTAGGGCACGAAGCTACCCTGATCAAACTCCTCCTTATTGCACCAGAGTTCTACCTGTTCAACACGCAGTCACCGTTTTCGAACGCTCCTCCATCACAGGTCCAAGTTCGAACGTCATACTCAACCTAACCACCAATCTCATCCACCAGCCGCCGATATGTCTACCGCCAACACCAACACCAACGTGGACGCTGCCGTTAATGACGTCGCCAACACTCTGAGCAATACCTCCATCAGCAACAAGCCTGCCGATGACAAGACGGCCGCCAACGAGGCCGCCTCAGCCAGCGCTGCTGAGGGTCGCCGCCTCTACATTGGCAACCTGGCGTATGCGACAACTGAGGGGGAGTTGAAGGACTTCTTCAAGAGCTACCTTGTGTAAGTTCTGTCTTCTTTTCAACTGTGTCTTTCTACACGAACTCTCCGTCAATTTCATGCCGTCGTCGTCGTCTTTACTCCAACTTGTGGAAGCCCCGCTGGAGACACGTGTCTCCCTGCCGTCGCAACGAGCTCCTTCCCTGGACTTCACATAGACGACAGTTCATGGGCAGGAACGCGCAAAGCCCCTTCCCCATGACCATGTCTCACTCTGACATCAGAATGGGGAATGCCCGCTTTCTATTGTTTGGCTCCACATTGGACACAACGATGGTGTGAACATTGAAATTCTATCCTACCCTGCCGTTACACCATCATGAACGTGACCAAACATGTACTGACCGTCATTAGCGAGTCTGTCTCGATCCCTAAGAACCCTCGCACCGACCGCCCTGTCGGTTACGCCTTCGTCGACCTTTCCACCCCCACTGAGGCTGAGCGTGCCATCGAGGAGCTCTCCGGCAAGGAGATCCTTGAGCGCAAGGTTTCTGTCCAGCTCGCTCGCAAGCCTGAGCCCGCTGGTGAGAAGTCAGAAGGTGCTAACGGTGATGGCTCTGGCGCTGAGGGCTCTCGTCGCCGAGCTTCTGGACGTGGCCGTGGACGTGGCCGTGGCCGTGGAGGTCGCACCGCCCGCGCTGGTCGTGTGAGTCATACCTGAGTGCCATCGTCTCTGAAATGCTTACTGACAATTCTATAGGAGGGTGCCGAGAAGAAGGAGGGCGAAACTGCTGAGGCTGCTGCTGCCACTGATGATGCTGCTACCGCAGCTGCTGCACCTGCCACCAATGAGGTTCAACCTTTGTCCGATATCACAAACAAGATCAACACTGACGCAAACGCGAAGACCAAGACCCAAGCTCGCCCTCAGCGTGAGCGCCGTGAGCGCGGTCCTCCCGCTGACGGAATTCCTTCCAAGACCAAGGTTATGGTTGCTAACCTGCCTTATGACCTGACTGAGGACAAGGTCAGTGACACAAAAGATTTGCTTTTCAATGCTGTATGCTAACTCCCAGGCAGCTCATTGAGCTTTTCAAGGCTTATGAGCCCTCTTCTGCCAAGATTGCTCTCCGACCTATTCCCCGATTCATGATCAAGAAGCTTCAGGCTCGTGGTGAGGCCCGCAAGGGTCGTGGCTTCGGTTTTGTCACTTTGGCTTCTGAGGAGCTTCAGCAGAAGGCTGTCAGTGAGATGAACGGAAAGGAGATTGAGGGCCGTGAGATCGCCGTCAAGGTTGCTATTGACAGCCCTGATAAGACCGATGAAGAGCAGCACGAGGGTGATGCTACCAACGGTCAGAAGGAGAACATCCCCGCCACCGAGGCTGCCCCTGCGGCTGCTACCGGCGCCGTGGCTGCTGCCCCTGCTACTGCTGCGGCTCCCGCTGCGGCCCCTGCTGCCACCAAGGCTGCTGAGGCTACCCCTGCCTCTACCACTCCCGCCACCACTGCCTAAGTTAAGGCACGGGCGCGAGTTTCACGGACATGAGCCTCGTATTATGTCATGATGATTACTCTAACGATTTGGGCATGCGATTTCAACGATTTCTCTTACGGTAGATTCTCGCTACAACGATGAAAAGAAAGAATGAGGTTTTTCCACCTTACCTGAGTTTTTTTTTGGGGAGGGACATAGGCAAGAGCAAATCGAACTCTGATGAATCTCGGGATGGGGTCTACTTTGTCAACCTTTACTTTTCACATCAAAACACTAATATTTCCATGATCGGGACACAAAAACATTCACGGGCCCTCTGTTATTTTGTATTTGTATCATCTTTTCTCTAACACTACTGCTGGGATGTACACTAGTTTGCACCGATGCGGGTGGAAGGGGAGAAGAGTTTAGCGCTATCATAAATGGGCATTCGATGAAGTCACGAAACGATTCAAGTGACTAGTATGAACCTCCGTGCTTGCGAGTTGCTAAAATAGTAATCGTTCATGATGCACACTCGACAATAATCCAATAGAGTTGTGGAGTCTAGTTTGACAGGGTTTGCCGATTTGGCTTTAGCTGTGGCCAGCCTTAATACCTTGACTTGAGTTGGTGGACAATCACCAGAATGCGTTTGCTGTCGGGTCGCATTTGCATAGTATTTTACGAAGTGGACTTGATGAATGGCAACACACAGTCCAGGATGAAGTCTTGACCAAAAAGACAATCAACATTGGGTTAGGTACTATTACCCAAACGGGCATATGCTGGGTCTAGAACGTGGTAGTTTATCCGTACCTATCTGTCCATCTTCTTGTTGCTGTTCATATGGACAGAAGTGCCCCACAACCGTAGCCCCTTAACGAGAAGTCCACAGAGTATGGCATGCTTGAACACGGACGCGGGAGGAATTAGGCCCATGCTCCAATCAAGTGAGCTCTGGGCGCTGGGTAGATAGATGTAAGGCAGGGGGCATGGGCTCGGGGTCAGCCACTAACTTAGTGCACTGGGATGACTGTCTCCCTAGGTTCTGTATCCATCCATCCATCAACTCATCTACGATTGAATTTGTTTTAGAAGTTCCAACTGGACATCAACCCATCGTAGCGTCATCTATCCCCCCTCGCGCACATATATACTCCAGAGTATAATCATCAGTTTATACAACCATTAAACCTTTGCGATGGCGTCCAAGGGTATGTGGGAGGTTGATCCCGAGACGCGGTCCAAGGTTAGTTATTCGCCTATCCCTTTTCTAACGACTGGATCTGTCCTCAATTGTACAGTCGCTCTGTGATGCGCTCGCACACGCTGACGCTGAAATCGCGAATAGCTCGCCACTCTGCAAAAAGAGTCCAAGAACAATGTTTGCTGCGACTGCAATGCGCCGTCCCCGCAATGGGCGTCTCCCAAATTCGGTATCTTCATCTGCCTTTCATGTGCTGGTGTGCATAGAGGTCTCGGTGTCCACATCTCCTTTGTCCGAAGTATTTCTATGGATGCCTTCAAATCGGGCGAAATTGAACGAATGCGACTCGGCGGCAACGAGAGATGGAGGAACTTTTTTGATGAACACGAGCAGACCAAGATGATGGGTATCACATGGGAAGACTCGACTATCGCGGAGCGATACAGTGGTGAAGTTGGCGAGGAGTGGAAGGAGAGATTGAGCTGCAAGGTCGAGGGCCGCGAATACGTTCCTGGTGCGAAGAAGCCTGTCGTCGCACCCCCGAAGCCAGCATCACGAACTGGAACGCCCATGAGTGGCAGCATAAACCGCAACGAGAGCCCCGCGGCATCAGGAGGCAAGGTCAAAGTGGATGATCAATATTTCTCAAGGCTTGGAGCCGACAACGCCTCGCGACCCGACCATCTGCCACCCAGTCAAGGAGGAAAATACGCTGGCTTCGGAAGCACACCTGCACCCAGTCAGTCAGACAATGACCTCGGCTTTGGGGATTTTCAGAAAGATGCCGTTGCGACTTTGACTAAAGGTTTTGGATGGTTTACGTCAACGGTCTCGAAGACCGCTAAGACAGTGAACGACGGCTACATTCAGCCTACTGCTAAGCAGGTACGCTGGTTAAACTCGCAACCTTTGTTTATTTCGTGGACCTTTTCCTAACATGCTATCAGCTCGCCGAGGGTGACTTTGCCAAGCAGGCCCAACTAACAGCTTCTGCCTTTGCAAAACAGGCTCAGGCAGCCGGCAAGAATGCGCAGGACGGTTTCAGCAGATTCGTAGAGGGACCCGATCACCAGAAGAGTCGGGATGCTCCTTTGGATGAGAGCAAGAAGAGTTTCTGGGACGAGTTCTCCAACTTGGCCGATCAGAGACAACCTGCTAATAACTCTATTGGAACGAGTGCTATGGGCATGGGTAAGAAGAACGCGACAGCCCCTCCATCAAAGAAGCAGGATGATGCATGGGATGACTGGTGATCGAAGATGTGGTCCAAGATAGGAAACTAGAGCTATATGTTGTTGATGTAAGGAAGTTGTAGCATTGGAGTATAGGCGGCGTGCTTATCAACGGAGCTAGTGTCTCTACACAACACTCGAGTTCTATGGGTTCACTTCAGCATTGTTACTAGATATCTATAAGCCGAGTCAGTGAATGGTTGATGTTTCCAGCACGGAGTTGGTTATTTGTGGCTGAACTTGGCATCTGCGTTTAAGCTGCCGACCGGCATTGGTTGACGGAGAACTGGCGTTTCCGCTGCAGCTATGTCTTTACGAAATTTACGTTACAGGGATATCTACCTGCAACTTTCTGGACAGGTAGCTCAAAAAACATAGAAGCCATCTATACATGTATAACGCGACAATAGAAAGGAGGAAATAGTTTCATGGATCATATATCCCGACATCGCTGGTTCAGCCGGCGATTTTGTCACGTGGGTCGTCGGCCGAGGTTGGAGCTGAGACCGGCCCTAGCCGGTACCGCGCCGAGCTTTGCCATGACGACTTGGCCAGCTTTTGTGAATGTCTCGCCGCTCAACAACTTGTACCTCGCATTGAACAACAGCAGCACAACATGTCAGCACTACGGATTCTTGTCCCCGTTAAGCGGGTAATCGACTATGCTGTAAGGAAATCAGAATCGCTAACCGAGAAAACACAGAACGCTGACAACCTTTGCAGGTCAAGCCCCGAGTCAACAAGTCCCAGACGGGCGTCGAGAAAGCCGGTGTCAAGCACTCCATGAACCCATTCGATGAACTCTCAGTCGAAGAGTCAGTACGTATCCGAGAAAAGAAGCGCGCCCCTGGTGGTGTCGAGGATATCTGCGTCATCTCTGCAGGCCCACCCAAAGCGCAAGATGTGCTGCGAACAGCCATGGCTATGGGCGCAGACCGTGCCATCCACGTTGAGCTCAAGGAGGGCGAGGAAATCGAGCCCTTGACAGTAGCCAAGCTTCTCCAGAAGGCCGTGGAACAACAGAAGAGCAACCTAGTGGTCCTGGGCAAGCAGAGCATTGACGACGACGCCAACCAGACGGGCCAGATGCTGGCGGGTCTGTTAGGATGGCCACAGGCTACACAAGCGAGTAAGGTCGAATTCGGCGCCAACGACGAGGTTACTGTTACAAAGGAGGTGGATGGTGGTGTCGAGACGGTGCGCGCTAAGTTGCCCATGGTCATCACCACGGATCTGAGACTCAACGAGCCCCGATACGCAAGTCTGCCCAACATCATGAAGGCCAAGAAGAAGAAGTTGGAGAAGACGAAGCTTGAGGACTTTGGATTGGATGGGGTGAACCGTCTCAAGACACTCAAGGTTGTCGGTAAGTTTTATTCTCTCTTTCATAATAGTTTCATGGTTTCTGTGGTGCTCACGCTAACGTTCAACAGAGCCTCCCGCTCGACAGGGTGGTGGCAAGGTGGAAGATGTCGGTGGCCTGGTTAGCAAGCTCAAGGAGCTTGGTGCTCTGTAAATTAATAGAAAGGGCAGTGAATAAACTAAAGCCTGTTGCCATTGTACCACATGTTTCAACCCACATTGTAAGTTTCAGCCGGTATAACCTAAGCAGTTGAATGCCCAAGTATCAGCCCTCGACAGGACCCTCGCATCAACCTGCTTGGCGCAATTGAGTGTCTCATGACTGGATTTCTTCAAGGCATTCTCTGCATATTATAGTGCAGTACGTAGCAAAATAATTCATTCGTTCTTTCTGAGAGTTTACCCATCTTGACCTTGTGCTGAACCCAGACCTTAGTGAAGGTACTCAAAGGTGCTTGACGTGCTAGTTCGATCGTAAAGCTTATGGCGGCAACTAAGAATGGCTGGATGAATCGGTTGTAGAGATATTCAATGGCTTCTTGGAGCTTCACACCAAAAATTATGTATCCGCGCTATATGAGAATGACGGGTATCGTTTTGGCGGGAGGCTTTGATTTGGTATAAGAAGAGAAAAGTGCAAAAATCGTATCCTCGCTCACGTAGAGGAGGTGTCGATCTTGTGAATTTCATGAATAAAATTATTTGGTGTCCATTGATCCAATGGAAGGTGCTGGGGTGCCACAGAACAAATGACGGTCATTATGTTATTATAAAGGTGGCTCTACAGCAACAGGGATCAAGGCGTATGACAAGGTGGGCAGATTAACTGACTTGGTGTTGGCTTCTTGGGCATCGATGGTCTATCCAAGAGTGCTTCTCAGGTTGTGTGGGGAAGGCAGAAGCAGGCTGTTTAGCTGTGCTTTTGTATTGTATGAGAATAAGGTTGTTCTTCGTGCCCTACTTTTCATGACATCATAGCTGTGTGTATCGCGAGGTGTTAGACTTCGGTCTTCGACTTTAGAATTCGCAACCGAAACCATCAATAAAGGTGGCTCTTGTGGATAGCAGACTTGCGAACCGAGCATATCGGTAGAACAGACCAAAATCTTGCATATACACACGACGCCACTACATCAAACGCCCAGACGTTGAGTGTCAGTGGAGTTTACTACCAGCAGTGCGGTAAGAGAGACTGGTACTTTTGAGGTTGAGGTCGAGGTCGTATCGTTATCTAACAGCCAGGAGCCAGGAGCCAGGAGCCAGGAGCCAGGAGCCAGGAGCCAGGAGCCGAGATCCAAGATCCGAGATCCAGGTTGAGCAAGGTTTCTTGCTTCACAGATCCCGACTACCGAACGCCGTGTTCCTGGCAGGACTGGGCAAAGACTCCACAAACCTCTTATCAGAACGAATCGACAGTGCTACACTACAAATGCTTCTAGCCCAGTTTCTAGGCTTTGACCGCCAGCAGTGTGAAAATCCCTAACCTGAGCGAATCAAATGACATCTCAACATTTCTGGAGTTGTCTGGGGGCTGTGGATCAAATCTGGCTCCATTTTGACATGACATGATAAAGGGCAGGCCAATGCTTGACTCAGTCGAGTGAAGCATGCTGCTGCTGCTGCTGTTGTTGTTCTTGACATTAAGTCTTATGAGCACATAGTATAGTCATCATGTTGTTGGACACAGATGCACTACAAAGAAAGAATGGGTAATGTCATTGAGAGGATAATTAGAGGTTGAAGCAGTATGAGACGAAGAAGGAAGTTGTGGTGATCGAGATGAAGAATTTAATGTGGCGTGCAATTAGTATTGATTGGTGCTGGTCACAAAAGCAAGAAAAGAAAGACAGTGAAAGAAAAAAAAAAAGACCAAAGCCTAAAAGCCTCTCTCACCAAAAACGATATCGGAGGACTGGGTCTGACAGAGATCTTGACCCAAGGGTCCAGTTCCTGGCAGCGGGGCATTTATGACCCTCTTCTAGCGCACTAGAGCGGAGCGCTTGAGCCGCCTGACGCTGTTTTTCTGGCGGAAGAGCGGCATCGGACATCCGCCAAAGGGAAAATTACAGTGAGAAACCCACCCAGCACGAAAAAACTTGCCAATGACCAAGGCCGTGTTGTCAGTCGGGGCGGCAGGTGCGGAGCGGGATCGCACCTTGCCTTCCCTTACACTTTTCTTCTCAGCTTTCCACCTCTTGACTCTTGTCTCTCTTTTTTTCTCTTTTCTAACCAGAAAGATATCCTCGCGATAATTGGAAACCTTCCACTCAAAAAGTTTGACCCAGCACTTCTGCAACAAGATTGCAATCCCTCCTATACCCTCGACTTGAGCTCGTCTCCCAATCCGCCCATATGAACGGGCGCCCCTCGATCTTCACCTCGCAGGTACGTTTTACTTTTTTGTGAGATACACAGTCTGTGTATCGACCCCGCCATTGTGAAACCCATTTCAGCTTTTGGCTCTTCAACAATAGGTTGTGGGAGCTACAGCTTGACATCTGTCGAATCAATCCCTATTTCACCACCACCAAGATACTCGCAACTCTTCAATTGACCCAGTGCTAACTTATCTCGCTACAGGATTATCTCTCTGGTTCGTACCCTTGACCGGTTTTGGCTCACCGCTTGAAACCTTCTTCTTTACTTACCACCAGACATGAATACTGACCTCAGTGCCCTGATATAGACCATCTCTGGAAGTCCCAGTCTTGCTAAAGAACCATCTCTGGCCAACCGACTATCCTCTTTCTTAATCAACCTAACAAATCAACAAACGACAATTAACAAAATGTTCTCCCGACTGGCTTCTTTCGCCAACCCCGCGGCCAAGTCCGCGTCGGCTTCAGGCCGAACTGTGCTTCAGGTCCGATACATGTCAGAGAAGGCTATTGCTGGCAGTAAGGGCCGGGCTATGCCTTTCTCTGCTGTCCGAGCTACTGCTCCTGCTGCTTCTCTCCCCGCCACTCTCACTATTCGAGTATGTTCTTTCAAAGAGCTTTCCCTCCTAGTGCTAAGCTTACAATTCAATAGGATGGTCCCGTCTTCCAGGGCAAGGCTTTCGGCGCCAACGCCAACATTTCTGGTGAAGCCGTCTTCACCACCTCTCTCGTTGGATACCCCGAGTCCATGACCGACCCCTCCTACCGAGGACAAATCCTCGTCTTCACTCAGCCCCTGATTGGCAACTACGGTGTTCCCTCCGCCGCCCGCGACGAGTTTAACCTTCTCAAGTATTTCGAGTCCCCCCACGTTCAGTGCGCTGGTATCGTGGTCTCCGATGTCGCTGTCAACTACAGCCACTGGACTGCCGTCGAGAGCCTGGGCGAGTGGTGCGCCCGAGAGGGTGTTCCCGCTATCTCTGGTGTCGATACTCGTGCCATTGTTACTCATCTTCGAGAGCAAGGCTCTTCCCTGGCTAGAATCTCTATTGGTGAAGAGTACGATGCCGATGAGGATGAGGGGTTCGTCGACCCTGGTCAAATCAACCTTGTGAAGCGTGTTACCACCAAGGCTCCTTTCGTTGTTGAGTCTCCCGGTGCCTCTCTTCACGTTGCCCTCATCGACTGTGGTGTCAAGGAGAACATTCTTCGCAGCCTGGTCAGCCGAGGTGCTTCCGTCACTGTCTTCCCCTACGACTACCCCATCCACAAGGTTTCGCAGCACTTCGACGGTGTCTTCATCTCCAACGGTCCCGGTGACCCTACTCATTGCCAGGCTACCGTTCACAACCTTGCCCGCCTCATGGAGACTTCCAACATTCCCATCATGGGTATCTGTTTGGGTCACCAACTTCTGGCTCTTGCTGTCGGTGCTCGTACCATCAAACTCAAGTATGGTAACCGAGCCCACAACATCCCTGCTCTCGACTTGACCACTGGTCTGTGCCACATCACCAGCCAGAACCACGGTTACGCCATCGATGCCAGCACTCTCCCTAGCGACTTCAAGGAGTACTTCGTCAACCTTAATGATGGTTCCAATGAGGGTATGCTTCACAAGACCCGACCTATCTTCTCCACCCAATTCCACCCTGAGGCCAAGGGCGGTCCCATGGACAGCTCCTATCTCTTCGACAAGTACCTCCAGAACGTCCAGCTCGCCAAGAGCAACCAGGTCGTTTTCAAGGATAACCGACCTACCCCTCTGATGCTCGACATTATGAGCCGAGAGCGTGTCGGTGTTGAGCCTACTCCTCTTGCCGCTTCTGCTTAGATGAAGAGTTTGAGATAATTTTGGCGTCTGGGACTGGTAGTTGGGTAACGTCGGTTGTGTTTTCTTGGGAGCAAGGGAAACGGTTGCTTTTTAAAGAAGGAATGTTATATGTAAAGTAGCATCGAATGAGAATTATTGTGATACCACCTGCTTGCTCTTTTATCCTGTGGCATATGTA
The DNA here is from genome assembly GCA_014899045.1 of Fusarium palustre. NCBI lineage: Eukaryota > Fungi > Ascomycota > Sordariomycetes > Hypocreales > Nectriaceae > Fusarium > Fusarium palustre. Next base: position 399,968 of record JAAVUH010000133.1, on the reverse strand, counting down.
TGTTTGATTAGGAGACTGCTGAGAGCAAACACAATATCTAAAGGGTAATGCTCATTTTTGCTGATTGAAGTTGGTTTCAAAATTCATAAGGAAGGTATGGTATACCAATCCAGTAATTAAGATTAAAAGTACAAGTTTACTGATATCATGATCCGTGTTTATTTCCTTAGGCCCTTGCCTCTTTTCTTTCTCTCGACGCCGCCGTTGAAAGCACATACATAACTCCTGCACACGTCTCACATCCACGTGCAGATACATCAAGATCTGTGTCCTGGCAATCCATTGCTTGTACTATCTGGTCATCATGGTATACCTCGTTCAATCCCTCATCCTGGCATCTCCATCATCAGACACGGAGCCACGACGAGGGCGGCGATCGTCTCGCGGAGGAGGCATATAGCGATCACTGCGCGGTCGCCCGCCGCCACCCCCGCCGCCACGTCGACGTCTACCCCCGCGGCGCTCACGACGTTCACGGCCTGCGCCTCCTCGCTCACGATGGGGAGGGCGGATACCCTCAAACACCTCCTTGCCTCTGTCAACAAATGAAGTACCGTTCTCGAACGAGTAACGGTTGATCTCGCGCCCAAAATCACCACCATCACGTTTGCTTGTGTAGTAGGAGCGCATGTTGTCGATACGACGGTGAGCAAGGTCTTCCGATACAGGCTGATAGTGTATAACTGGCCGAGCATTGGTTCTCTTAGATGTACCGCCAGGATTGATGGGAGGAGGCCGAGGACCAGGACCAGTGCCAGGGCGGACGGGACGAGGTCCTGTGGGAATAGCAGGATCGCGCAGTGCCCTAGGACCAACAGGGATAGAGTCCATGGCCATCGCAGTGCCTGCCTGTGGCCTTGCGCCTGGCTGAGGCGCTGCACCGGATGCAGCCTCCTCAAGGTGGACTTCAATTACGCCGTCCGGTCCATCATCATAAATGACTTCCCATCGCACACCGGAGCGTGGGCCACCATTGGCTTGTTCAGTATCAATCCAGTCGCGAACCTTCTCTGGAGGGACAAAGTCAACCCACAGCGGCTTGCGGTTACTCTCGTTAGGCCAAACACTGTCGTGAAGTGCTGTGCGAACACGCGAGGCTGCAGCGATAGTTTTGAAAATAGCGAAACCGTGGGTGCGGATTTGATCGAGAAAGAATTCTACCACAATATCGGCGTCAAAGGGGTCTCGAGGGCGTGTTGCTAATTCAACAAGGTATGACTTGACATCCTGGGGTCGAAGAGGACGCATGAAGTTCTTGATATAAAGGGCAGAAGTAGCCGGGTGTAGTGCAGGCGCAACGTCGCGCTCGTAATCCATATCCTGCTGGTTTTCCTCCGCAAGTTCTTTAGATTCCGGTGCAGGGTCTTGTAGAGATTCGTTTTGAAGTTTGCCTGTTTGTGGTTCGCTGTCGACATTCATTGGTGTAGGCTCGTTGGCAGTGTCGGGCAATAGATCCTCCTGGCGCAAATCGGGCTTGGCTTTGTCGTCGGCAATTTCTTCTGTGCGAGCGCGCTTTCGTGTAATAGATTCTTCGGTGGGTGGTGGTGTGAGTGAGCGACGTTTCCGTTTTTGCTGTTCGGCAGCAGGTGTTGGTTCGAGGGAATGAGAGGGTGTGGTGTCAACAGTGCTGGCCACTGTTCCCGCTTTGGTTTTCTCCTCCGTTATTGGCTCCCTCGTCAGAGAGTCAACTTCGTCACCAGCGGTTGGCACATCGGTTACCGTATCTGCGTCCTGAGATATCTCCTCTGATATGCCATTCTTAACAATCTCCTGCTCTTGATCTCCACTGTCAACCCCTTTACTTGATTCGGCATCTGTAACTGACGCAGCAGTTTCATCCGTTTCTTTCTCCTCCACTTCCACCATTTCGCTATCCTGTTCCTCATCTACACGTTTGGGTTCATTGATCGCGTGCTGAGGTTCTGGCTTCGCGACATCTGATACTTCAACTATTGGCTCGTCACCTCCAGTCTCATTGGTTGCAGGCGCATCCTCAAGTCCTTCTTGGGCCGCCGCTTCTCCTTTTTCATTATCGGCTTCTTCTAGTCGCGCGACGAGGTCTGCCTTGAGGCCGTGTTGTGGAAGATCGCGGTTCTTAAGCTCGGCTTTGAGGTCAACGACCTTCAGCTTTGCCCAGTCGGCCATGATGGAGGAATTGTGCAACCGTTGGAGCTAACAGTGTTCAAAACGTTTCCTCATAGACTTTCGCGTGGAATTCCGAGCACTGGAACTAGGTGGAGACTAAATAAAAGGAGATGGGAAAATGCTTGAAGAAAATTAAAGTTGTAGAAAGCTTGAAACAACTTTCATCCTGTCGCAAATCTAAGCACCAGCAAGTTGTGTCGTCCAATAATGTGTCAAATGGCAAAAGCATTATGTCAGCAGGTTCTGTCCACTCACGTTAAGCTCAGCCACACTGGAAAGGTAACGCCACAAGTTTCATTCCTCTCTCAAGCTTGAGATGTTATGGGTCATAAAGATAGAGCCATGAGAGCATGCCTTTGAGCATCAAAACTTTGACCATGACCTATCGTCGAATTATTTAAGACCAAACTCTACAAAGGTTGGGTCAAATTGATGCCGCTGGTCATATGTCGTCTTATGATGTCGGATGTGCCGCACGCAGCTGCTGGTGGGTCATAGCTGTCGTATTCCTGATGTTTCTCTTTCTCTGGCCATCATGAGTTCTATTACCCTCATGTCTTGGCTTAGACAGCTATGAGCTAACTAATATAGGTCCTTGCCGAATTCCACTATCCAAGCCATACTGGCCCTTGCAGTCCCTTCCCTACTTACTCCTTCAACGTACGTTTCGATAGGACTGCCAGGCCTGCTCGAAGGAAGCCATGAGTGCTTCGTTGTCATTGTCCGTCTTCGCTGAGCTCAGTTGGAATGAGGTGATGTCCTAGGCTTGACCCGCCATGACCCCTGTTTCCCCCTGGTTCACTGCCATGGCCGGCTTCATCACACGACCAGACTACATCCCGCGTTACGAATTGGAGAGCTGGAGCTCCCCGAGCTTGTGTGGGTCCTGCGTCATTGCTTGGCTACCTACCTACCTATTTACCTTTCTAAATGGTATATTAGTGCGGCTTCGTGACCTCAATCTCCGCACTTTCAAAGACGACGCAAACCTATGGTAAACACATTTTCATTGTGATCAGTTCAATGCAAGCAGTTGATGTTGAAAGGCGACCAAACATTTGAATTAAATAGAGAGCTCCTAGTCTTTTTGATATTTTCTTAGGGTTCCTCACGCTCAGCTGTCAAATACATAAATACATGGAAATTGGTCTCAATCGGGGCTATACCTGAGCCATCATAAACTCTTAATTCGTACACGGCACTCACTGCCAGGGATCTTAGACGTCGAGACCATCGACGACAACGCCCTTGTTCCAGGTCCACTGAAGGCGCCTGGCCACCTCCAACGAAGTAGCATCATCAATCAAAGCGCTGACAAGATACAGGGCAGCATCGATGCCAGAGCTGACACCTCCGGATGTCACCACACGGAGACCACCGAGTCGCATGGCAGCACGACGAACAATTGACTCACGGCGTGTGTTGGAGTCCTTGAACGACATGCTTCCCTTTCTGTGTGTCATCATAAGTCAGTTGACTGTATCAAACTCAATGCATGATAAAGTGGGGTAAAACTATAACGTACCGGGCTGCCGAAGGGCGACGTCCCTGACCAGCATCGGACTTGCGACGAATGTATGGGCTCTCGTCCTCGCCAAGATCGAATCGTAAATTGTTGACAACATAGCGAGCGTCTTCTACCACATCGGTACGCTCCTGGAGGTTTACGGTAGCAGCATCGCTGCAGATATTTTCAAAGGAAGTAAGGTAATCGGGGTGGGTGGTGGCAGACAAGCCAGAGAGGATGCCCTGCTTGCCAAGGAAGAGAGCACCAGTACAGATGGAAAGGATCGTGCGCTCGCGAGCGGGATCACGCTTCTGAAGCTCTGAGAAGTCGGTGATTAGGGAGAGGGGCTGAAGTTCTTTGGCGACGACCTCCTTTGAGTTACCACCGACGACGACGAGGATATCAAAGTCCTCGAGGCGGTCATGTGCCTCCTTGTAGGTGATCTGGGCGCCAACGACGACACCCTGGTCCGAGATGACCTTGGCTTCGGGACCGACGATGGTGACCTCAAAGGCCTTGCTGTCTGTCGGAAGGGGTAAAGTGATCAGCGGGAGGGGTAAAGCCAAATGGGGTATTGTACTGTAGTGTACTGCACACTGCAACGCATCCCGAAGCCAGATCGAGATGTTCTGCACTGTGCTAGATATATGGGTAGAGGACTACTTACTCTCAGGATCCTGGAAGTTATGGCAAGCAGAAGTAAAGACCTCGAGCGCGCCGGCGAAGTCCAGAAGATCGAACTTTTCGTGGATAGCGAAGAGAACGTCAACAGGCTCCTGGTCAGCGATGGCCGAGGTCTTCTGTGCACTCATCTTGGCGGTATTGTTGGAGGTTTAGAAGAGGGTTTGGTTTGGAGAAGAATTGTGACGGATTGAAAAGTCAATGGATACGAGTATGTAGGCAAGCACGAATTATGGTGCTGGCTACTGGGTGGTACCTATGTAAGAAGGTGGTGGTGGTGGTGTTGTTGTTGTTGTTAGTGGTGAGCCGAATTGGTTGTAAAAGATCTGAATAAGGATGAGAAAGGAAGGAAAAGAGAAAAAAAATGAGCAAGAGCAGATGGACGTTTTTAAATACAGCGAGGAATGTCGTGTGGTTGCTTTGCCCTGAAGCTTTCCCCTCATCGATTGAAATTGAACTGCCCGCCTGCAACCACCTCAGTCAAACTAGACTGGTGACTGGTGACTGGCGACTCGCTCCAAGGTGGCTCGATATCTGGTGTGATCTGCTATTCAGAAAAGTCATGTACAGTCATGTCTGCAATTGCGCTAGCTGAGGAAAGTGCGGGGTTGTTAGCTCGATTGGTGGATCCTTGGCTCAAGTCTAAGGTACCCCCGGCGAAGGCTGTCTCCATCTACGACGGAAAGGTATAAGGGACAACACCGGGATCCGATCAGCTTTCTGCCGGACCCCACTATATTGTATCACTGAAGTGCCTAGAGTGCCCCTCCATGGCACGACTTCCATCCGTTGTTTTCAGTGACCAGCCCCTGTCTCCTCAGGCTCCTCCAGCGGACATACTCCACTCGACGCCACAAACTCGCACCACCTTTTGAATCAGCTGCAAGGTTAACCGCGCCGCGCCGCGCCGTAAAATCATGCTGTCCGTCCGTGCCTGTGCCCGACACCAAGTGTTACCGAATAGCTTCACCTAGATTAAACCCCCAGCAGCATCAAGAACTCAACCCAAGATCCACATTCAAACGGGCCTCATCACCTCGGTCTGCTCACCTTGAGTCTCACGAGCCCGGACGGATGAGGCCGTGACGCCAATCATGGCTTCATCGGCGTACGTCATATTGTTCCCTGCAGAAAACTCCATCCCAAATCCCAACCGTCCATGCATCAACTCTAGGAGTTCCCCTCACCCCGCGACTCGTGCCTCGTGATCTTCCATTTCATCTCCTCCTTTGGCTTCTGCAACACTCAACTCCCTCGAGTTGTTCGCTGACACTCATCCCCACTTGTCTAGGTCGCTAAAGGACCTCTCAAAGGCGATCGCAGCCTACCTCTCGCAGCCAACCCCTCCCCTCCCCGACGACTTAGTACAGACCATCGATGCATATCTCCGCCGACATCAGAAGCAAGATGACGCTGCGGCCGATCGTCTGCAAGAGGAGCTGTTCTCCATCTTCGATAGACACGTCAAGGACAGGCCTAGCACTTTTGCGCCCTTCCTAACCATCCTTCGCCAGCTGCTATCGACACTCCGGACTCCCGAGCGCATCTTTGCATGGTGGGATTCTTGTTCTGCACTTCTGGCCAAGTCCTCTCCCGAAAAAGGAGTCGTGGAGGAGTCGCTGGCCAATATTATGGAGATTATCAAGATCGCGGAAGAGGATCATGCTGGAACGGAAGCCGAGCTTGCTTCTAATCCGCTAATCGACCGTCTATTCACAGGATGGATGGAGAAACTCTACCCCTCGGTATCTGAAGCTTTATCGAATCTGGAACCAAACGAAAGAATCACTCGGGAGGCTCTCGTCCGGTTTGGGAAAAAGCACCCCAAGGTAGACTTGTTCCCAACGCCGTGCTTGTGACTCATTATCTAACTTGAACAAGGAACTTTTTACAGCTTTAGATCGTTATTTTATCAAGAAACAGTACCGCAAGGCTGTCTTGCGGTTTTTGGGTGACTATCTTCAGAGTCAGCCACCGCACGTTCATCAAATTCTACAGACACCACTATTTACTGATATAATGAAGTGCTTGCAGCAGGACAGCTCGACAACTATTGTGTCAGCTGCACTGACAGTTCTCGCAATGCTTCTACCCCAGATGCCAAGTTCACTCGTGCCACATTTGCCTACGCTGTTCAACATTTATTCTAGGCTGCTGTTTTGGTCGCGAGAGCGAGCTGGAATAATTGAACCCCAGACAGAGGACGCAGATTCAACCAGCTGGGAGGAATGCAGTTACGAAGCAGAAGTTGACGACCACCCTATCTACCATCTTCTCAGCTACTACACCATCCTCTATGGCTTATATCCTATCAACTTCATGGACTATATCCGCAAACCCCAGAGATACTTGCGACACGCCAACGTAGCTAACGCCAACGATATGGAAGTGCAACCCACTGAGATACGGGATCAGTCGGAAAGGTTTCGCCGGTGTCACTTGCTTCATCCGAACTTTTTCACTCTCACAATCGATTCCGAAAAAACTGATTTTGGCCGTTGGATAAAGAGCGAAGCCTCGGAGGTTGTTGCTGAGTGCATGGCGCTGTGCACATTGTCAGAACCTGATCAATCTGTTGGGCAGGCCCTGTCCACTTCGGAGACTTTCACATTGAACGAGGGCCATGCCAAAGAGGCCCAGGACCCATCACTCCATAGGCCAACAACTGAAGCTACTGGTGGCTACCATTTACCCATGTCTGCTAGTATGGATTCCATAGCGAGCAGTCGCCGGCCATCTGCGTTGATTCGGCGAGGGTCTCAGTCGAGCATTCCTTCTACTCGGAACTCTATTGATGCCAGGATAAGAGAGCCCAGCATTGATAGCCCAACATTAGGCCCTCACCTTATCCAGTCGGCATCTCATACACAGCTTCAGGATATGATCCAATCTAACAAAGTCATCAAGTCTGGTCTACATCAGTCCTTGGCCAATGACAGTGTACCATCACTTTCACTCAGTAACCAAGACTCTGTTGCAGATCGACCCGGTCCATTGATGCTGGGCACACGCCCAACTGTCAGTACTCCTCTTTCATTGACTGAAACCAACACGCAAGTATCTCATCTTCAACGTCAAATCCTACTACTGCAGAACGACCTCAATTTTGAACGGTATCTGAAGCAGCAGCACATGGCGCATATTGGCGATTTGCGAAGACGGCAAATGGACGAGGCAGTAACGGAAGCGGAGACCCAAAACCTCTTGATCACCAATCGTAATCTGAAGCATCGGTTCGAAGAGGCCAAGAAGGCAGAAATGCAGGTTCGGAAGGACTCTGAGAAGAGTCGTGCTCTAGCGAAGAAGTGGGAAGCCGACCTTTCCACTAAGCTTAAGAAGCTGCGTGACGAGTCGAAGAAACTCAAATCAGACCATGAAACGCTCCAGAAGGAGTTGGATACTTCGACGGCAGAGCGTGATAAGCTGCGGGTGCTGTTATGTGATGCTGAAGTCAAGGAAGTCAACTGGAAACAGAATATGCAGTCAATCGAGCTTCATAGTGCTGAAATTGACCGTTTAAAGAGCGAAGTGGCCAGGCTCACAATTGTGGAGCGCGAATACCAAGCCAAGGAACTAGAGCAACAGAGAGCCATCGCTGCTGCTGCAGGAGCTGAGAGCAAGATGGAAATGTTGAGTCTGCAACTCGCTAGCCGCGAGGGTGAGATAGATCGGACCAGGAGATTGTTTCAGAGCCAGATTACAGCACTCCAAACTAAGTTATCGGAGGCCCTTGAGGAAAGAAATCGACCGTCTCGAGACAGGAAAGAGGCGATCGAGTCGATGCTCGCAGCAAGCCGAGAAAAGCAAGCTGAGTTGCAGAAACAGTGCGATCTTTTGATGCGCAAGTACACAGCCCTACAGTCATCTCTCTTGGATATGAAGACAGAAACAAGACCTAGTCAGCTCAGGATCGAGACATCGAATTCATCGGAAGCTGAGCAGGGTTCCTTCTCTGTATCGACGAGCCCTGTCATGATGAAGACAAGACCGCTCCGTGTGCTGTCGAGCCCCGATGTTACAGAAGGCACCGCGTTCAATGTTACACCGCCCCTTGACCAAAGACTTGAAGCTGCGATATCGCCCAAATCAGCGGGCTGGGCACATCCACCAGGGTCGCCGGATACATTGTCTCTGTCAATGAGTCCAGACCATCTCAGATTTGGGCGCGGAGAGGCAGGGCGATTACTTGCGAGAAGCCACTCTGACCTGTTTGCTACTGCAACGCAAAATAGACTTCGCAAGGACTCAAAGGACAAGGGAAAGGACGAGGCAAGTGCAAAGAAGGACAAGAAGCCGTCCGCGTTGAGGGGGATTCGAGGGTTTATGTATGAGTGATAAGGCATGATATAGTTAGCAACCAGGAGCAACAACGGATAGAGCTTGGATAGAGCGCATTTGATTTCGATAAATTCTCCAGCCTCAAAGCCCTATGCTTTCTTTTAATATAGATACCACCGAGGACATGTGGTTTCGCAATGGATGAATGATAATGAGCTGGCGGTGCTTGCATTCATAAACGATAGACGGCATCTCGCTTTCAACAATCGGACGGCTTCCGTAGCTCAGTTGGTTAGAGCGTCGTACTAATACTTCAATCTGAATATTCAGTGATGCGAAGGTCTCAGGTTCAAGCCCTGGCGGGAGCAATCCCAACGCCTTCCGATTTTTTTTTTAGATTCCGTGTATCTATTCTTGCTTTTAGACCTTCTGTCTCTGCCTGTTGCTAGGATGGCACGGTTGAACATCGTCAGGTGAAGTTTGGAAAAGCTCGGTGCCTTATGTAAACAGGGCTGAAGTGGGATGCAGATGCGGGGTGAATGAGGATCTCAAATAATCAATAGAAAAGGGCCTTCCTCTCCTTCCGTATTTATACATTTAACGCATAGGCCTCATTTCCAAGCAATGCCTTGGACCACGTTAGATTAGCTTTTTGTTTCTGGTAAAAATGACTCGCTTCGTCTTGGGGGGGTTCTTCCTTCTAAATGAGATCGCGATCTGTGGACAGCTGAGCTCTTGATGTTTGTTGTGTTTCTGACTGTGTCCTGTTGTACGTCATTCTGGACTCGACGTGACCATGTCTTGAGACATGTTTCTCGCCTGATGATTCAGATTGACCGTCCGGAGCTATGATGAAGATTTGACCGGAATATAGTCGAGGTTTCTGTTTTTAGCAGACGCTTCGAATTTCATAAAGATCGAGGCCGTATCATCGTCCGTGTTGCGATGGGCACACGTCCCCTACAGGAGACAGACAGGGATCGTTGAGCCTGCGGGGAGATATGTATCTGGGGAGATATGTACCTGGTGAGAGTAGACCGGCGACTCGTGATGGAGGTGAAATGGCTTATCAGTGACAAAAAAAAAGGTCAGTTATCAGTCTGATATAGATAAATCAGCAAGTATCATGCACGATCTTCAGAAGAAGACTGAATATAACAGACTGATTCTAGACCGTGACATTGGATATGGACGGTCATGGTGTGCATCTACTGCAAAGCCGATCTGCTTGCGCCAACTGCATGGATAATAATAATGATAGTCTATGTCACACAATCTGAGCGAATTATGACTGACCACTGTATGTGTGCAATCAGCCCCCCCCCCCCATGCTAATAAGTGTTAGTCAAGCCGCTGGTTGGCTGGTTGGTTTGTTGAGTGAACCGCTCTCGCACAGTTGCATAAGATGGGATAGGATAATTGCAGACATAGGCTGCGATGTGCTGTACGGAAGAGAAAAGATGAAACTAGAAGATTAGAGCGGTGTAGGCAATTGAGCCGAGGAATGTGCACATCAAACGGGCTGGAACTTTTGCAGAGAATGTTGGTTTGGTCTTGTTGGTGGTACCTGAAGGTCTGGTGATGAGAGACAATCGAGTCACTGACTACGTGGCTACTGTTCGTGGTTGAGTCGTGCAAATGACAAGAGTGTTTTATAGCGTTTCTTGGCCTAATTCTTTTATTCTTATTGTGGTTGCGCTTAGGTTGGTTGGAATGTCGATTCGTTACTTTCATGGAAGGGTACACCTGACAGGAACCAAAAGAGAAACCTAGAATAGACCGTTGACTGGAATGACGTAGGCTGTTTGTGCCACGTGAAGGATTATGGGCGCTAGCGTATGTCGTCAGCGGACCTGAGGCTCCTAGGCTCCTGGCGGTCCCCGCCATCGGGGGCTTTTGTTTCAGTGGAGTCGCCCAGCGGTTCCAGTATGTTGGGCCCTATAGAGGCGCCTGAAGCGACAAGGGACCTTGGGCTGTTCTGGGGTAGCAGGTTCCATGATATGGATCATTACCTAGGTACTGTAGGTTCCGTAACGTTGGTTCGCATCGACAATACAATGAATTAGAGGTATTCCATTAACGGGCTGTTGAAAGAGGCGTGTTTATTATTTTAAACCTTGGGGCCAAGTCAATGCTTACATCGGTTCGCAAGCACAGCACAGCTAAGAATAGGAGCGTTAACAGTGAATATTTGCTGCCTGGACTTGACTCATTCTCTGCAATTGCCATTGTTGGTGGTTTGTAAACATGGAATGGATCCATTGCTGTTGTCCGTCCCCCTTCTCACCACCGCATTCAGCCGCTAGACCTCGGATTCACCAGCCACGCTGTGTCTCTTGACTCTCAAACACCAGACCTACAGACTGTTTCTATTTCTACAATAACTCTCTGCCTCCTAAAAGATTTCTTTTGATATAAGAACAAAATCAAATAGCTAAACCTATACCTATAACAGCAGTCTGGGTCCTAGCCTTCCAAGACTTTGTTCATACACGCCCACGAAATTTTAAACATCCTCTACCTACACACCACCACCACAAGACAAGGTCAACAAACCCGCTAGTCTACCTCTTTTTTTCTTTTACGCCCGTCTTTTTTCCCTTTCTTTAAATATACTCATCTTGTTTCACCTCTTTTCTGTTTGCCCTTCTTTTCTCTTTCTTTTTTTTTGCTTCTTTCCTCCTTTTAGTGCGACTCGGGTTTCTTTGCCCCCCTTTTCGCTCTCTTCGTCTTCAACGGGAGGATTCAACTCCATCCCCCCACTTGGCAAAACGTCGCGGCCACCACCCACAATCATGTCGTCGCTCGAAGCCAAGATTGTCGTTCTCGGCGCCCAGGGCGTCGGGAAAACATCCCTAGTCATGAGATATTGTAAAGGCGCCTTCAATCCTGCTCAAATCACTTCCACCGTCGGCGCCAGCTTCCTCACAAAGCGCGTCGTCGACTCCGACTCAGATACCGTGGTGCGCCTCCAGATATGGGATACAGGTTAGTCTTGATAAGGAGTCGAGCCACTTAGGGCCATACTAACACTGCTTCGTAGCTGGGCAAGAACGCTTTCGATCCATCTCCCGCCTCTATTATCGTGGCGCGAACGCCTGTATTCTCTGCTACAGCATTACCGACGCACAGTCCTTTGCAGACATGGGGGTGTGGCTCACGGAACTACGACGTAATCTTCCTCACGATGTTGTCCTCCACGTAGTCGGTACAAAAGCCGACATTGTCGCCCGCGAACCTTCAGCCCGCCAGGTCCCATTTGAACGTTGTATCGCCTACGTTGCTGAGAATCTCGCTCCAGGCGTAGGCAGCACACCACCCCCGACAGCAACTCCTTACCACATTCCCACTCCCATGTCAGGAGGCCAAGCCATGTCGCCGCCATCCATGGAGCTTCACAGTCCCAGCTCGAAGCGAAGCTCAGGTTTCTGGGCACAAGAAGTTGGGTGGGACGCATGCCATGAAATCAGCGCCGAGACAGGCGAGGGTGTCGAAGAAGTGTTCCGGGTCGTCACGCGTAAACTCGTCGAGCAAAACCGCAAGATCCAGCAGGCCCTTCTCATGGCCACTGCCATTCCCGGCACTCCAGGCTACGAAGCTGGCATGGACGGTGGCTACTTCGCAGGTGCTGATGCCCGGGGCAGTTTCCGTGTAGGTCGCGACCGCCGCAGCTGGTTATTCTCTCCTGCTTTCTCTCCAGCCATAACAGTTGAGCAGGCGGGAACTCAGGAGCAGATAGATCCAGAAGCCCGCAAGGAGACAAAGAGATGCTGTTGACGTTTTGGAACGATCCGACCAAGAGTTAGACGAAGAAGACACGAGCGAAGCGAAACGATGCGAAACGATGTAGACGTTGTATGGACGTACGAAGCCATAACAGCAACAACAACAACAGTAATAACGAATCTCCACGGCGACGATGGGAGATGGCCTTTAGGGGTTTCCTCGACAACTCAGCGCATTTGTTTGATACCCAGCGTCTGCCTTTTCCTTTTTCGCATTGGCCTTTTTTGTATGCCGTGTTTTGCGGTTTGGTTACTTACATAGTCGGGGTGTTATCAGGTCTTTTCCGATGCATGCATGGTTTCCTTTCTTCCTTTTTGTTTCTCATCTCATTCCACTCATGACGCCAGGCAAGTCCTTTTTTGTTTTCACTGTGCTTTTTTCCATGTTTGGAGTTGGAGGATAAGGGCCATAGGAGCACGAGGAAGTAGATATATCTCTTTTGTTCTAGAATACCATATATTACTATTCACGGTCAAGGCTGCTCATGGAATTTTGGCAGACGAATGTAACTGCAACTATTGTAGCAAGCTTACCAGGGTGGTGGGTATAGGAACTCGTTATGATCGATTAGTACTGACTGAACAAAAAGCTAAGCCGGCCCCCCACCCCCACTTGTTCCGGCATCTGGCGGGAGTTTGAATGCGGGGGGATCCGACTCCGGCCGCTATCCGCTCGCCCTACGGACCTATCGTAGGATATTTATTTTGTCCCAGATTTATTTTCACCTCTTCGGCAACCAGTTCCTCAACATTTTTCCACTCCACACTCTCCATTGCTGTTACAAACTTCTCAACAATGGCTCAACCCAAGGGAAACCTCGCAAACCTCCTCCCTCCCTCGTGGAAAACTTCGGTAACAGCATGGCTCGCCGAGGACACGCCCTCCTTCGATTACGCTGGATTCGTCGTCGGTGACGGTCCCCGTGTTGCCACCCTCTGGGGCAAGTCGAGTGGTGTCATTGCTGGCCGACCCTTCTTCGACGAGGTCTTTGCGCAATGCGGTTGCACGGTTGAGTGGCACGTTGAGGAGGGAAATAATGTCGATCTGAGCAGTGGCAAGCATCGAGTCGCAACTGTCAAGGGGCCTGTGCGTGGTATTCTCCTTGGAGAGAGAGTTGCGTTGAATACCCTTGCGCGATGCTCTGGTGTTGCGACCAAGAGCTCAAGGCTTGTTTCCATTGCGCGCAAGGCTGGATATACGGGCGTGATTGCAGGAACACGAAAAACGACACCGGGATTCCGCCTTGTTGAAAAGTATGGCATGTTGGTCGGTGGTGCCGACGCTCACAGAATGGATCTTAGCGCTATGATTATGCTGAAGGACAACCACGTCTGGAGCCGGGGCAGTATCACAGATGCTGTCAAGGCTGCCAAGTCAGTCGGCGGGTTCAGCATGAAGGTCGAGGTTGAAGTACAGAGCGAGGCTGAGGCAGACGAGGCGATTGAAGCTGGTGCTGATGTTGTCATGCTGGATAATTTCACCGGCGACGGTGTCAAGGTTGCTTCTCGTAGTCTTAAGGAGCGCTGGCAAGGGAAGAGGCACTTCCTGTTGGAGGTTTCTGGTGGTCTCCAGGAGGATAACTTTGAAGCATATTTGTGCAATGGTAAGTGTCGCTCTTCCTTATGATATATTCGCTAACTGTTGTGTCTCAGATGTCGATATTCTGTCGACAAGTTCGATTCACCAGGGTGTGCCACACATAGACTTTTCGCTCAAGATCGAGCACTAAGTCATAATAACAAAATACACAAAATTATACTGTCATTCATCATGAACATTCTTTGTATCCTATTGATATACCATGAAGCCGTTTTTGTCTCCGGGCCGCACTGATACCAGGCCAGCTAAACTGTCATACCTTTTTTTTACCTTATGCCTCAGTCCCGTTGTCAACATGAGCACCGGCCATCCTAGCCTTAATACCATTTTCTCCGCCTTGAAGATGGCTTATGGGACTACCCTGTACCAAAGGCTCCTTCTCTTGTCCAGCAATTTTCGTGTTGTTACAGCAGGATACGAGCACACTGCTCTCGTTCCTCGTCGCTGGGACATCCAAGGCAGGGTTCGATGTGAAGAAATCGGCGGGACGAAGATGGATCTGTTGGGTTTCAACAGGCCTATGTTCTTGTTAGCAATCCTATACTCGAAATCAAGGATATCGAGCACAAACATAACAGGCCAATCCTCAACTCTCGGGTTATGAGTGAGCCCAAAAGATATCCACACGACGGGGCTACTTCGTCGTCCTTTCTTATGATCCTCGTTTTTCATTTCCCCTTTGCCCTCGTCCATGAACCAATCTCCTCTCCTGACCATATCAGACACTCCCCCAACCTCGGCATTGCTCTGGTTTGTGAACTCGCCCGCCGCCCATAGCTCACCGTCACGATAACCAGTGAACCAGACATGATGTCGAGCGAAAGGGGCTCTCGCAGCAGCCACGCTCTCCGCATCTGCTAATATCATCTGAGTTGCTGGTGGTATGAGTTTGTATCCCACCGGTTGACCTGACATGGCGTTGCGTTTCGTAGCATGCTCCAGCTTGATTAGACGGTTCAGTTGTGGCTCTGCGTCCATCCATGAAGTCTGTGACACATTTTTACGCTCGACTTCGTACAGGTTACCCCTCGGGTTGGTCTTTGGATCAATGGGTCTTCCGACGCTCTCTTCTACAACGACTTGAGCATCCCGGGCGTCATACGAATCAATCGCCGGGTCAATCCGTACTGAGAAAATGTGCTGATGGTTCTGAGCGAGAACAGCAGGAGCGACAACATTACCATACCGACTTGTTTTGCCCTGGTCTATCCCAACGACACTGACAACACCAGTTGCGTGAGTCTCGATGGTGATATTTCCAGCGAGATCGAGCTTGTATGCAAAGATGTATTCATAGTTGGCTAGTGTGACTACGAACTGCACGACGAGCTCTCTCATGCGCGTGACGACAGCTCTATTGGTGCGGAAGTTTGTGTGTTTCCACAAGGTGCCGTTGTCTTGCTCGTGCAAGCATATGACGGATTTCGCGGGCGTTGGTAGACCATCTGGACCAGCAAGATATGAGTCGACATAATGGATCGCTCCAAGACAATCGCATCCGAGCTAGAGATTGTTGGCAGCTCTTCCGACACCTCCATCCCCAAGATCAAAGGCATGCTTGCGGTGAAAAGGTGGGCGAGGATCGCCATATGGAACGGTGAGTTCGCTATAGCTGAGACGATACAGGATGCTTCGGTTCTCGTAGCAGATATCATGAAGAACAGCGCCTTCGCGTGGAGTAAATCCGAGACGAAACCGCCATTTCTGCCACTCAACCAAGCCATCTGATAAGATTGTAAAAGAGGCACCCTCGGGCTGTGTCACATTGAGAGGCTTCAAGGCTTCATGAAGGGGTCTGTTCAACAGTTCTGGGACATACTCCGCTGCATGGCTGTTCTGGAACAACTTTTTTAGCGATGCACCCCTTTCTTGGACTTTAAAGTCATCATCAGAGCTACCCGTAGCAAGTCGATCAACACGAATTATGGCCCTCGTCTCCAAATCCATGACCGGAATGATCGGTATAGGATAGGCATAGTGGTTTGCGTCGGGATTACCGTAGGACATGTTTTTGC
Source organism: Fusarium palustre (assembly GCA_014899045.1). NCBI lineage: Eukaryota > Fungi > Ascomycota > Sordariomycetes > Hypocreales > Nectriaceae > Fusarium > Fusarium palustre. The sequence continues at coordinate 383,957 of JAAVUH010000133.1, read as the reverse complement.
CAAAAACAAGGCCCTGCATGTAGCGAGACGGATAGTCATCTTCAAAGGTCCCGCCACATGGCCAAGGATCGATGCATACAGCAAAGCCTTCCGGCAGTGTGAACTCTGACATGACGTCTTTAAAGAGTTGCGATTCCACGCAGGCATCTTGAAATGTTTCGACCTCGACTCTGTGAGATAGATCGGCAAGCAGTTCAGTTCACGGACAAATTGCTAACCCACGTTGCAATATTAGGATGCGCATGTTGCTCGAGGGCGGCTTTGGAGATAACCTCTCCTTTGTCTAAATCAACAATTGTACGTGTGTATTCTCTCTCATCAGCAATAATGTCATATTCAATCTCAGCACATCGCGCAGGCCTAGGCGTCGTCTCGTCAAGACTGCCATTGTGCTCAGCGATCAGGAATGGCACGAGGTCATCCTTCTTGGGCTCATGGAGCTGGATAGAACGAAAGAACGAGGAGGTTTCTGGGCCGTGATATTGTAAAACACAATTACGAGCCCGAACAAATTCCTCCTGAGATAGCTGAGTCAGAGGATGGGGTCTCGGTTGCGCCATCGCCTGTACATAAACAGAGACGAATGAAGGTGTAGAGGGAAGAGTCGAGCGAGCGGAGACCTAAGAAGCGGGTTGTAAAGGGTTTGTATCAAAACACGCAGGCACCACGGTCACAAGAAATACAACGTCCTATTCACCAAACTTACAAGAAACATACCAAAACATGCTGTCTAATTCCTTCTCGGAATGCCTGTTGCCGCCAGCTTGGCCCAACCATGAAGAAGCATTCAATGTAATCCTCCACCAAGCTACTTAAAACAGCCGTCATGTTCTGCAGACAGCCGCGAGCCAACATAACATCGGAGAGCCGATAGCCAATGATAGAGTCGATAAAAGGATGGTCTCCAAGGTTCCGTCTTGTCGACAGTCACTTTATTGTGGCACATGAATGGTAACCTCCGGTTGATCAATTTCTCTCGCCCCGCTAAAGTTATTCATTGCCCCTGCTCGTGTTCAGGAAAAGAGTAAGGAAGCGGCATCATGCGAGAATGTTTGTACTGCATCAATAGCTTTGAGATGCATTAGTGAGGCGAAATCATGCAGGTCGGTTGGCCACCAAGTTGAGGTAACAGTGGCTATCTCAGCCATTTATGACAAATTCCCCAGGGTATCAAAAGATTGGCTGTTAGAAGCGTTAGAGACGCAGTTTATACCACTGACTATACTCTTTGTCATTTATATTGTATCCTAAAGCTTAGAGGTTCTTTTCTGTTGCGTAGTAGGAACTGCACAACTGCTATATCATATCTACTCTGGACCGAGATGCAGATAACGGAGCAAGTACTGGTCAACATACATCAGATATTGCGATTACCAGTAAGCAGAAGCCGCGTGTGGAATTTTGCAGTATGTCTGTCACAAACATTATCACACAAACCAATGAAACGGGACAGTCGTTGGCAAAATCATTGTGCTATTCGTGTCTATCGACATGCTTCTATAAGCATTGAACAAGCAGTCAAACCTGTATTGGCAAACCCCAAGTCAGCCGAGACTCAGTCAAATCATTTGTAACCCAGAGTCAGGCAAGAAAAGAAGATGCAACATTGTAAAAAGGAAAAGGCCAGCGCGCACAAGCACTCCTTGTTCACCCTCGTTCCATACGCGCCATCTCAATTTAATATCATTTTTTCATAGACGCCAGGCATGTGAAGTTAAGACCATGATAAGAAAGTCGGCCGTGTGGCCCAATGTTGAACGAAGAAGATCGTTAAGTACGATGATGCATAACGTACATCGAAGAATCGAAATGAAGAGAAAAAAGGAAACAGTTGCTGTAGACGTGGTTATGAGGCTACGCCTTCTGCCACCTCACTAGATACAAGATCTTGCCCCAGAAAGAATGACAGGGCTGTTCTGTAAGATGGATGTAGAAGCGCGCATTTTCCGATCAATGAGGAGGACTGTGCCCCTAGACAGTAACACGCTTGGCACCCTCGGGCTTGAGGACGTTGTCGCCGTAGCGGCCACCGAAGTTACCTAGACAATCAAAGTTAGTTGGCTCCAAAACAAAAGGATCGTGATGCTTACCCTGGGGGTTGTAGTTGCAAACGGTATACCACGAGGGGAAGCTGAGGACGGTTCCCGCAGGGCACTTGACAGTGGCACAGCCGACCTTGGTGGAGTCCTTCCAGACAACCTGGGTGAAGTGACCGTAGAGGTCAATGTTCATGTCGGAAGGGGGGTTCTCCTGGCCATAGAAAGCCCAGTTGGACATCTCACTGTCGTACCACTGGTTGGTAATACCACCAGCAGCAGCCTTATTCTTGAGTCCATCAATGTCGCTCGTAGCACCCCAAGAAGCGAGGTTCTGGCCATATCCGCCATTGCCTTGGTCCCTACAATATTTGTTAGTTATAAGATCATACATGTACAAGTATTAACTTACATGTCGTGCTCGAAAACACAGCCATTGGCAGTGTTCTCGGCGTATCCGGCGAGCTCGTCGTCCCACTCAAGAGCAGGGGCGGAGTGGTTCATGCGGTGGATGTTGTGGTAGGCAAGCATGACGGTGTCGTAGGCGCCATCGAGAGAAAGGTTAGAGGTGTCGATGCTAGCTTCAACAGTGACCTTAGGCTCGGCTCTGGTGGGGGAAGGTTTGACAACCTTCTCGATGGTAGTCTTGGCCTTCTCAACGACTGGCACAGGAGCCTCGTAAACAGGAGAGGGGGCGGCAGGCTTCACAACAACCTTCTCACTGTACTCCTTGACCACCTTTGGGGTGGGGGTAGGGTCGACCCAAACAGTGACGACTTTGGGCTTAGCAGGTTCCTCCTGCTTAGGAGCCTCCTCCTTGGCCACGACAGGAGCGGGAGCGGGCTGCTCCTTGACAACCTTAACAGACTCCTGAGTGACCTTGGGAGCCTGGGGGGCTTCGTAGACAGTGGCGGTGTGCGCAACCTTCTTGGGCTCGGCACCCTCAGTGACAACAACGGTGACAACCTCATAAACCCATTCGGTCTTCATAGCACGCTCTTTGAGAGCGTTTCCAATGGGGCTGGCCGAGGCCAGAATGGCGCTGGCGCCGACCATAAACAAAGATGCCTTCATGATGATCGGTGAAGAGGCACGAGACGAAATGTGGTGAACTGGAGATGGAGTTAGTTATATACGCTTGCAAGATATTAGGTGTGGCTGTTTTCGGTTCAGTAAACGTCAGACCAATGCCGCTTGGCAATAGCTGTTTCCGTGTCTTGGATGGATGCGATGAGGCTAGCTGGTAGCGAGGGTGGAATGGTGCTTCTTTTTGGGAATGTGTGGGTAAAAACGTGTAAGACATTTGGTGTTGAGACAAAAATCGGGGGTTAAAAATGAGACGAGTGTCGATATATCGAGTTCAAGGAGGTTCCCTCGCTTAGATATAAGTAAAGGGTTTGTTGCCGCTATCGACGTTGGCAACAAAGGCGCTGCCCTTGTTGTTCGGCGATACTCTGAAGATGACAGCACCAAGTCGGTGTCGTTGAAAGGGAGGTTATCGAACAAGACCTCCCTCAAAGACTGACGTGGGTGGAGAACAAGGCAAGACAAAGAGGGCAAGGCAGGCTGACGCAGGTACACAAGTGTGCAGGGTTCAGACAATGATGATTCAGAATATGCTTACCTTTAGCGTACTGTTTGTCGGTATCGGATGTGATTCAGAACCAGTCTGATGAGCGGATGACAGCACTGTTGAATTTGAGATTCCGTCAAGGAGTCTCGAAAAAAGTTTTGGTTTGGTGTGGTTGAACAATGGTGGTCGTTCAACGACGAAAGGAGTGACAGAAGGATGAACCGAAGGAAGGACGACTTAAACTGATGTTGTGGTAGGTAGGTACCGGATGGTGTAAATCAGATCAGATCAGAGATGGAGATGAGATTTGAGGGAAGTCGTGAGATATATCAACGGTTCAACCGGAAGTCTTGGCTTTAGAGTTTTGGTTTTGAAGGAGTGGACTGCAATGTACTAGACACGCAAACAAAGGAGTGGCAGGCCCTGCTATCGTTCGACGAAGACTCTTGGAGGGGGTGAGAGGAAAGAGAAGAGGTCGAGATGGCTTCGGAGCGGACGACGACGTTAAAAAGGAACTGCTCGGCGGGTCGCAGACGGACAGGCACTGTTGGGCCAGGGGGGCGGATTGGCTGAATGGTGCGGTATTGATTGGATGCTTTGCAGGGGGTATCTGGGGATCTGGCGAGCCTGCAATCGAGAATTAGCTGGGGGGTGTTGCAGATGAGAGGAGCAGGGGTGTTGGCCGAGAAGCGACGTACCTAGCAGAGTAGAACTCTAGCAAAGTAGAGAGCGACGGCGGTGGAGAGCTGTTAGTGCAAGGGAATGAATGAATGATTGTTTCGGTAGAGAGTGGGTGGATGGTTAGAGAGGGTCTAGAAGCGAAGAAGGGCGGAGAAGGATGGATGTGTTTTGAGGGAAAGTGAAGGGCGGTCCCAAGGAAGAAATGAAGCTACTAATGTTTGGACTACTGAACCTGCCTACCACTACCTACTAGGTAGGTACCCTTTGCTGTGAAGCGCTGAGCTGCCGGGCCCCAGGTCGCTTTTGGTTGCTGAGCTTCGCTGCCAGGGAACCAAGGTCTGTGACAACTGGCAAGCACTGGCTGGCACTGCTTGATGTGTTGTTATTAGAACAACCCCTGGAATATGAAGCCGTGTACACGACCGCGCTAGTGCCTCACGCTACTGCGGGATAGCCAGGGCGCTAGGAACTTGGTGGATGCCCGCTGCAAGGCACCAGGAACGAATCATGCACTAGCCTAGAACGCGGACGCTGACTGGATATGGGTCTGTTGATTCATTTATTCAATATTGGAGTTCATCCCAGTCCTCAACTATGAGCTCAGATATTAAGCAAGCAATTACTGAATGCCCATCGCTGCCATTGACATTTATCAAATGCTTTAGAGCCATGCAGGAATCTATTGTTATCTATAGAATTCAACTACCATCCAGGATAGATACCTACCCAGATCTGTACTCTTCTACTCGGCATCCGGCAGATGCACGGGCCCTGCACAATCATGATGAAACCCGTGGCTTGCCTGTTGCGTGCGTGTTGTTTCCATGTTGACGTTCCCCTTCTGCCTCTGTTCGCCTCCATCCGACGCCTCTGATGAAAGATTCCCAGTGTCTACATCACCACCTCGACTACAGTGACAACTGCCGGGTCACCAATTGCATCATGGTCGCATCCCGAAGGCTCGGTAGAAACAAATCGCATATCGGTTTCAAGGCCACGACGATCATCACACGTACATCCACATACCATTACTGTGCTGTGCAATACACAAACTAGCATACATAGTAGCATATCATAATATATTGCATTGCATTATCGTTGGGTACAGCTTGGACTGCGCTGTTGCGCTGGCGTCTGACGGCTAATCAAACACGCGACCCTATGTAATGACACGACAAGACCCTGGTCATGCTCAAACACAAAGCGGGATGAGAGTACTACCTAGACTGACTAAACTCTGAACCTGGACCAGGTTAACTAACAGGGCAGCAGCTCAGCTCAGTCTATCTGATACGGAATTTGATAACTCTCCTCATTTCCTATGGCCCGATGGTCCAGTCAAGACGATTTACTTTATTTCTAACATCAAACCTTGTCGGGCTCAACAGTCTAGACTCTGCCTCGATCGATGCCGAGGCTTATTTTGAATTTCGATACACAGCTTATTCCCCGCTCATCATTTCCTCTTCTTCATGTTTGCCTCTCATGATGCGATAGTTTTGTTACTTATCATGTTGGAGTAGTGGCTTTTTTCTATTCCTTTCCTACTTGCTTGCCCGGTCATGAAAGCCACCCGAAAGTTAAAGGCCAAGTCTTCAAGCCTCTCTGGAGTTCGCTAGTCGACGTTGAATTAACTATCTTTCTCAATCCGTAGTTTATTAATCAAATGCACTTATCAGAGGCGTCCGTGTCCACGATTGACTTCCGAATGCAGCGTTACAACACGTACGCACCGCTACTTTGGTAGTGGGACGAGATGCCATCCCATCTGCCGGATCAGCTCAACTTCAAAGTCATTGTATTAAGATGAAGGTCTCGTATTATGCCGGATTGCGCACGGGGTTGATTGTGTTCGAGCTGCTACTCCATTTGCTGACTGGCCTGTCCATAGGTCTGTGTTACTGAATGCCAGTACCAAGCCATGTCCATACCAAGCAAGGCACCTGTTGCCCATCAGTCAGCCAACAAATTCGAAACGCATTCCTACTATGCAATACATTTCTTAGAATCCCATGCAACAAGTGCATCCAATGCATTGATTTGTTCTTTACTGGATCACCTCAGACTATCCTCAGCCAAGTCGGATCCAACAATCCCGTCTGCTTCAGTGACACAACCTGGCAGGTACGTACATGATCTTCCACCCCCTATTTACCCTCCGTCCCATGCTGCTCCGACGATTCACAGGTCTTTGGAGGGTTTAGCCCAATCATATTTCCGGCATGAGCTCGGTCTCCATCAAACAAGCTATCCGCCAGGGATGCTGTAGCGGGCTATTGTGGAGTCTCAGTTCCAGCCCTTGTCCACTAGAGCCAGCCTTGAGGTCTGAAACTGACCTAATTTGAGATGATGCTCTTCTCCTGCTCCTTTCGTCATCTCCCCAACCAAGGCTTTTCTCTCTGTTAAATTGATGTCTGTGAGTCGTCTAGTTTTGTATATGTAATATGCCAAGCTATCCTGGTTAATCAGATATCACTATGCATTTGCTCTCACTTCCAGTTCGCGAGCCGTCATTTCTCACAATAGAGACAGACATACGATACAGCTTTACTCAAGTACCCAACCTAGGGTCGGTTGTATCAACAAGACCATAGCCGCGGACCAAATCGCTCGGCTCATTTCTTAACCTTTGTGTTCAGTCGAGTTCCACAGTCGGACATTGGCGTGTCACAGACTGATTGGCCTTTACACGTAGCCTCGGGCAGGACGATGGGCTGCCTCAGGGTAGGTCTTTGTCGTGAACCCAGGAGTTTGGAAATAAGCTGAACCTCACTCACAATGTCTTGGCATTGCTGTTTGATATACAGTCTGGTCGATCAATCAACAGCTATCCGCACACGTGGAAAAACAATGAATTGATCACCACACGACCATCAGAAATTGTCCGTATCGAGGTGAACTACAGACTCTTGATCGACTCTAGTATTTCAGTAGTTGCTATTTCATGATGATTCGACTTCTCACGCCCCCTCCTCTTCTCTCTTGGATATGTTGACTTCGCCATCAACGCAATTGTCTTGAAGTCATCGAGTCGATCACAACTGCGACCTCGACTCACCTCAAATTCCGAAATTGAGCGGCATGACACGTAATCCATATCTTGTCGGTGACCTTGGCGGGTAACATTAAAGAAGCAGAAATTCCTATTAGAGAATGGTATCTAGATCGTGGCGTCTCGTTCATTCCTGCATCCCGACTCGAACAACTTTATCCTTATTTCCTAGTCCAAAACCATACATTTTAGCCCATAAGCGGCTCTGTTAGGACCCCAGTATTGCGCGGCAGGTATCCTACAAAAGAATGATCGCCTAAAGGCTCAAGGACTAGTCTTGTGGCCGGCTACACCGAACTCGTCTATCTGAGTTCGAGTTTGTGGAGAGATATTACGGTGGCTCGGGAATGCCGATCCCAACACTAACACCAGTACCAACGCTCAAGATATGGTTCTTTGAGGCCTTCATTTCGAGCGCTACTATAGCGATGATCGAACTTTGATCCGATCAAGCATTTTTAGCAAGAGCCTAGACTATCTGAACGGGCTGAGGCTTCTATACATAGTATACCCTTTAACATCGAGTGGTGTAATTTACTGATCAATTTTAATCGCCTGTAACAATACATACTTTCAATCCTAGCACCGCCATGTTGGAGTCTTCCAGCAAGGTGTCTTACAATTGCTTCAAACAACTGACAGTTACAACACAACAAGATGAGTACTTTCCTAGTGACCGACAATTCCCTCTTGCAGGGTTTGACTTAACTAAGCGCTCTCCTTGACCCTTCTAGCCTGCATATTAGGATCAGGTATATTATCTCCACTGTTTCACACGATGTCAATGCGGTTGTTATTTCCATCGATGGAACAGCGCCTGAAGTCGGCCAAGCAGAATCGCTGATCCTCACAACCACGATCGGATCAACATGTTTGAATATCAAAGCTTGTTTGCTTTACGTGTAGTTTATCTTATTTTACACTTCTTTTTGTATCAAGGTAAGTTTTAATTTAACCGTCGGATCGATACTGTGGACGATCTACCCTATATCCAGCTCAACACAAATGAGTCCAATATTTTATCTTACAGACATTAATGCTGTTTAATGTTGATGAATAAACATTCCGAGTAAGATAAAAAACGGCATTTGTAGAGTTGAATACAAATGGATGATTTGAACCACTGCTATGGCTTTGTCAAGCCATAAGTCAAAATGCGGCACAGCTCTGTGAGCATGGTACGAACAAAACAACAACACCAAGAGTGTTCCAACAGTACGCATAGAATATATGAATGGTCCAACGCTGACGAACTGATAGAAAACAGAAACAAGTTTCCTTGGATGTTGTCATACGTTGTCAGAAGATTAAACAGATCGATCACTCGGGTGGCGTGCAAACATGGGTAATGTGACACAACATCCACCTCATTCCTCGAAGCAAACTCCTGCAACCTCGTGTAGCATTCTGAAGCGATACCAAAACGAACCAATATCAATCATTATAGTTCTCTTTTTGGCCCTTGATAACGCCCATGTAGGGGTATAAATGTTAACAACCAACCAGCCCATGTGCCCCATCCATAGCATCAAACATGGGCGCTTGGAAGGCCCGTTTCTCTGTTTCACGAAGCGCACAAGCGCCGAGAAATACAATCATTCGTCTTTACAGATACATCGCGGTTCAATCCAATATTTGGACTAATAAGAGCGCCAGTCTGGAGAGGATAGTCAACTACTTGGCAAGCGAAATTAAGGTCCCTATTTTATGGCTGTGCTTAGTCCTTGAGGTTCGCGTCCAGGCCACCAATCGTTCAACAGGCGAATTCTTCATCAGTATGCGAGGCAGGTTCCCGTTACCTGTTGCGTGCATCAAAACACCATACTATGTTTTCGGCTCATACCACTAACCCTACAGGCCAGACCAATCGATCCCGTTGTTGGCCGGTGTTCACTTGAAACGAGACGGGCAGTTGCATGAAAAGAGTTACCATGCCTGAACAGACCCAAGTGACGCGGAAACAAAAGCCTCGGTAAATGGTACAAGGTGCATGAATACATCCATGGTCATATGCATGGTCTAGGTGCTTCGCTGCCGTGGGTGAAGGTGTGTGACTTCTGGAACCAGTCATTAGCAAGATAGGCCTGTCCCAGACTGAAAAATGCGACTCTTGGGAATTGATGGGGTGTGCTTGTCCAAATTTCATGTTCATTGCTGCTCTTGTTACAGGTTTGTTCAGGCAAACAGAACAGAAGCAATGGGGACCGAGCACCATCTTTGCTCGTTCACTGGCACTGAGCTTGAATAACAATGACCTGCTCATCTGCAACGCTCAATCTCGTCAGCTGATCTAGACCACCATGCAACAAAGATATGCCACCCACAGCTTCACATATTAGCCGAGAAGCAGTGTTATCAGATTCTTTAGGATGTCTTAAAATGCCTTACATTGAGCGTCCGAGACTCACTGCAGAGTTGTTCACGTGCCGTCGCATTTGAAGTCCGTACTATCGTGACAGGTAACGTTGTGCTATCATGTCAGTTAGCACACTAATAGGCTCGGAACAATCACTATCTAGAGACAAGGACCATGCGTAAGCTATTTCGCATTGATGAATCGTAGAAACAAGACCGATTAACAACCGGACAGCTTGGCGGTGCCAACTAATGTGAAAGACGGCTTAATGAGCAAATATGTTGCCCAAATTCAATGACACTGAGCATGGTTGCTCATGCGGGGAAGATTTCGCGATATGGATTTGTGTGAGAAAAACGGACGAGTTTTTGTTTGATAGCTGGTAATCCACTCTTTGATTCGTTGGCAAATATACATGATCGAGCCTCGACCTAACTTTAACAGATTCTAGCATTCTATTGCTGCGCATCCTCCTGCCCCGGAACAAAGGGCTTGCCATCACCAGGGCCGATGCGCACGTCGGCAAAGATTTGCTTTGGTCGGAGGTGAACGGGAGTCGAGTTGGTGGGCTGGTCAGGCACCTTCTTCTCGAGTTTCTACGCAGCATGTCAGGAATATTGCCCGAAACGTAAGAATATAGATATCGTACCAAGTTGTCGAAAACACACTTGTTGAGCTTCCACTCAGCAGGGCGGCACTGCCATAGCTGGTGGTTTCGGTCGTCAAGACACTCCCAGTGCTTGCGGAACTCGGCCAGGCAGTGGGTGTTAATATCCTTGATGCTGTTGGTTCGCAGTTAGCTGCTGGTCCCAGCAATGGAGCTCATCGCGCCCCAATTATATCGACAGAATGGGTGTTTCGCTGGCTTTCAAGGCACATACACGCTGGAGGCACATCGGGTGACTCGTCGGCCCTCCTTCAAGCACTCAAACTCTCCTCGGCCGGGGTTGTCGTTCTTGCATTGCATGTAATCATCGTTGTAGTCGCGGCATCGGGCGCCGATAAAGAAGGAAGCCGAAAGAAGAGGCGCAGAACTGGCACCGACCTCCTTGACAGCGGGAATGTCCGAGGGTAACGGAGTGGTGTCAATAAGCACCTGCTGGGAGAATCTGATGGATCAATCGGTTAGCCCATTATCAGGTGTTGTAGTACCCAATTGCACCCGCTGGCGATTCCCGAGCAAAGACAAGAGGTACACCTCAATAAGAAACATACTGGGGCCTTCGGGTAGACATGATGCCGGTGTTCTGCGAAGCTGGTCGTCGAACGTTGCGGTGATTCCAGAATCCGGGAGTGGTTATGTGAGGTCGCTCGGCTAGGATTTGGTAGCGTAAGGTATGAATTGACCTGCTATGATTGGTTGGAAGGTGGGACGAGGCTGGGTCACAAGGCTGCGATGGGGCCCCAGTGAACATAGCTCTGTTTTCGCGTCGCCCAGCTCCAAATATTTTGAGCCGCCAAACAAACAGTGCAAACCACTAAGCAACATAGATTCTTCAGCCTTGTGATTCTGAAAAGCCCGACCACGACTTTCGGCTCATCGCGCTAAACAGAATTATACCGTATTGAGCTGTCGATTTCTCCTTTCGACCCGGGTTTTGTCCCGGCAACGCATAATATTAGCTAAAGCTCAGGCTCAGCTCTCCGAACGACAGCTATCAAGTTAGAAGTCTTAACACTATCGCAATCATGTCACTTTTCGGCCAGGCAAAGCCCTCGCTATTTGGGCAGTCTCAGCCTGCCCAGGCTGCTGCTCCGGCTCAAAACACAGGATTTAGCTTTGGCCAGTCGCAACAACAGCAACAAGGCGGCGCACTCGGCGCATCGATCCAACAATCACAACCACAACAGATGCCGGCTTTATCTCAGTCTCAAGCTCAGCTTTCCAACTCTCTATGGCAGCCTGGAAAGGAAACACCCCGTATGTTCTTTGATGAAAAATATTCATCTGCGTCACAGTACTGACATCTACTCAGACCAGAAGCCGATTCTCGAGCAAATGAAACTCGTCACTGAAAAATGGGACCCTGCGAACCCCAACTGCGTCTTCAAATACTACTTCTACAACAAAGTCGACGAGAGCCACGTCCCTTACTACAAGCCCCAGCCTCACGAGGACCCACGGGAATGGGAGGAAGCTCTGCAGAACAAGCCAGCCCCTGGTTTTATGCCTGTGCTGTGTTCTGGGTACGCTGGTGTCGCTGACCGCCTCAAAACACAGAAGCGCGCTGTTTCCGACTTCAATACTCGCTTGCATCAGATTAACGGCAGCCTGGATGCTGTTCTTCAGCGCCACGAGCTGGAAACCGAGGTCCGAGCCGTTGCGGCCCGTAGACGACAAACAACTATTAGTGAACGATGCTTGGCGCTTGCCGCGCGAGTGCAAGTTCTCCGAAATCGCGGCTATGCCCTCAGCGGCGACGAAGATGACCTTAGCAGCCGACTACAGAATCTGGAGCGGGAAGTCCAGGATCCTGCTGTAGGCGCTAGAGAAGAGGAACTTTGGAGTCGCCTCATCGTTCTGCGAGGGTACGCTGATCAGCTTAGCAAGGAGATGGATAAGCCAAGTGGCGTCGAAGAAGAGACCATTGATCCGGAGCGAGAAGCCAAGGCGAAGCGGGTAAGTCAACGCCGCAACATATCGGCAATATGTTACTGACTCTTTATTTAGGTACTTGAGGATTATGAGAAGCAGATTCAGCACATCAAGAAGGAGCTCGAGGCTCTAGCAACCGACTATGCAGAATGGGAGAAGACCAGAAACCCACACTCAAAATAGATGGGCTTGAATAAGGGTAAATTGTTTAGCGGTAAAGGTAGTAAGGATCAAGGGCAGACAAGTGTCTGAGATAGGATCTATATTGGTGGCATAGAGTTGGAGTAAGGGTTGGGTATTCATCCTAGGCGTCACAGGATGTGAAACATTAATCTTTGTAAACTTCAAGAACAATATTGATACAGCAAATGATACCACAACAACGGTTTTTTGAAACAAAAGACAGCAAAGGAAATGCCAAGGCATATGTTATTGCCGATAGTGATGTTATTGCGCGGCTTTTCCCCGCGTCTTGGGAAATATATTGGTACAGATTAATCATGAGTCTTCCGTCCGTTCCACTCAAACTGGTTTTATCGTACATGGCGAGGTCGGACGCCATCGTCCGCAGGGATCATAATGCCATTCATTATCTTCGCATAAACAGCTCTGCGTTCACACACGGAATGACCGTATTCTAGAAGATCTTGCCGACAAGGTCGAGAGCGAAGGGGGCTTGAACATGGTTAGTGTCAATTTGCGCATGGAGCGAGATTCTATCGGACATACAGAGGTAAAGAAGAACAGCGGTTGTGATAGCACCCTGGACAGTGAAGGCAGCATCGGCCTCGAGGGCGCGGATCTCCTCCTGTGATTGCTGAGGGGGGGCGACTGTTGAGGGTCAGTTTGCTGTTGATTACCAAGATTGAGAGTATACATACATCCTCCAAACATTTTGTTTACTTAACTAGAGAAGAAAGGGTGGGGTGTAGGGGTAGGTAAGAGTCGAAGGAAGCTGATAGACTGAGGTATGATGCTATCTCGATTTGCTGTCATGGACTAAAGAATTTTGAACAAGCGCGGTTCATGTTCAAATAAGCGCTGGCCAATCAAATAGTGCGAACGATGGCCCTGGTCATCCTAGCTCTTATCGATAACGCTCAGTTACTATGTCATTCTCTTGAAACATGGTTGAATGAATGACATCTTAGGTAGTATAAAAGACGACTTAACTGAGCCGTTAATATAGCATATACACACATGATGAACTTGTTTGAGATATGAGTGGAAATTTAAAAACCGAACAGTTTACCGCTTGTCAACTTCTTCCCAATCCTTCCATGCACGTTAAAAAACGGCCAGCACTTTATTCACACGTACTAATCATGGCAGCGATTATGCCCAATATCCAGGGTATCGTCCCTTTGAATCTATTCATTTCGTAATCATAAAATTGCAGAACATGACTTCCGCATAGCGCTTTTCCTCTTCTTTATAACAGTTCCCAAGATCGTTGATTTTATCAAAACTTAAGCCTCAAAAATCAAGGCTACACCATCATCACCAGCTGTGACAATCCTCTCTCCGGTTTGACCCTGGACAAAGCCCAGGACACCGCCGCCCTCACCATCACCACGGTGACCTTTCCACTCCTTCTGCAAACCGGCCTCGGCAGCTGTGGCAGTGGCATTGGGGTTTGTGGCACCAGCACCTCGGAGATCCCAGCGACGCACGGCGCCGTCCATGCCGCAGCTGGTGAGTTGCCATGAGTTAGGGATGAACTCGAGCTTGACAATGGCGTGGTCCTCGTGGGCGCCAGAGATGTGTCTTCGGACAGCGAAGCGGCGGGTGGCGTCGTAGACAACGATGGAACCGTCGACAGAGCCAGCTGCCAGGAGGGTAGATGGTGGTGTGTTGGGAGTTGTGACGAGGGCAAGGGACTCAATGCTCTCGGATTGCGTGTGTAGGGCGGCGAGAATCTGGCCACCGGCGGTGGCAGTTGATTGAGCAGCAGCCTTACCTCCAGCACGAGCACGAGCCTGGGGCTGTGGTCCACTAGGGGCGAGTCGTGGAAGAGACACAATCTTGATGGCTCCAGTGGCACCTCCAACAGCGATGAAAGCGCCCTTGGGGTCAATGGCAAGAGAGTAAAGACCACCTTCAACCTCGAAACGCTGATCCTCAGCGGTCAAAGCTACAGCAGTCATACCGTTGTCGCCAACAAGGTTCTTAGCTGTGGCCTCACCCCAGACATCCCAAACATACAAGCTACCGTCTTCAGAAATAGTGGCCAGAAGAAGACCATCAGGTGTCCAAGCACCAGCAGTGCAGCTGCCAGTGTGAAGGAAGTAGGACTGAACGATCTGGAGGGGGTTGGCCTGGTCTGTAGGGTCAACCGTGTAGACCCAGACGGAGCCATCTGAAGCACCCAATGCAACAGTGTTGGGGTTCGTGGCAGAAGGGCAAGGCACAAGCCAGTTCACCTCGGGAACTTCTTGCGCCTCACCAAGGAAATCCATCTTGAGCGCATCGTTTGAGATGGTCGCCTTCCAAGCGCGCAGCCTTCCATCAAGACCACCGCTGACGAGGACGTCTCCTCGGGGAAGAGTCCAGGTGAGTGTGTTCACCGAGTCTGTGTGACCGTCGAGGCTGAATAGAGAGTTGACTTGGGTGCTCTTGAGGGCGTCTGCGGCGGGATCGCTCGAGTAACTAGCAGGTAGCGGAGGTCGCGACTGAACCGAGGCGGTGTTGAAAACCCACCCTGCACCGGGGGCATCATCCTCTTGGCCGGCTGAACCACCAACAGCGATGATGGAAGGGTGTTGGGGATGTTGAGCGATGGTGAAGAGAGAGTCCTTGGGTTCGTCAAAGTAACCGATAGAATCGTTTTGGAGCAGAATTTCCTCGTTGTCGGAATCCATAGCAATATCCTCATCGGCGGCGATCTCCTCGGCGGCATCATCGGCAGCGAGCATATCGTCTTCGAGTTCTTCGTCGACAGGCTCTTTTTGATCGCGGGGGTTAGAGGACGACATGATGGCGGGGTAACTTGATCAACGAGCTTCAATACGTTGTGCCGTTTGATAGTAAAGGGAAAGGTTTTGTAGATGTAAGAAATATTACAGAAGAGGAGAAGATTGAGTGTCTCGAACCGCTAGACAGGAAAGTAAAAGGGTGTCCTCGACTTTGTCAATCGAGCTTGCTTGATAAGCAGGCAAATGTTTTTTTCGACTTTTTTTGGTTGACGGGACGAGGATTTTTTTTCCTGACTGCGGGGTGGTGGCGGTCATTGCAGCCCAGCTCTTTACTCTAAATGGATCATGACCGAATTGTACATCACAGGTTGCGGGTCAAACTTGACTTATACTTTCATTTGATTGTTTGGATATTCATTATATAATATATCTATGTTACCATAAATAACGGAAACTCCAAAAGAATTGAAATGCAGGTGCACTTATTCTAAAAGTTGAAGTACAGTCTGAATGCCCCTCCATGACTACCTAGGTAAGCTGGTGTATCAAACAGTACTAAGTAAGGTATTGATCTCAGGCTTTGATGGAAAAGAATAGTTAACCCCCAAACCACCACTGCGGCTCCTGCAAACAGTCTTTTCAGTCTCATACTTTATTATATCATCAAAGACATAGTGGTATGCACACAATGTAATATGTATCGAGGGATATGGTGGGTTATTATACATTATTGGTTACGCCCCAGAAATGCAGGGACTAACTCTACGTGGGACAACAAGAAGTGAGCTATCATAACTCTCATATATAGCAGGATACGAGTAGCTCGTCACAAGGCTGTCTATTGTAATGACCCAAGAATCGATGGTTGTAAAGTAGCAGAAAGGTATCTCGCATGCGCCAGCAACGCCTGAATTCACGCCTCAAACATCTAGCACCTCAACCCAGTTGTTCTCTGACTGCTTTCTGTTCCAGCGTTCCTTTGCAGCCTGACGCATTACTCTCTCCTCCTCTCCAACCTCGTCGGCCTGCGTCGCCATCTCACGAATATGATGCTTGAGACCTAACGAGAGCATCTTATACCATCCGCCATGAATCTTGCAGCGTTTGCGATCGCACATGCCACGCACTTCATCGCCTTCTCCTAGGGGGTCATCAAGTCGACTCGCTTTGAAGATGGCCTCTCCTTCTGGCGACTTTGCGAAAGCGTCAAACGGGTCCCGTGCACTGACAGTATCGAGACGTTGGTCATAGCCGCAGATATCTTCTTTGAATCGGCCTGCGTTGATGGCCGCCTGGCGACGCTCGTGGGCGTACTCGAGGAGAGTCAGCATCTTGTGGCATAGAACAGTCTCCTCTGCCAGCTGAAATCGTGCTGCAGCGGCGTTTTTAAGAAACTCCTTCTCTTCGTCAGAGAGATGCAACTCGTCGTGGTTCTCGCCTCCTGCGATAGCTGTTAATCATTTGTGCAGTGCATCCTGAATAGTAGAGACTTACCCTTTCCACTTCCGTTGAGAGCCTTGTTCTCGCTTGAGAATGGCTGCCTGACCAATCGCCAAAGACCATTCTCATCGAAACCCGAGAGACCGCTCCCTAAAAGTGCCATAAACTCCTCCTGGGTCAGCTGATCGTTGTTACCGCCCTTCCCCTTCCCCTTGGGTAGTTTGGCTACCATGCGCTCCCACCATGTTTGGGCATGTTCGTTGGTGCAGAATGCGCTTGGCTCCTCTTCAGTTAACCGGGCAGGTTTTCGGCAGCCGCTCAGCGAGCATGTCCTTTTGTATATGGTTTTGCGGTCATCAGTTGTGCACAGTGGGCAGATGAACCTCTCGATCAGCGACTCGCCAATCTCTTTGTTCAAGTCGATACATTCTCCATGGTACCAATCTTCACAGTTTTCGCAAAATATCATCCATCGGTGATCGTCTGCACCACGACAAATGCAATACGGTCCGTGGTCAGACTCTTCCAATTCGGATCCTGCTGATTCAGGGGCCTCTCCTGAAGTCGAACCAGACTGCACAGATTTGGCTTTCTTTGCAGCTCTTGGTCCACCGGTATTGTTAGAGCGTTTGCCGGACTTCTTGATGGTTGAAGCAGTGCCCTTCTTCTTTGCTGCCGTTTGGGAGCCCATATTGGTTGGTTGTTCGGTAGAGGTTGAAGAATGTAGAGCAGATTTTGAGGAAAGATTTTGAGCGTCTGATGGAGTTTGTGCTATGGCATCGCTTTTTGCGCCATTGCCAAAAGTCTCCGGGCGAGAGACCTCGCTTTGTCCCAAGCTTGATGATTGTTCCATTGTGGAGCGTCGGCGCGTATAATTGCCAATACCTAGATGCAATCACAGGCTTTTATTGGATGGATAGGTCACTTGACATATATATGATTATATCATAGATCTGAGGAGCAATTGTTGAAATGGTATCCCTATCAAGAACAGTTTGTTAAGATTACTCGTCAAAACAAAAAGTTCAACTTTGGTGTAAGTTGCAGCCACTGAAGGAGGTTATGGATGAATGAAGGTACATGGCTGAGACAAATGACTAAGCACAGCACAAGCCACCACGGTAAAAGCCCGGACCCACGCATTTTTGGAGCTTATGATAATCGAAAGATGTAAGTTTACGTAGTTGATGGCTTTTACATGAGCTTCACTCGACTCATCCATTGAGGCCAATCACTATGTCGAACCCGGTCGCAACGTCAAAAGCCCTCAGGGGTGTGTTCTCATCTCTCTCGACACGGCAATGCCAACGGTGTTTCTCTAGCAGCGCTCTTCAACCCAAGCAACTCCGACCGACCCTCCCACGAGCGCCAATTCAGTCGAGACAGCCCATTACTCAGCGCCGAACGAAGTACAAGACGATTGAGGAGGCAAAGAGCCGATACAGCAATGGGGTACGAATTCAGAAAATCCAAGGGGAATGCGATCCAATATAAGCGATCAAAAAGCTGACAAATGCGTAACAGCCATTTTCTTGGAAGGCCGGAATTCTGTTCGTCGGTACTTGCGGCCTGCTGGTTTGGTACTTTGAATTCGAGAAGGAGCGCATGCAGCGCAAGAGAATAGCCGAGGCTGCCAAGGGTGTAGGACGGCCAAAGGTTGGAGGAGCCTTTGAATTGGTTGACCAGGATGGAAAGCCTTTCACGAGCGAGATGATGAAGGGCAAGCACTCTCTGGTACGCCAAAAGAAGCGAGCAATATAGCTCAGCCCATGTGTGACGTTGCTTTCTGACATTTGCTAGGTCTACTTCGGCTTCACTCGATGCCCCGATATCTGCCCCGAAGAACTTGACAAGATGGCAACTATGTTGGATATTGTCGAACAGAAGGCCCCCGACGCACTTCTCCCCATCTTCATCACATGCGATCCTGCTCGCGACACACCCAAGGCTCTGAAGGAATACCTCAGCGAATTCCATGACAAGTTCGTCGGTCTGACAGGCACCTACGACCAAATCAAGGACCTCTGCAAGAAGTACCGTGTCTACTTCAGCACACCGCAGAACGTCAAGACTGGACAGGATTACCTGGTAGATCACAGCATCTACTTCTATCTCATGGATCCAGATGGTGACTTCGTGGAGGCTTTGGGCAGACAACATTCGCCCCAGCAAGCTGCTGCCCTTATTCTTGACCACGTCAAGGACTGGAATGACAAGAAATAAAGTGTTGGCTCTCTAGCTGTCATAAAAACTGGCGTGGATTGTACGATGACAAGATATTGCGGGTTTTGTAAAGATTAGTGTACCATCAAAATCATTGACTCATAATGCATACTGTGATGTATTAACCACTCAATCAATTGTAAATATAGACACTTTAAAACGTGGTAAAATGTAACACATATGAAAGTGTTTCACAATCCAATAATAGTAGTGATTTTCCGAGTTGTTGCTGGTTCAAGCTGATCAATGCTCGGCTCATGTTAATGCCATATTAATGTGGGCGGGTCTTGCCGACGAGCGCTCTTATCAACCATTACTCTAACAAGCTGGTAAGTCACAACTGCCTTGGAAGAAACAACCACTTTCAAGCCCTTTATTTTGCTTTGTGCTGCGTTCAAACCGACCGATTTCATACAGCTTTTCTGTACGTACTTGCAGACTTGATCCTTCTCCCTGGCACTCGGTATTTGAATATGCAACGTTTCGGTGTCGTCGGCCAATGCCGATTCGCTGCACGTCGGTTGGGGCAGCCTCGGTATGTCGCGCCGGTAACAGTGACGGCCCTGAAGGCTTCATGTCTATCGCAAAGGTCATTCCATACATCTCGTACCGCATTGTCAAAACCAAAGGGATCGTTGGGCGTTAACCCGAATAACTTCGAAGAGCCAACCGATCTGGCACGCAAGATATTCTCCGAATTCGCTTTTGCATTTGAGTAAGTCAATGTAGCTTTCATACACAGTTCCTTTACCGTGTACAGTCTGTTTCGATATTCAAAGGACATATCACTAATCTATCCCAGTATCGATGGTGTCTTGTATCAAGGCCGTAACAGGGTGGATGGAGCTGATAAGGTTATCAAGATGCTCAGAAGCAATGGCATCAGATACGTCTTCTTAACAAACGGCGGTTGCGTTCCCGAGAGCAAGAAAGAGGAAAGCTTGCAGGAGCGACTTCAGATCCCCAAGCATGAGGACGCAGTAAAAGGAAGAATGATTCTTTCTCATACGCCAATGAGTGGTTGGAGCGAGGATGTAAAGAATGATGGCACGATCCTGATTACAGGTTCTCATCCTGAAAAAGCCCGGCAGATTGCTCTTGAGTAAGGACTGCACCGCTATGGCTTCTGTGTCTATGCTAACTACTTGCAATAGTTACGGCTTCAAGCGCGTCGTCACTCCAGCAGACATTCTTGCCAAATGTGGTGATGTGTTCCCCTTTGAGCATATTGAGGGCGAGATCAATGGCAAACCTATGCCATTACCTGATGGCAAGCGAATCCCTCTGCTCAAAGACCCTTATACCACAAACATCCCCGCAAATGCCCTAAAGATTGACCATATCTTTATTTGGAACGATCCTAGAGATTGGTCTGTCGATATCCAACTTATTCACGACTTATTGATATCTCACCAAGGCTACCTCGGCACTGTTTCGAACTTGAATGGCAATGGGAAGTTACCCAACAATGGATGGCAGCAAGACGGACAGCCCGGGCTGTGGATTTCCAATCTCGATCTGCTGTGGAAGACGAACTACCCTGTGAATCGATTTGGCACAGGCGCTTTCATGGAAGCCCTGAAGGGAGTATGGTCCACGACGACCAATGGAAAGAAACTTGAATACAGCGCTCTTGGCAAACCTTCCAACCACACTTACAGGTACGCTCATGAAAGACTACTGCAATACTACCATGACATGGCGTGCAACCGCGGTCAAACCCCCGGGCATGATATGTCCAAGTGCCATCCGCTCCGCCGCGTCTACATGATCGGTGACAACCCGGAAAGCGATATCCGGGGAGCTAGTGAGTTCGAAGCAGAGGACGGGACCGAGTGGGTGCCCATCCTGGTACGAACAGGCGTCTGGAGGCAGACTTCGACGGAAAAGGAGCCCCGGTACAAGCCGGCCGTCATCGTAGACGATGTGGTAGATGCCCTGGTCTGGGCGCTCAATAATGAGGGTATCAAGGCTGACAGGGAGTGGGTCTTGTCTGCTTTATCGCATACGAAGGGTTACGTTAAGCTGCCACCGCTGGAGGATGGCGTGCATGATGACGATCTGGAAGTGGGAGCCAAGTACCCCAGTGAGTTGGAGGCTACTGAAGCAAAGTTGTAGATAACAAGCATGTTTGAACAGCGATATATGTCGCACTATGGTTGCTATTGGCTCTTTGTCGTCATTGGCTGTTGTGTCTATATATCTAGTTCTCCTGTCAATGTTGAACTACTAGGCAGAGCTTTGCCTCAGCCTTATTTCCTGGTGCAAAAATGAGCTGATGCTCTATAAACTTTTGTTACATCTACACAAGCGGTTGAAAATTTGTTCATCGAACATACCGGCATGGAATTGTTTTTTGTTGCAGATGTTGTTGGCGCTAGCATGTTCGCATGCAGCAACCTTGTAACTAATATCACGAGCTCGTGTCAACTCTCATGTCGTTGGTGGTTGGGATGGTCTTGACAAGGATAAGCCTCAGCATGTTTCAGAAACCTGGTCTGCAGCAGTGAGCATGCCTTGATCAGACTTGTTGAACAAAGTGATTGCCTAGCCCCCTCGCGAGTAGGATATCCAGGAGCCCCCTCCTCCTTCTGAGTCTTTCGACATATAAATCGTTCGACTCCTCCTTGCCCACATCGTCAGTTATCTGCCCCCCGGATCTACTTAACTTTTCTTGCCTCGTTAATATTTTGATCATTGTTTGAAATGGAACCCAACGACAGTTCGTCCGATGCCTTGAGCAGCCTCTACGAGGCGATTGGTTGTAGCCAAGACGGCAGCATACGTTGCTTTGCTCAAGCTCAAGGTGATAAACGTTGTATCAGTCCCTTGCCAAAAATATGAAGGAAGAAAATCGACCATCTTTTACAGACTTTGGCTCGTTATGAGCTTAGCAGCGAAGGCCCAAATGTAGCCCAGACGGTCGAAACGACTCTTGCTGAGTTGACTAGAAGTCTTGTCTGCCATGGGCCCATTATATCACATGCAGTCAAGTTCGAGCTTGGTGGGAAGCGCTATAAGAACCATAGAGAGTATGTTTACTCCTTGTTGACCTCGAATTTTGAAGGCTGGCAGCTGGAAAGAAAGGTCGAGGAACGACGGACCTATCAACAGCATACACTAAATCGAGCTTCCCGGAAATCCTTGGCCACATCCAAGGGTTATGCGAGTAACTCGAAAAACGCACGATGTTCTGACGAAGACACATATGACTCCAGCTACGAATACAGCGAGGAAACAGACGATGGTAACAGTGAGGAAGCGAGTGATAGAGATGTGTTTGACACAATGGAACGACAGAAGCTCCAAAGGCCCAGATTAGTCAGGGAGAGTCCTCAGGGTGAGCGAGATCTCTTGGTGACGCCAATGAGGGGCCGACGTACAAGAAATCGCTACATGTCTCACAATGCCACAAAAGCAGCAGAAAAGTTATTCGAGTCACCATCGTCTCTGTCGCCCAGTGATGATGAGTTCATTGTTTCACCTGCATCGGTAACTTCTCCGAATCCCAGTGAATTGTTTACTCCATTGTCAGCTGTCTCAACACCAGACTCACTTGCCAGCACTGTCGGGTTTGAATATCGTCAGTCTTCTTTTGGAACTTCACATAGGAAGCGACAAGATGCGAGTCCGACACGTGGGGCAGAACTGGCGGATTTTGACATTCTCTCAAGAGACACGAGGCGAAAGTTGAATTTGAGCAGAAGTATCTCTGGCAAAGAAGGAGACTTGGGTGATGGGAGCAGCTCTGACACCCAGAGCCAAAACGCTGAATCAGATAAAGAGGCAGCAAGCCGCTCGACTCCTCTTCAACTTACAAGATTTGTTCCGAGAAAACAACCGGTCCGTAAAATTCTTAAAGCCATGGCAGAATCGCCAGATGAAAAGGGATTCGGGCCTGGCTGGGTATACGGCTTCACCGACCCTAGACAGCTGGGCCATATCAAAATCGGATACACAGAGCATCCTGTTGAAAGAAGAATGGACGAATGGAAGAAATGCGGCTGGGAGCCTTTTGTCGCGTTCGAGATATTCATGCCATTTGCAGTCAAGAGAATGGAAAGGCTGATTCACCTGACTCTACGCATGGAACAAGAGTACGCGTCGTGCCCAGCCGCTTCGTGCACCAAGAAGCACAGGGAGTGGCTCAACATATCGACGGGCGAGGCGAAGGAAGTTGTCGAAATTTGGCAAAAGTTTAGCGGCCTGACGCCATACACCGAGACGCGTAAACTAAACGACATCTGGCAGAGTATTGTGACGGCTCAGCAAGCTAAACCTTGGTTATTGGGTAGCAAGGCGTGGTTGAAGAAAGAACTACATACAATAGTGTCAAAGGAGACAAAGCTACAGGATCTACAGAAAGGCTTAGAGAAAAAGAAGCAGAAACGAAAGGAGATCGAACAACAGCTGCTAGAAGCCAAAGAAGATGAGAAGAGCCTTCGAGAAGAGATGGAAGGGTTGGCGATTAGTAACAGGAAGTAAGTGAGTTGAGCCAAGGAGGTTTGAGAATGTTCGATCAGGGCTATTCTGTAATGTAGATCAGTAGGCGTATGGCGTTCTGATATTTGTGATGTTGATGGTATGCCTGTCTTGGATAGGTGATACCAGGTAGGTAGGTGGTTCATAAATCAATTCGGATTATCTTGGCACTCTTGAAGCTAACGGAGTCTAAGAATTTAATGTTGCTCACACAGATCGATGTAGCACGGTATAGCGACAGGATTGTTGATAAACTCTGTACAGCCTGTATATTTTCGCACAGACGGAGGAGTAACAATGGATCACAGATAGCCTCTTCTAATAGCCTCTTCGGAGATGGTCACTTGACACTAGCCGAGAGTAGCCCTTTGACGGCTTCGACGCCCGAGAGCGGGTCAGTAGTGTTCGGGGCCGGCAAGATGTGATCCGAAAGAACAGGGGAGGAGACCTGTGTAAGTTAATCGAGAGAGAACAAAAAGATGGTGCTGTAAATACAAAATAGGTCTTCCATCTTTGTCGGTATCGTACCTAGGTAGGTTAGAGAACCTACCCCTGGAGCTCTTGTCTTGGCGGTGAAGCGGAGCCCTGAGCCCCAGCAGGCCAGCACTGAAGGTAGCATGTGAGACACTACCCAAAGCGCTACCGAAGGTCGCCCAAAAGGGTATAACGTCACCGAAACTACGTCACCCCTGGTCGAGGCTCGGTCTGGACTCAGGGACCTCTCTCCATCTGAACGGCTTTTTTCTTTTCATTTCGCTTCGCCTAACTGGTTTCCTCTTCTTCTTCGGTGATGGTTTTTGGGTGTGAAGTTTCAGAAGAAGGACCAATTGTTGATGAGGAATTTACCATGTAGATGACATGACGTGGAAAGACTCTCGACTGCCTGGATCTACAGTACATCACATTACATAACAGTCCATAGACGCCGGGCGTTGATGGCGATACCTGTGACGTTGCTTTATTAGGTACCTACCTACCTCCCTAGTAGGTACCTCCTAGGTTTACCTTTGTTTTAGTACGATATGTACTACCTTAGTAGTTCGCTTCTGCAATTGAGATCATGTGGCCTCCTTCCTTTATGAAACTGGCGTCCTTTCGTTGATATATGTATATTCGCTCCCTACTACTAATCGTCCTTATCTCTCTAGTTTCTTTCCATATCTTTCTCCTTCACTGTACTTATCTATGGTCCGTACAACTCGTAGGGCCCTTTATCGGTGTCATTTTAAACTTCAATCAAACAAATCATCGCACAAACCAGCCAATACGAATAAGTGATTTTCACCACACCTCAAAGTCCCCAGTTCTAATAATCGCACTCCCTCTACCCTGCCTAGCTGCACTGTCAGCCACAAGCGAGCCAGTGACCCTTGGACCACTTTTTTCTTTTGGACGACAAGTCGGGAGGGGGAGCGATTGACTGACAGGCAGCTTCCTGGTTTCCTTGCATCTGCAGCGACGCCTCAGTTCTCAACCAATCTCTCCCTCCCTCTTCTCTTCTCTTCTTGATCTTCTCTTCACCGCGACTTATTCTTTCACCTGCATTTTTGGAACATCCTCTACTTAGAATTTCATACGGCAGTCAATACCCATCGATAACAACGACTTTACTTCAACTTAAAAGTCAAAAACCCCGCCATGACTGCTGAGCCGAGCCCCGCGACAAACGGCTCGTCTGCTCAGCAACAGCAGCAGCCTCAGCCTCCCCCATTACGTTCGGCCCTCAAGAGCGAAGAGGACATTGAACGTCCGCTCCCCCCAAGCGGTTCTCTCAAAGGTCAGTTGTGAAACCTTGTTTGGAAACGGTCACCGCACCTTGAATACAATATATTCAGTACAATGCAGCTGAATCAAACCGGCGCAATTTAATCTCAACCAAGCATGTGATAGTGCAATACGAACATCGCATTATGAACATGGCATGCACTTGAAATGGGCATGTTCAGAGCAGAGCTATGAATGGAAGAATACGGTTTTCGGCATGATTCTGTCCGTGTTACTATTCGAGGTCCTGCTCAGAACTATCCCAGTATCCTCACCCTTGCCTTTCACACTTCGGGATATTGAATAAGAACGGAGCTAACAAACCACAGCAGTCCAGATTGCAGAACCCGAGTCCGAGATTCAGACACTCGAGGATGACTCCCAACCCACAAAGCAGTTTCCTACCAACCTCCGACGGCGCCTAAGCGGCAAGCTTCCACCTTCTCAACTTCCCAACAGCTCTTCCAGGTCCTCCTTGAGCGACGGCCCTTCCACCAGTCGCGCGCCCGAAGAACCTGCTCCGACTTCGAACCCCTCTTCGCATCATCATCACGGTCACCGCCGTCAGTATTACAGTGAAAAATTACTCGCCCAAGTGGGGGATTGGTTGGAACATGAGCGCGCCAAAGCACATGCCAGGAAATCAAAGAAGACAAGCCGCCGTCGCAAATCCAAGTCGCCTAACAAGGAGAACCAATCCAAGAGCACCGAAGAAACTGAGCCCGCATCCGCGCAGGCATCCGAACAGAGCAACAATGGGCGTCCCCGCTCTGATTCTGTCGACTCCGACTCCAGTGACACCTCTTTTGATAGACTTCAGAAGATTTTGGAAGAATCTCTAGCTCAGATGGGCCTTAATTCGGTGCCTCACATGACCCCCAAAATGACCCGACCAAAACAGCGAAAAGTCCCATCTCGATCCTCTCTGCGTGGCCCTTCTTCCGATACCGAATACGCTGATGGTGACGCCATTGTGCCCAGCTGCGATGTTTGGCTTGATAACACCAAGACGATGAGCTATGTGGGTGGCAATGCAGATGCTGAAGATCAGGACACCAACGATGCGGATGCCAGGGCCGACAAAGAGAAGGAGTATTGGCTCAACTTCAAGAATGAAATCATTCGCATCGCTCACACCTTGAGGCTAAAGGGGTGGAGGCGCATCCCCCTGGGTGGTGGCGACAGCATCTCTGTTGAGAGATTGAGCGGTGCCCTGACCAACGCTGTCTACGTCGTCACGCCCCCGAAGGAAATCGATGAGGCCGACAGCAAGCGAAAGCCTACCAAGGTCCTACTACGTATCTACGGACCTCAGGTCGAGCACCTCATTGATCGAGACAACGAACTCTCAGTTTTGCAAAGATTGGCACGTAAGAAAATTGGACCCAGATTGCTCGGCACTTTCCAGAATGGCCGATTTGAACAGTACTTCGAATCTATTACACTCACTCCGATGGATCTTCGAGACCCAGACATGTCCCGCTCAATTGCCAAGCGAATGCGGGAGCTTCACGATGGTATTGACCTGCTTCCCCACGAGAGGGAAGGCGGCCCTGCCACATGGAAAAGCTGGGATCAATGGTTGGACAACGTGGAGCGGATCGCCACTTATCTCGACAAAGAGTATGAAAAGCACGCTGAAGGTCAACATGGTCAACAGGACTCTGTTGCTCATGCTTGGAAGTCGCGAGGCTACGTGTGTGGAACCACTTGGCCTGAATTCAGGAACATGATGACAAAGTATCGGGTTCATCTAAACAGCTTCTACAAGGGAGGCCAAAAAGAGGTCAACGACAGCCTCGTCTTTGCGCATAGTGATGTAAGTCGGTTTGGCATTGCCCTCATGGGTCTTCATTAACATGTTATCAGACTCAATATGGAAACATTCTTCGCATCCGCCCTGATGACGAAAAGTCACCACTTCTTCAGGCTGCCAACAAGCATAAGCAGCTCATCGTCATCGACTTTGAATATGCGGGACCCAACACTCGTGGTCTTGAATTTGCCAATCACTTCAACGAATGGACATACAATTACCACGATGCTGCGGCGTCGTGGGCGTGTGACGTGCGACGGTATCCCACACTCGATGAACAGCGTCGTTTTATCAAGGCTTACGTCGATCACCGTCCCCGTTTCCAAGGCAGTAACTCCACACCCCGACTGGCTCCCGTTGATAGTAACGCCTCCAGCGGCATGTCGACGCCACTTGCGACACCTGGAAACCCTGCCGCAAGCAGCTCAAGCTCCATCGTCGAGTTTATGCTTGATGCGCGAGTACCCCCAGGAGGTTGGAGCGCGGCGGAACGGGCCAACGACGAGCAGAGAGATCAGCGCGTGCGAGAGTTGTTGGAGGAGACCCGGCAGTGGCGCCCCGCCAATCATGCCCACTGGATTGCGTGGGGCCTTGTCCAAGCCAAGATCCCGGGTCTTGATGAGTCTATCAAAGAAGAAGACCTGCTGAGCCCCGACGAATTCGATTATTTGAGCTATGCCCAAGACCGTACCATGTTCTTCTGGGGCGACTGCGTGCGCATGGGACTTGTCAAACTGGAACAGCTACCACCTAAGCTGCAGCAGCAAGTCAAGACTGCCGAATACTAAGGGAGCTAATATGTTATGAAGGAGGGATGCATGCACAATAGGTGAGTGTATTCCAACCAAAGACTTTGTCATGACAATTTCCTACATCGTTCTGGAAGATGAGAAGCATAGTCGAGAAATTCCTCAACGTTGTGAAACTCAAGCTATAGACTTGATGCCCAGCGATTTGCATACATCAATATTTCCGCTCTTGGAAATAGTGTTTTGCACTAAACATAGAAAAGATCAATAAATACCACTTGAGTACCTTATAGATTCACAAATGCTTTCCTCATCTTCTGTTTTTCATCTAACATTGATTTTATGCTGCGTCGAACGAAAGGCCGTAAGTCTTTGTAACGTAATATCTATAGGAAATGGTTTATGCGTCGAGCTTGAGACGATCGAGCATGGCATCAATCTTGCGCTGTAGGACCTGGTAGTTGATGGCGTCTGAAGCAAACTCGTCCTCTGCTTCAGCTCCATCCAGCGTTCGTACAGATTCTCCGTCCTTAACTTTCACATCTCCATTCTCTTGTAAGCCGTTCTGACTCTGGTTTGAGATACCGTTCGTCGCATCGGCGGATATATCTGCTTGCTGTGCCATGGCAGCGGCCAAATCAGCGTCGATAACTTCTCCTGAGTCGTCCATCATATCCTCAAACCCAACATCCTCAAAGCGCAGTCTGAATCTATCGCCAAGGTAGTATCGAATATCGTCCAGTAGTTCGATAGTATCCGTCTCTTCTCGCACAGCGATACGATGGGCAGACTCGGCGATGAGTGCCTGGAAATCTTCCTCATCTATGTAGTCCTCCAGGCGATATGCCAGATAACGCGCTGCGAATTCTTCTAGACGCTGGACACGAAGATCCCAAGCTGCGTGAATAACGTCGTAAATGTTGATGGGCTCCATCTCGACTTCCTCGACTTCCGGTCCAGCTTCGCCATTCCTTTGCGCCTCGCCATGTGTGCGATCCACAAGTGCATTAGCATTGCCGCTACCGAGGGTACTGATAGCCTGGGCAGCTTTGCTCTTAAGACCGTCAAGGAAGAGCATGTCTGCGGCGTAAAGTAGATCGAGAGCGTGCTCAAGGGGGCATACTGCAGTTTCGGTATAGATGAAAGTAAGGATAATCTCGAGAACTGCAGGTGTGCAGTCAACAGTGATGATTCGGAGGTGGTCGTCGCGATGGGATTCGACAAAGTCGCCAGAGAACATCTTCTCAAAGTACTCGCTACGGATGAGCATGGCCTTGTGAGTGGGATAGAGAACAGATTTGCGCTTTACGACGAATTCCTGATCTCCAGCTGGACCAATGGGTATGGTAGGGGCATCCTCTGTAGGCGTTGCTTGACCTGACTTC
The DNA here is from genome assembly GCA_014899045.1 of Fusarium palustre. Taxonomy (NCBI): domain Eukaryota; kingdom Fungi; phylum Ascomycota; class Sordariomycetes; order Hypocreales; family Nectriaceae; genus Fusarium; species Fusarium palustre. The sequence goes on along the minus strand of JAAVUH010000133.1, from coordinate 354,889 downwards.
TCATCCTCGATGTCGATGGGCTCGTCGGCGCGGAGTATAACATCGGCAAACATGGAGTTGTCATATTTCCACTTGACGTTCTTTACTTGGTCTGTGTCAACGACCATCTTGTGACCCAGAACATTGTGTTTGAAAAAGTCCTCGAATTGTCCTCTCGCCCGCTCGACCTCGGCTTGATATCGCTGTCGGGCAAGCCTCCTATCTCCACCTGCGAGAATAGCTTCCCACAAAGACTCGACTTGGAGCTGCTTGCTCACTTTGTCCAGCCCCTTCAGAACATCTTCTTCTGAATCCGTACCACCTACAGGTGCGATGTCTCGCGGTACTTCGCCCAAGTAAAGATATCTCAACACAATAAGGAAAGACTGTACAGGGACGGTGTGGGCAAGCTTCCAGGTGGTTGTTTCTGGAACAGTAGCAAGTTTTGAACGGAAGTAAGGAGATCGTGCAACAAGGATGAACTTGTGTAAGTCAAAGGAACGAGAACCTGAGACCAAGGTAATGTCCGTCGTCTTTGGGCTTGTGCGGCCGAGGAGGGTTGAGATATGAGTCGACCAATAAACGTAAGGATCTGAAGACTTTGAGAAATCGTATTGGAGGAGCAAATTGCGGATGCGATCATTGAGGGCGTTGTAGATGCATCGCTCTCCTTGGAAGGTATTTCTTTCGGCGAGAGCACCTCGTAAGCGTATTAGCGGCCTGTTCATGAAGGACGTGTATATGAAATGCCCTTCAATGGACTCGATTAACTCACCAGATTCTAAAAGTAACTGGACAAGTTCATAATGCCCACATAAACTGGCCTAATCATGTTAGTCTTTGCCTAACATGAGATTCCCTCCCCGGCACACATACAATAATGAGGGGCGTGTAATCAAAGCGATCCTTGCCATTGATGTTCACACCTTGGCCGATAAGTTCCTGGCATCTTCTCAAATCTCCCCGTCGACAGGCCATGAGGAAGTCGTGAAATTCAGGGCTTTCATCGAGAGGATTCTCATCGAGGAGAACGCCACTTTCGATGAGCCGAGCTTCCTCTCCAAGCTTTCCCTCTAGTTCGAATTTGCGGAGAACCATGGTTGTGTATATATAAGTTGAACCAGGTATAGAGGAACAAGGGATCCTTTTCTAGGTGAGTCTATAAATAAGAAAACAAGTTTATATTCTGTAATGGTTTTTTTTTTTAGTCTCGGAAAACTGCCGTTCGTTTCTTTAGTACTTCATGATTATCAAAGCATGGAGATCCCCATCCAAAAACGAAAGAAGTCGCCATCATCGCAGCGGGTTTGACGTAGCCAATTAGATGATCCATGTCTTTTCGCGTTGATATATCGCGGAGTCACGTGGTTGTGATGGGTATGAAGCAGTAGGTACAGAATAAGCAGTACTTTGCCTTGTCTTGACTTGACCACATTGTTCATACAGATATACTTATTATACATTTGGATTTTTTATTTTTTTTGTTTATTTCTTTATTTCTCTAGTCATTTTCATCTGTTGTTTTTGTTGAGGTCATATGATGCTTTGATAAAGTTCATGTTTACAACCATTTCCTTACCAATCTTCTTACTGACCTGGCAAATCTGTTCCTTGCATCCTCCAAACCTTCATGCTTAGCGGCCCGGAAATATGAGTCCCTTGAAAAAACTCGTTCTTTTGATTCTCTTTATTTCGTTCATGGTCTTTGTGGCCTTTTTTGGACGTATACCTGCCCTCCGGTCGGTAACAAAACAATGGGTTTATACTCAGGAGACTGACATTTTGACTAGACGAACACCAATAGCTGCATTACACAGGCTAATATGGATTCATATACCAAACGGAATCATGAGAGTGGACCAGGTGCTTACCGGTGGAAGAGTATCAAGCTATTTGTCTCGCTTTGGTAACCACATGCTATATGAGCGACACTGGACAATCGTGGTAAGTTGTTACAATAGCCTTGCAATGAGACGCCAAGCTAACATCTTCAGCTTTTCTTTTCTCTCATCATGATTGTGGGCGAGTACATGTTTATTCCTCAAGCATGGCCAAAGATCGGACCTCTCACGAAAGGCTTTGTCGCTATCACGGTCCTTCTGCCTTACTTGTTTCTGTACCTGGCATGTTCTGCCGATCCAGGCTACATCACGCCCGAGAATCACGCATATTACATGTCACTCTATCCGTACGATCACGCTCTATTTCACCCGGGTCATGTATGTCGGACTTGCAAGTTCCTGAAGCCTCCTCGCTCCAAGCACTGCAGTCTTTGTAAGCGTTGCGTCGCCAAATCTGACCACCATTGCATCTTCATCAACTCATGTGTTGGCTACGGGAACCAGCACTGGTTCTTGTTGCTGCTGGTTTCCACTGCTTTTCTATGCACCTACGGCGGCTTCCTCGGGATGTCAATCATTACAGTGCGTGTGCAAAGATATAGTCCTGGATGGTCTATATGGAAGCCCAGCCACATGACTCTCAATCAGTATCTGGCCGGTTGGGGCTGGGGCATCCAAGACAATGTCAACATGGGAGCTTCATCGCTTCTTGCTGCTCTTACGTCTCCGCTCGTCTGGGGACTTCTCCTCTACACACTATACCTTGTCTACTGCGGCACTACAACGAATGAGACCCTCAAGTGGTCAGAGTGGAAAGAGGACATGGCCGACGGGTTTGCGTTCCGCCGGTCTATGCCCGCGGATCGCGAGAAGAACGAACGAGTCGAGCCTCGTTGTGCGCGCTGGCCGGTCGATGTTCAGCAAATAATTATCACCACTCGGGATGGACAGCCTCCGGCTGAGAATCTCCGACTTCCTGGACAAGGTCCATGGGAGCGTGTCTGGAATTTGAGTAATGTCGAGAATCTATACGATATGGGATTGTGGGACAATTTGGTTGACGTCTTTGTGCCTGACTATGGATTTGGTCAAACGGCTGACGAGCCAAACGCCGAGAGACGGCGTAGGAGATAAATACTTGAATTTATATCCATTGATATACAACAAACAATGAATGTCATCTGCTTTGTATGTGATTGAACCTGCGGGGGTACCTAAAGCTAGCTGCGAAACCTGAAGGATCATGACCCCTGCCAGGCCGGTTTATTGGCTTCTGTGGAATCACCAACAAGGGGTTAAAGCAACTTTATGCTAAATGATGTCAGTTGCTGACAAGGACGTAACAACCTAGCAATATAAAATCCTATCAATGGATTGTTTGATTCCATGGGACGTGAAGCGTGCTGTAGATGCCTCGCCCCTGGACGTGCGACCGACTGCCTTTGCGGCATCAGAAAACTCAGCTGCTAAGCGCAGGCGAGACGAACCCGACTTTAAACATCGTCGGTTATTGGCCGTTTATCCTTCGCACGCTTAGGCTCAATCATCATGGCTTTAGTCAAGTCCTCTCAGTCCAAACGCCTCCAAATGCTTGGGACTGCCTCGCTACCAGCGCTTCTCGTCGGCGGGCTTATCCTTATCCTGGTCGGTGTCAATGCTCTTTCAAACTATGATTCAGAATCAGGCCGTGGCTATGATCCGACTTTAAGCCCTACCTTCATGATGTCGATGTACAAGAAATCGATAGTTTCGGGCCAAGTCGCCTTCAAGATTGGCATCACATGGAGCCTCCAAACATGGATTGCCGTTACAGGCGTCGCTTTTGGATTGCTATCGTTCGGATTCGCAGAGACGTATATGCACATGTTCGATTCTTGGTGTAGCCGACAAGCTCACCATGGTAGCGGCCTTGACTATGCTCGATATCTCAACTCCCAGGCCCGGGCGCCAGTACTATACGGCTTCAGAGGATTTCCGGCCTTTGTCACTCTAAGGTACATCATTGTTTCTATGGGTGTCGCTGCGTCCGTCGGCTACAAGTTCGCCTTTGTTACCCCAGACGTCTGGGTTGCAGAGAAACTCTATCCAGAGACAGTCCGCTTTCTGCCTCACCGAATGTCAATGATAACAAATGACTCTTCTTTCTCTGAGCCGGAACCTTGGATCTCCGACTTTCCGCTCCATGACTTCAGCCGCTCGTTTTCCCATATCTATCAACAAAACCGATTTCGGGATGGCGAGGTCGAATACAGCGATGGTGCAAATACTACTCTCCCACCTAGCATGTTAGTTATGGTTGGTCATGCTAGTTGCCTCCATGGCAATACTTCCGATCCCCCTTTTGGCCACAAGGAAGTTGGGCGCATGATCACTCGAGAACTAGCTTTGATAGCTAATAGTTCAGCGGTTGAAGGTGCATTTACCATAACAGAAGATAAGGGAAACTGGCAGAGGATCGAGGTACCCAACAGCAGGTTTTTCAACCCTCCACAAAAGGCTATCATCGAATATCGCGTTCCCAAGTTTGCAGAGCTTCAGATACAATGGGCAAAGGCACCTAACGATTCTTTAGAGACGTGGGAAATGCCTGTGGTTAATCGCACCCGATACGTCATGAACGCAGGCATGTTCTCGGTCAACAGATACGTGGAAACACAAAACTGCATGACTATCGCAGGAACCGGCGGTACTGGTGTGCTTCGACGCTCCATCAACACTGACACTTTCGAAGAATTTCTCAGAAAAAGAGGAATCATAAAAGATGAGGAAGTAGGACGAGATTACGTTAATGTCACCGAAAAGATGCCTGAGTACAGTGTTTGGCTGGAAGCTCTAGTCAAGACTCAAGATACCACCCTTCTCGCTGCTGTCAGTGCAATTATAAGAGTGGTTATGGCCGCTTACAAGGTAGACCTGTGGTCGACGGAATATATTGAGGAGGATGATATGCCATTCGGCGAAGAGGTCGATCCTTATAGAGGTATGTACGAAGGAGTAAAAGGTCCAATTTACGAGGGAACGCGAGTTGGAAGGTACTCGGGATGTTATATATCTGCCGCCGTTATCTTTGTTGTTCTCGGCTGTTTTGCTATCCTGGTTGGGATATTCCGTGTGTGGCTTGGTCCACCTGTTCTAACTTCGTGGATGGGACAACATGTATATCTGGCTCGTACGGAAGCTATTTCTCTGTCTAAGGAAGTGTCTAGTTTGGCATCAGGGTATCAAGTGGCCAAGCGAGATCTCGGAAGACTACGGTTATCAACCCAGAAGGGAGAAGAAACAGGCGCCATGTTGGGACATGATAATGGCACCGATTCGGAGGAACAATCGACAAAGGAACGGGGAGAGGAGGCAGGAGAGGAGGCTGATGAAGTCAATGGAGGTATAACACGTGTGGAAAATGTGAGATTGATGGACAGGTAGAAACAGTACAGAATATAGATAGATATAGACATCCCCTTCCATGGGTAAAGGTGGTTTGGGTACAATTAGTGACCAATTTTTTCATGCAAAGAACTTGTTTTGCATATCACAACAGTACTATATTACCACAAACTGTATCCATTGATGATGCATTATTTCGTTTTTACGTCGCTCATAATATCATAACCACGCGCTCCTAGGTCTTGCGTAGACCACCCAAGACGACGTTCGCCCTCCTCCACCACAGCAGTGACTCTAAATCATGTCACTACCCTCATCTAGAGAGCGCATTGTTTCTGTATAAACACCGGTTTTGACCCAACTCCACGACTCCTGGTTCTCTTCTGTTGCCTACAAAATGGTACCGAAACTGGAAAATGTCAGTGGCTACGGCCCAGCAAACAGAACATGTATGTTTTACTTACCCGAAGGTCTGCTTAATGCTCTTGACGTAGTACTCGAGCCAGTTGCGCTTTGTAACGTCTTCCTGGCCGATAGGAACACCCTCCCACTTAACTCGCATGACGGTAACGTGGTCAACGTCGTTCTGGTCGAACTCCATGTGAAGCTTGGAGAAGTGACCGGCGGGCCACTGGTTCAAACGCCAGCTCTGGGTGATCTTCTTAGGCTCCTCAAGCTCGAGGTATTCACCGGAGACGTTTCCGCCAAAGAGCTCAAACTTGCCGCCGACCTTGGCACCATCGAAAACCTTGGGGGGGGATCGTGTAAAGGCAGCGATTCGTTGAGGGTCGACAAAGGTCTGGTACAGCTCCTCAGCAGTGGTTCGAAACTCCTCGTTATCGGTCACGGTAGTGGTGTTGACGACGCTACCCGTCTTGGACTGGGTGCTTGTGGTAGCAGTGGGCTTAGGGGTAGAGCTCTGGGGATGAACCTTGGGGGTCGAGAAACCGCTTGAAGGGTTAGAGCCTGGAGCATGCTGGATGTCCTTGCCATGCTCGGCGATGAGGGCGCCGGCAAGCTTTTGGAACTCCTGTCGCAGCTGGGGCACGATCTTTGACCGGACAAGATCCTTCACGGGCTGCTTCTCCTTGGACTCGGCAAAGATGTCTACGTCAAACTACGAGGGGTCTTAGCGGATTTATTCTACGGAAACACGGAAGGCGAAAGAGCAGGGGAGGCTTTACGTACCACGTACTCGTCTTCTTCCGTGTCGTGGGCGAGCTCAGGCACGGTAATAGTGCCAGAAACGTCGTCCTCACCGGGAGCAGATCCTGTAAGGTTAGTTCTCACGTCTGTAGTCTAAGTAACCGCATTCCCTTACCAGAGTACTGGAGGACCAGCTTAACATCAAAGATGGTAATCACCTTGCCCTTACGTTGGCTGACGTCGACATCACCATCCATGCTCTGGATCTTATCAATCTTAGCCTTGACCTCCCCATCCTCAGCCTGAACCTTGGTGAGAGCCTCGTCAAGGTAGGTCCTGGCCCATCCCGAGACGTCCTTATTGACCCAATGCCAGTTGTTAGGGTTGTGCAGAACCATTGTGAAGTCGGTGGAAGCGCTGTGGTGACTGTTACTTTTGAAGCTGTTAGCTTTTGATCGGACAGAAATTGAACGAGTGAAAATTGAATGTCGGAATTGAAATCAGATATGGTTCTAAGACCACAGCATATAGGTCATCAAAGGAGGGAGTACAAGTCACCCTATGACTGGTGCCAGCTGGATATCTCATCATGCAAGATGCGACGGTGTACGAGATGTGTAGAGTGTGGTAAACTTACAATTTAGTACAAAGGGGTATAGAGAGAGGTGAGATGAAAGAAAGAAAGCAAGAAGAATTTGTTTGAAAATGCCAATAAATAGAAGAGAAAGAAGAAAGCGAAAGCAGAGCAGAGTAGAGTATGAAAAGAGGAGAGTTCTTTGGAGAAGAATCCTCTAGAATTTTACTCGAGCCTTGTGCCCCCACATTTGGGGGGAGCTTCAAGTGGGGCTCATTTCATAGGCAGACAAGACCCAGCCTCGTGCTTTCTGATTTCGATCTCTTCAGCCTCGGAAGATATCAGAATTTATCCATTGAGCGTATAGGGTAGGTGGATAGGTAGGCGATCTAGAGTCTGCGTTTTAGTTACTGGCCAGATAGTGACATGCTTGGAATGCTGCTATTCAACTGGTCAACGTCGGTACCCCAGGTAATATATATATCTGCTTATACCCTCTGCAAGATAAAGTTTATGCATGCGGTGACCGCCAACTGGCCCAAGTTGTTGTCCTCTTTTATCCATGCGAGTTCACCTTGCTAATTAAACTCTTTCGAATTGGGTTCGAGAAAATGATATACTACTGGAAAATTAATTGCGCTTCTCAACTGGAGCAATTGGTTGCTGTCTGAAAGCTTACTACTAAGGTATCTGATTAATCAGTGCTCGCTGCAGCTCGAAAGATTACAAGTTGGTAACTACTGACAGATCAGTGGTTGTGATGTTGGTCGACAGTAAGAGCAGAATCAAACTCATATGATGTAAATACCTACGTTAGGTACCTGTATGAGTGACCATCACACGGATACAATTGCCATACGAATGAAACAAGGCCTGTCTGACCTGCAACAGGACCGATCCTTGGTTGACTTGTCCCCAGAATTTGTTGAATGACAGCTGTAGAATTGATTAAGCCGAGGTGCAATAAAGCAACGCTGCACATTTAGTCGGCTAGTTATGGCACACTCTGCTGACAGAGAGTGTTGCTTGTATATACGAAGCTCTGTTAGGTAGGCAGGTACCTACCTATTTACTACATTTAACGCACTGGCCATTTCGAACAACAATGCCCCAACTCTCAAAGGGGATATTTGAGTTAGACTTTTGACCGTCTTTTGCGCTATTAACATGTCAGTCTGTTCACTCGGTACTCTCGTGTCCCGTGCTCTAGAATAGATGGAACTCTGCAAGGATTTCAGAGTATTCGCACAACATTCCGTAGAGTAATAAGGTACTACTACTGGGTAGCAATTATTAGGCAATGTATCAAACTCAGTATCAGCCCACGATCATCCCCCTTGCCCATACTTCTTATGCAGCTACTGATAGTATTCGATCCGACCATGCAGATTTCGAAGCGAACGGCTTTTTTAGGTCATGGGTCCTTGGGGTCTTGACTTTGTAGGAAATGTGACAGGCAGCGAGGGACGTCGATTAAGCGCCGGCATCCACACGCAACCCGCATGGTCTACCCACCTCGTCCAATAGCAGTAAGTGAAGGGCACCAGCATGATTCTAAGAATAGAATGCTCCGTCTGCAAGTTTATCCCAACCTTTTCCACTCGACGGGTTCTGAATTGATGCGATTAGGGACCATCTTTCAGCCATTGTAGAGTACGTACAGAGACAGGCCAGACCGTGATTATCCGGGAAGATTTCAACAGAATCTCATATGCGCCTTGCTTGTACTTGCAGCCATTTGGTTCAGCATTAATTCAGACCAATGGATTGGAGAGTCAACATCTCCAACGCTTGCTACAGGGTCAACAGTCCTCTAATGCACCCTTTAGGATCTCACTACGCCAACCAAACTAGGTAGGGTACAATCAGGACGCCATCTCTCGACTTTGTCAGCTGAGTGTCTTTTTTACAAGAAGAAGCGGTCGAAGACTTTGACTACCAGTTACTCCTAGCAAATCCCCTCAATGCGTGTGTATACATAGTAGTAGACCTGTAGATCCATCCCCCTGACTGTTGCTCATCCCAACCTAACAATTGGCCATCGACAAGCTAGCTCCCCACGAAGGGAAGCATCCCATCCATGTCAACTCTCTTTGTTCCACACTCTTGATCGTTCATGCCACCCCGTTTTCTTTATGTCGATTCTTGATGACCCCAGCAAAGTCTCCGCCAAGAAGACACCCAGACACGGCTCGGCTTGATTTGTCTAATCGGCGATAAACAGAAAGCAGAAAACGGTTTCAAGTTAACATCCATCTCACTCTCGCTTTATTTAGTCACAGTGCCCTCTTACCTGTCCCTCTGTCGTCTCCCGTCTCCCGCCGAGACCGTCTAAAAAGTGAGCTGTCGTGATTTCCAAACCACCTGCTTCGTACCTTAAGTTTAGGTAGGTACTTCCTCGCAGGGGTAGGTTAGTACCTTCCTTCTGCTTGTAACAGAGCCCCTCCTCACAAAAAGTCCCCAACTCAACCACGCTCTCTCTTATTCCATACATCCTGGGCAATCCTCAATTACATTTCTATTCCTGTTTGGTTGGTTGCGCATTAGGGGACGTACTAATTGCCCTGGCTGCAGCTACTACGGATGGGTTGATGAGAGATATTTCCGTCCTTTACAGTCAATTGACCGACAACTTCTTAGGCGCAGAGCCTCACCTGCATACCTACCTACATACCTGCATACACTATTTTTTGTGTCGGTTTCGTTTCTCCAATAAACGCGACCACCTGAGGCAACCAGCTGTTTGGTCCGTCAGGTCAAAGTGATCGGCATCCTGTTACTTATCGTCTCAGCTCTGTTATTGTCGATTCCTGTTTCGCCAGTTGTGATCCTCACTGAGCCCATCGACTCACCTCTGTTCGCACGCGCCGCCACCCCGCGGATCCATCCTAGGACCCCACGTACCAGAGCCAACCGCCAAAGAGACAGCGCTGATACGTCTGTCACTAAGACGTTCCTTTCGGCGTTGTCCCCATCACAAGGACCCTGGACCTAGCGGTCGAGTAAAGTTATAGTCGCTTGGTCCTGCTTAATCCTTCATCATGACTTCTCGCGATCCGGCGCGACTTCGCCAGGGCCTTCTTCCTCTCACCACAACTCCAGGTGTCTACAACAGCCACCTACAGACGCCCATATCTGCCGTGTCCATGACCTCCAGTCATTATCACTCTGCTGCCCAAACGCCTGGCAGTAGTATACAGCCCTACAATCCTCAAGAATGGGCTCCTACGCAGGCTGCTGTCGCCGAGCGCGCTGTTCAATATGCAGGCGAGGTTCAAGGCAAGTGGCTAACAGGGTCAGTATAATTTGTTTTCGTCTGTGTCCTAACATCCCACAGTGTCGCCATTGCCTCCTCCGCCATACAGTCCACCGAGAGGCCAGCAGCAGAGACCCATCAGTACAGTCTTTGACTCTACACCGAATGGAACTCCGACTCCGCCACCTCGACTGAGTGCGACTATGCATCGGCCTTCCCCAGAACCCGCCAATGCGTCGTTCCCTCCTCCTCCAGGGATACAGGGACGCAACGGTTCACGAGATCGTCGTTTTCTCCCATCATTAGGCCGTCGTAGAGATACCGACAGCTCGAGTACTCCGCCGCCTCAGCCACCACCCCAGACTCACCGGCAAAGTATGATAGTACAAACTTCGTTTCATCAACCCACTCCCGAACATGGAATTGGTGGAGGTATGCATACTGGTCCCCCAGCAGCTCGAAGAGCCGTTTCTGCGGGGGCCGTAGAGACACCCACATCCGCTCGCTCACGATCAACTTCTCAGTCCAGATGGGAGCCAGGCATGCCTCTTCCTCCACCCCCTCCTGGACCTCCTCCGCCTTCCTCGAGTAGATCGCAAAGTGTGCAGTCCATGGACAGAAACTCAGTTCCAATCATATCGCCTCCTATAAACAGACGACGACCACCAGCAGGCGTAACAAACCTTGGGCCCGTTCCACCTACACCTGCGGATTGGAATGAGACTGAAAGCCAAGCTGGACCGTCGGACCGAAGACGATCACCGGGCCTTACCATCGATACTTCGATACCCTCCAGTCCACCCATTGAGCCTGGACCTGGTTCTTCATCAAGCGTTAATGGGCTTAACCGGCAAAAGGCAGTACGGCACGATAAGACGATTTTGCAGCGGCGAACCGAGAGTCGAACCAGGCACAGCATTCGCAGTTCCATAGATGAGCGGACCCGTCCGGATTCCATGGCAGATATCATGGTACCGAATTCAACAGATTTGTCGCGGGCGTCAATCGGCAGGTCAACACCTCTTAGCGATGCACTTATATCACAGGATTCCCGAAACTCGACCCCCAGAGCCCCAGCATCAGGGAAAATGCCCCAGGAAGCTGAGACACCACCGTTCTCTCCTAACGCTTACAAACAAGTGCAATATGGTAGCAATTCGAAGGCAGTTGCTCCAAAAGCGCTTCCTACTCCGCCCCCACGGTCTGGGTCAGTGGCCTCAGTTTCTAGGGCTCGGGAATCTTCCAGACCACCTTCCGCTGGTCTCCCAGTGTCAAAGCATCTGGTGACAACACAGACCGCCGACCATTTCGCAGAAGGGACGGTTGATCGATTTCGCGAGTTCGCTATGAAGGAGTCTAAAGCCACCACTGATGCGGACAGAGTGCGCTTGTTCGCCGATTTTGTTGTGAACGAGTCAAGAATCAGACGAGAACGATATTCTGTAGCTATTGGGGCAATGGGTTCTGAGATATTCGATCTTACCCGCGACCTATTCCGACCCATGGTTACCCAAACGAGGCGAGACTCGGCTTCTTCACAAGATCAATATACCCCTGGCTTATCAGAGCCAGGGCAGTCTCGTAGAGGTTCGATAGGCTCCAACGTTGGAGAGAGCCCCCAGCCTGCCTCTAAAACAGCAAACGTCCCAGTTTCGCCAAGCGGCAACAACCCGCCGAACCTAAACTGGTCCGGCAATTACATGCCTTCTTTGTCGCCAATCCTAAGCATGAGCGTCAGCGAAAACTATGAGAATGGGAGCTCCCGGGGTCGCCCCCCAAGTCGTTGGTGGGAATCAGACTCACAGGGCGAGGCTTCCCATCTAGGCAGGTCGAAGAGAGAATCAAAGTATATGGGTGTGACCAAAACGCAATGGGTTGAAGAGGATCGACCTCCCGTGGTATACGAGGAACAAGGTTCGGTGTCTGAATATCCTCCTGAGAAGACAGGTTGGCACGACCAGTCGGAGCCTAGCCTTACGCCCCAACAGTTCGGTTTTACCATTGCCTCCAACATAGGCTCGAGTCCCTCTTCAACGGCCAACCGCGATCATCTCGACGTTTCTCGACTTGTCACAATGCCTCCCCCTTACCCGAGACATCATCCTGCTGTCAACAACAAACACCCAGAGTTGACTTCCATCAGAACTGCAGTACGAGCTTTGAGCCAGCTTGATGAGGTGACCAAGACGAGAGAACGGTTTACTGTGGAGAGTACCAAACGTCGAGAGCAATTTTCCAAAGCTGCGACTGAGCGCCGCCAAGCTTTGCGGACACACCTGCAGAATGAGATCAATGCCGGCAGCTTAAGCTACGCAGACGCAGGAACCATCGATGCCGATGAAAAAGCCAACGAGATCGCGAAGAAGAAGGAACTGGAAAAGTCAGAATATGAACTGTTCCAAAACCAGGTGGTGCTGCCTCTAAATGAGTTGTTGACGGGGCGTATTTCACGTGCCACCGAGTTATTCGACGATTTGTCCCTGCATCTATTTGACAATGGACATATCGACGCCGATATGCCGCAGGAGGAAGGTGACGATAGACCAGAACTTTTGGAAAAGTTGACTCTGCTCAAATGGGTTTTTGAAGCGCGAGAAGGTCTCCACCGAGCCATCTACGATCTTCTTTCTGATCGTAACGGTCGGTACTGTGAGGTTGTTTTGACCCCTTATCGACTTTCCGGGAATACCGAGAAGCTCAAGTCAGCTGAGGCATTCTTCGCGGAAGACTCGGCTAAACGTGAGTATGCGTTTGCACACGAAGTTCTGGAACGAACACGAGACTTCCGGGGAGTGGTCGAAAAGGCTGTCGATCACGGTGTTGCACTGCAACTGTCGGCATTTTGGGATATTGCGCCCCCGCTTTGCGAGCTATTGGACAGCATTCCTTTGGATTTGGAAGGGTTCAACATTCGGATTCCAGCGTCTGAAATTGAGGAAAACCCATCGTATCTCGAACATCCGATGCAGTACCTGTTTAGCCTGATGCTTCACGCAGAGAAAAGCACATATCAATTCATCGAGTCTCACACGAACCTGCTGTGTTTACTTCACGAGGTTAAAGAGGCAGTAGTACATGCCAAAGGCAAAGTGCTCGAGACTCAAACCCAGGATGAGAACGGAAACCCAATTCCCAAGTCCGAAAGCAACGCGAGAGCACAGCAGATGCGACATTCAGAAGAACACAGACTTACCGAGGACCTGAAGGAGAAGGTCCGTCTAGTGCAAGATCAATGGAAGAGCGCCCTAGGCGAGAACATGACACTTGTCAAGGAGCGATTGGGAGAGTGGCTGTTGCAGATGGGTGGCTGGGACGAGTCGCTTGAAGACGGAGGAGTAGGTGGAGTTTAGAAGCCTACATGAGAAGTGAGTTGATGTTGATACCCCTGGGCCATATGTGCTCGATCTTTGGAAACGATACTATTCTGTATATAATTGTCGATATTGGACAAAATATGTCCTTTGAATGAATGAGATGTGATATGATAATTAATGGATTGCTGATTCTTCATGATGCCTGGGTATTGCGTTTGTTTCATACACTTATTCGTACATTTTGCTGGCGAGCAGAGGCTGAAAAATCTCCCCCGACATATCTATCTGCCTTATTCAAGTTCTTGATGCCTTGAGTCTTTCCTGTATCGTTTGATATCCGCTTTTGCAATGCTCGAGGCTCGGTGTTTCGTCGCATACGGTGACAATTCTTTTCGACATGGTTAGATTTCGCTAAGCAGCTCCGGCCGTCTTCCAGCTCCCTTCTGTCTCTTTTGATTCCCTTTTTACGTTGTTTCAAATTCGTGTAACCCTTTCACTTGTACTCGACTGGCAGATCCATGCCGACCCTTCGCGCAGTCAGGCGAACACGCTCCTCCTCATCCATACCCATACCAGGGTTATATCGCTCGAGCAGTGTGGCGTACATACGCTGAGATCGAAGGTAGGCAATAGCCTGGGCAGCGGCGTGAGCCCGGGCGTCAGACGATGTCGCATCTTTTGAATCGGAAGTAAATGAATTTCGGAGGCGAGAGTGCAGGGCAGAGCGCGGTGAGGCCAAGACGGGTCGAGGTGGCAGCTCCCGAAGGAGGGAGCGGTATAGAGAACGTAGAGATGCAGGTGATGAAGCCATTTTCGTGTTTCGTATTCGGTATGAGAGTCAAAGAGGTGGTTCTAAGAGCGAGAGAGAGATGATGAAATGATTTGGATGGTCGGGTTGGAATTGATGGGATGCTCGAAATGGCGGGCCAATCGGATGGTTCCGCTATGGACAAGGGGAAAAAAGGTCGGTAGGTACGAATGAGAATGGGAATGAGAAAATGCCCCTCATTGATATCAGAGTCTAATGGCGGGGCAAAGGTGGGAGAAGACAGGATAGAGATAAATACCTAAGTAGGTTTTCATTTCCAAGACGCAATTCGTAAGACACATTTGATAATACTTGCAATTTGTCAGTTAAGTAGTGAGATCATACTAAGTTAATTAAATCATTACCTTTTCAGCAAGTCGATTTCTCCGTTATTAAAAAGAAAATACTCTACCTAGTAACTCGTAAATTGGCCCATCGCTAAACCAATTCATCTCACGTCACCAAGCTCAAAGAACCTCAAACAGGTCATCCCACTTCTTTTCTTTCCCTCACCCTCCTACTCAGATCCTTCATTCAATTAATCCACATCCCACTCATCTTGGATCCAGTCACAGCGACGACCCGCCCGACGACCCGAAAGAGACCAACCATACAGCAATTGCGCCATCCCACGTTACCTACTACTATCCTGCTATCACATACAGTAGTACCCAGCAGTACCTTGCTCTCTACATTGAATGTCAATATTCTTTAGATCCCTCTTCTTCTTTTTACTCACCCTCACCCTGGCTATCTTTCTATCGCCCTCATTCATCCTCCGTCTCCGCCAAATGTCTTCCCATCTTCTCATCCTCAATCGACCGCTCGCAACTATGGCCGCCCCGTCTTACGCCTCAGAGCTCAAGATTGCTGAGCTCGCCGTCCAGCGCGCCACCATCCTCACCAAGCGAGTCTTCCACGAGAAGGCAAAGGGTACCGTTGACAAGAACGACAAGAGCCCTGTCACTATTGGTGACTTTGGCGCCCAGGCTCTTATTATCGCTGCCCTCCGTCACAACTTTCCTGACGATGCTATCGTCGCTGAGGAGGAGGCTGCTCAGCTCCAAGAGGATTCGAACCTCAAGCAGACTATCTGGGAGCTCGTTAGCTCTACCAAGCTCGACGACGAAGATGCTGAGAAGCAGCTCGGTGGTCCTATCAAGGATGTTGAGGATATGCTCGAGTTGATCGACAGAGGTGGCAGCCAGGGCGGTTCAAGCGGTCGTATCTGGGCCATTGACCCCATCGATGGTACAAAGGGTTTCCTCCGCGGTGGACAATACGCCGTCTGCCTAGGTCTTATGGTTGACGGCGACGTCAAGGTCGGTGTCCTCGGCTGCCCTAACCTCCCTGTTGACGACTCAGCTCGTTTGACATCCGACATTGGCGCCAATGCTACCGATGAGGGTCGCGGCGTCATCTTCTCTGCTGTTCAGGGCCACGGCGCCAACAGTCGTCCCCTGACTACCAGCGCTCTCTCTGCCCAGAAGTCCATCTCTATGCGAAGCCTCGACGACCTATCCAAGGCCACTTTCTGTGAGAGTGTTGAGGCTGGTCACTCCGCGCATGACGACCAGGCTCTCATCTCCAAGAAGCTCGGCATTACCCAGGATAGTGTTCGCATGGACAGCCAAGCCAAGTACGGCTCCATTGCCCGTGGTGCTGGTGATATTTACCTTCGCCTACCTGTCAAGGCGACATACCAGGAGAAGATCTGGGATCATGCTGCGGGTGACCTCATTGTCCGCGAAGCTGGTGGCCAGGTCACTGACATTCACGGCAAGCGCCTCGACTTCAGCGTTGGACGTACTCTGGCCAACAACAAGGGTGTTATTGCTGCTCCCGCTGCTGTCCACGACAAGGTTCTCGAGGCCGTCCAGGAGGTCCTGAGCGCCAAGCAGTCATAAAACTGTCAGGAAGAAGAAGGGAAAATGACATGACCTGAATGAAAGCGAGAAATCCAAGGGTTCAAAAAAATAGTAGTTTTGTATATGCCTCGTCAAATAGTACAAATTCTGTACATGATACTAGAATACACACGCCAGCTGCGTCCAATAGGCCACCAAGCCGGCTAATACAGGTTCCCAAAATTTCATTTGTCTATTTGATCTTCTTCTGCTTCAGCTTGATCGTCTGGTCGTTGATGAACACGCCTTTTCCCTTGTAAGGCTCCGGAGGACGCCACATGCGAACTCGTCCAGCAAATGACATGATGACCTCGCGGTCAATGCCCTCAATCAGGATACGTGTAGGCGCAGGAGTCGTAACGGTGACGCCGTGGGGAATGCCCTCCTCGACGGGATGGGTGAAACCCAGCTTGAGGCACAGGAAGCGCTGACCGGGGAATTCCTCTTTAGCTCCTCGCTCTTCGACGCTGGCTCGGTAACCAACACCAACGAGACGGAGAATAGCTGTGTGGCCTTCTGAAACGCCCATGATGTAGTTCCTGAGATAAGACCATGTCGTTCCTACACGGTTATCAGCATCCCCTACGTCTAAAGCACTGGACGTATGAACTTACCCCACATAGCCTTTTGGTCCTTGGCCTCATTGTCCCGAACACTCAGCAAAACGCTCTTGGCCTCAGGATCCTGAGTCAGCTGCACATATTCGGGAACCTCGAGACCGAGCGATCCTAACAGCCGGTCAGCAATTTGGCCTTGTTCTCCCTAGAGACTTATTCCAACGTACCCAATGGTCCCTTGATGTTGATAGTCTTCTTGTACACTTTCTTGTAAGATGTCAAATCCCTCTTGGCAACAGGTTCTCCGACGGAAAGCTCCACGCCAGGAGGGATCGAGAGAGGTGTTCGGCCAAGCTTAGAGGGTCGTTTCGAGGTCGTCGAGAAGAGTGCGGTGGTGGCTCGTGGTGCTATTGTCGGGAAGGCTGTCACCTGCCATGCCGGCACCAAGAAGCCAGGAAGTGTGACAGGGCCAGATGACGAGGCCGTAATGGCTCGTCCTAATGCCTTCCCCCGGCTGGGAGCGAACATGGCAGCCATTGGTGTCAATATGGCTGTCGTGGGCGTGCTGCAATGCTGGCTGGCTCCACGGATGATGTTCAGACCATTGAAGCTCAACTTTTCGCGATTAGTCATCGGATCACGTGTTATGAATAGCTCGACAGCTGATCGGGACAAGAGTGGTCCGATCACCGACATCGAACTTCATCTCATCGGACTGGAACATGACAATAAACGGTAACTCTATATCTACTTTTAACTTCACACTAGGTAGTTTAGGACTTTAGGATTCGTACAATCGTACTTCTGAATTTTATTTGACTTGTACATCTGTTGTGTACTGTCAGGTATGAGGATATCTAAACCCCGGAATTACAACGACTACGCCCTGAAAAGAAGTTGCAGGCCGGCTATTGAATAGAGAGAACATAGGCGACCGGTGATTTCAGCACACTAGAGTATCTTACTCCTCGCCCTCAGGCAGCTCCTCCTCGTACTCCTCTTCTTCCTCGTCAATTCCAGCATCCTGATACTGCTGGTATTCGGAGACAAGATCGTTCATGTTAGACTCAGCCTCAGTGAACTCCATCTCGTCCATACCCTCACCAGTGTACCAATGCAAGAAAGCCTTGCGTCGGAACATAGCAGTAAACTGCTCGCCAACGCGCTTGAAAAGCTCCTGGATAGAGGTGGAGTTTCCAATAAAAGTGGAGGACATAGTAAGTCCACGAGGGGGAATAGCGCAGAGAGCGGTCTGGATGTTGTTAGGAATCCACTCGACGAAGTAAGATGAGTTTTTGCTCTGGACGTTGCGCATCTGGTCCTCGACCTCCTTCATGGCAACACGGCCACGGAAGATGGCAGAGCAGGTCAGGTAACGACCGTTGCGGAAGTCGGAGGCAGCCATCATGTTCTTGGGGTCGAACATCTGCTGGGTCAGCTCAGGAACGCTGACAGCGCGGAAAGAGTGAGCACCACGGCTGGTCAAGGGAGCGAATCCGACCATGAAGAAGTGAAGACGGGGGAAGGGCACCATGTTCACAGCGAGCTTTCGGAGGTCAGAGTTCAGCTGACCGGGGAAACGGAGACAGGTCGTAACGCCAGACATAACGGCAGAGACAAGGTAGTTCAGGTCGCCGTAGGAGGGGTTAGATAGCTTAAGAGTGCGCATGCAGATGTCGTAGAGGGCCTCATTGTCAATACAGAAGGTTTCGTCAGAGTTCTCGACCAGCTGATGGACGGAAAGAGTGGCGTTGTAGGGCTCAACAACGGTGTCAGAGACCTTGGGGGAAGGAACGACGGAGAAAGTTGCCATCATACGGTCGGGGAACTCCTCGCGGATCTTGGAGATCAACAGAGTACCCATACCGGCACCGGTACCACCACCAAGAGAGTGGGTGATTTGGAAACCCTGGAGGCAGTCACAGCCCTCGGCCTCACGGCGGACGACATCGAGAACTTGGTCAACAAGTTCAGCTCCCTCAGTGTAGTGACCCTTGGCCCAGTTGTTTCCGGCACCGGACTGACCGAAAACGAAGTTGTCGGGTCGGAAAAGCTGTCCAAAGGGACCAGAACGGACGGCGTCCATGGTACCGGGCTCGAGATCGACAAGGACGGCACGGGGAACATACTTGTTACCGGAGGCCTAAACGCGTGAGTTTGTGTCTTTCGTGGCGGGAGCAGTGAAACAAACCTCGTTGAAGTAGACGCTCATGCGCTCGAGCTGGAGCTCGGAGGTACCGTGGTAAACACCATTGCTGTCGAGACCGTGCTCGCCAGAGATGGTCTGCCAGAAAGCAGCACCGATTTGGTTACCCTAATAAACATTGTTAGCATCTCCCAGGGACGATGGAAGAGCAGCTGAATACTTACGCACTGACCGGTCTGAAGGTGAACCTATCGCAAAGAAAAATACAAGGTTAGCTTCTCTTGTTTCCGGGGAAGAATATTGATCAAGCTGCGAGCTATCACGCATTGTTGTTAAGCTGCCGCCGCCCGGCGGGGTACAGTAGAATTGAATCAGGGGCACAGAACACAAGCTCAACGCGTGCAGCAGCTTGAAGTTAGAGGTCAGAAGAGGAAAGCACTCACAATCTCGCGCATATTGACGGCTGTGGACGTAAAGATGAGATATGGAGAGTAAAGAGAAGAAGAAATGGGCCGGAGTAGTTCAAGAGCTGAAGTAGCCTTAGCTTTGACGGAGTAGGAGAGTGGGTTGGCAGTTCCAGAGGTGGGAGGGAATGTTGATTTTTGTTTGGAGAATGGAGGGTGAAATTGTTCACCGCCATGGTTCAGGGCCCAGCAAGGATGTAAACAAGGGGCAGGGCGGTACTTTCTTGACGATTGGGCCAATGAAGGCTCTCCGTTGTTTACTTTCTGGCTCGTGCACGCTTTCAGAAAGGCAAGGCGCCGGCTGGTGGGGGCTCCGCAGTGGCAGGCACGCCAATTGAGCTTCCCCTGCTCCCTGTCCGTTGCTGTCACTGCTATTATCAAATCCCCGCCGGGTGGGTTGACAGACCAGAGGAAGATCAAGGCGAGGAAATAAGATGGGATAGAAAGAAGCATATGCAGCTACTAAGGTATTTCTATATATCGCTTTCCAGAGGTAAAAGGTTGTTGATAAATTACAATTAGAGAGAATCAGGACGATTGCATTTGCCTATACCTAGCCGTTGGCTTCGTCATTACTGGTACCTTACCTAGGTACTAAGCAGTCACTGACCGTTGAGACCAGCCACGTTGGTTCGTATGGATTGGTCAGGTCCATCCATCCATCCATAGGTTCCCGGATCAGTAGCTTCCTCGGTAAATATCACCAACGAACCAGGCCCGGGGAGTGCCAGCAGAACTGGCCCCATAGTAAATTGACGATTGCACTATCCGAGATGAACAGACAGCACTCGACGATCAGCATTTCAACATAAGGCGACCACGCACGAAACCTGGAAAGTACATCTGTTTGTGTCAAGGTTGACAACACAATTAAAACCCCAATGCCGTAACGGCATTCGCGATGTATTGTCATTCCAGCTTTGTTCTACCTACACCGGAACCCTATTCAAGACCCTCTTGCTGTTCATCAACATCGAGCTATCAGGTAAATACATGCACAATTGTCCTGTACACTCATAGGTGTACTAAGGTAGACGACTAGGTAGGGTTCATGAAGCCGGCACTCGTCATGTGAACTGAGCCGAAATTAACAAACTGACCAAGACGAGTCCATGATTTCAAGATAGCAACAACTTTTGCTCGAGGTTGACTACCGAAGAGAAGTCTTTGGAGAACATGAAGCTCTCTCACAGGTAGATCTAAACCATCCAGAACTCTGTGGTCGATTCCATATACTCAATTCCAGCGACAATGGATCTTTGGAGTCAGGCGCGCGATCAGCGGAAAGCCAAGCCTCAGTATTCCAAATCCGTGACATATATGATCACTCACCTTGATTACGATGTTGTTTTACAGGTTTGTGTGGCATCGGTTGTTCTCTATGTAGCGTATCTCGAATTTGAAGCCGCTATATTAGTATTGAGGCTGGTTATCGTAGAAAGTTTCAGTTGATATGGCGCTCATCTCCAACGAGGGAAAACAGCCATGGTGCAGGAACCAGTGTAACCGTATCCGTATGATCTCGCCTAGGAGACAGATGTTCTAATTTGTGTAGATATAGATACGGCCAGAGGGTTTCTTCCACGGCACAACACAGTAGCATGGGTAGTGACTCGGGGTGATCTGGTTGAATTCATAACTCGTGATCCTATAACCCTCAGTGCAAAGCGGTTTCCCGGGCTGCATGTCATGATAATAAAATTTCCTTCCCCTGAGACCATATTCTTCACGAAAAACCTATCCCGTACAAGCCTAACATGTCTCTCCTACATATACCTATTCCTCCATGAGGTACTGCCAGTACTCATCTCCGTTCTTGTTGTCAACGAGGACAATCTTCGCAACCTTAGTACCATAGGCATCGGTGCCGTCGTCTCCAACTCCGCGTCGGCTCTTGCAGTCCTTACACTGCTTAAACTCCATCACATTGTAGGAACTGCAGGTGCTGCCATCCTGGAGTGTCTGGTTGCACTTCCAGTAGATGAGGTTCTCCCGCACGTGAAGTGTAGGCTTGGTCTTTTTGACTTCGATGATCTTGCTGATGGTGTCCTGTTCGTCATCGGCTTCGGTGGTGGGAGAAGAAGCTCTGGGCTCGGCGGCAGGTGAAGCATGGGGTTCGCTGGGTTTGGTGGGTGTGGCGTGCTCAGTCGATTCGGTGCAAGGCTCGATATCAGGATTGGACAGGTCCATGGCCACAACGGCCTGGGTGGTTTCGATGCCTTCCATTTTCGCCAGGTTCTGTAGCTGTTTGGATGGAGAGAACAGAAGGGGGTTGTTTGGAGAGTAGTACTCGTCAAGCTTGGGGCGCTGCGAGCAGTGAAAGTTTTTGCGGCGATGTGATGTTAACTTCAATGGAAGTTATATATAGATTCTGGGGCGCATCATTTGTTAGAACTGTGACAAGATCCGGGGTTCATTGTTATTATTGAATGCGCATTGTGTGTTCCGATCCTCGAGTGATAAAAGAAATCCACCAGAATGCATTCACCTGCATCATAGGTAACACGAACCACATTACAGTGCATTATCATTGTTATTGTCAGGGTCGGACAACCTAAGACAAAGCTTCGTTGTTAGGGTTTGCCAGTGCAAGCAGTGGTCGGCCAAAACAAGAATTAAATAGACTCGGCTTCGCATGCATTTTGGGCCACAGCAATTCGGCATAGCTCAAAGCAAAGGCAAGCAGCAGATTAAATGTAGTGTGGAACGTGGCAAACGTTTGATCAATTTAACTATGTATTTAGTGTTGCTTGACAACGCCAGCAGCATTAGCTTGTGCAGTAATCCTCTTCTTGTAAGCCTGGACATCTCCAGGAAACTTCTCGACGGTACCTCCATCGCAAACCCACAATGACGTACACACAGTCTGCAACATAGTCACGTCGTGAGAGACCATCAGCACACCACCCTGGAATTCGTTGAGGGCCGCGGCCAAGGCATCCATGGCTTCGATATCAAGATGGTTAGAAGGTTCGTCAAGAACCAGGATATGGGGGTTTGTAAGAGCCAAACATGCAAAAGCGACACGAGACTTTTGACCTCCGGAGAGCAGTCCCATCTTCTGCAGACCAGTTGTACCAGTGATACCAAATGCACCAAGTCGGCGACGGTACTCTTCATCGGTTCGGCCGGGGTAGTTCTTGGACATGAATCCGACAGCACTGTCGTCAAGGTCAAGAGCATCGACGTGGTGCTGAGCGAAGAATCCGATTCGGAGACGAGGATGTTGCGAAATCAAACCAGAGGAAGGATCCAGCTTACCAATGAGAAGCTTGAGAATAGTTGTCTTACCGGCACCGTTGGGTCCGACGATACCAATTCGAGAATCCAGCTGGACGTCCAAATCGACGTTGCGGAGTAAAACGTTGTCCTTGTTGTAGCCGAAAGTGACTTCTGACATCTGCACGATAGGAGGCGAGAGTTTCTCGACTTCGGGAAAGTTGAACTTGACACTGTACTCTGCCTCTGGGGGCTCGAGGATAGGCATCTTTTCAAGCTTCTTGATACGCGATTGGGCTTCCGAGGACTTGGCGGCATTGTAACGGAACTTGTCGATGAAAGCCTGAAGATGAGCTCGCTGAACCATTTGATTCTCATACTCTCGCTTGGCGACCTTCTTGCGCTCCTCCTTGGTGGCGTAGAAAGTGTCGAAGTTGGCTCCACGGTAGTAATCGAGACGTTGCGAGTGCTGGTGGATGATGTCGGTGGCGACCTCGTTGAGGAACGCTCTGTCGTGAGATACGACGAGGACGGTACTGGGGTAGGTTTGGAGGTAATCGGACAAGAAAGTGATGGAGGGGACGTCCAACATGTTGGACGGTTCGTCAAGAAGAAGCAGGTCAGGTTCACAGAACAGGGCTCGCGCGAGAGCCAGACGCATTCTCCAACCACCAGAGAAGGTCTTGGTGGCATGCTGCTGTCGCTCTGTTGAGAAACCAAGACCAGCGAGAATACTGGCAGCTCGTGACTCGGCCTTGTCTGACTCCATCTCGGCCAACTTTGACTGGACATCTCCCAACTTGGTGTCCTGTGCTTCCCTGTCGCGATCAATTCTAGCCGCATCGGTAGATGTGTCGGCCAGGGAAGAGCGCTGCTGCTCCAACTCTGCCAAGCGCACCGTGATTTGCTACTATTGTTAGATTGCATTCAGTATTGAAAGATGGTGCACTAACCTCTTGCTCCCTAAGAAGAACCTTGCGCCAAACATCGGCATCGAGAACCGCCTGGATGGCTGGAGTGTCGTCACCAGTAATCTAGTCTTGTTAGCTGTGTTTTCTTTCTGGGGCACCGAGTGGCTTACTTCTTGCTCGACGTGGAGAATAGAAATGTGCAGAGGAATCGCAACCTCACGACGAGACAGTGCTCGGAGCAGAGTAGATTTACCAACACCGTTGTTACCAACCAGACCATATCGGTGTCCGTAGGCAAGAGTGAGCGTTGTGTCTGTAAGAATGCGTTGTCCGCTAATAGACACATCGATGTTGTCCAATTTGATATCCTTTGACTTGTTTGCAGAGCCAGCACCCAGCTGGAGAGGGTTAACAGCCATGTAAAATTCTTCGTAGGACTGTGTGGATTCGGGCTGCTCGAGGAGCTTTGAGGCCTCATACTCGACAGTCTTGAAGGTTTTCTTCTGCTGCTTGGCTGCAATCTTTCGCTCGGCCTTTTCGAGCTTCTTGCGATCGACCTTGGACTCGACCTTTCTGGCGTTGGCAGACTCGAGATCGACGCCGCCTGTAGCCACAGCCAAAGTCGACGACATGTTGCGCTGCTGGCTAACCTGAATGGTTTGGTCGAGGCGCTTGACAGCTGAAGGTCCTCGCCTCTGGCCTCCGTTGGACTCGGTATACTTGTCAACCCATTTCTCGACAAGCTGCTTGATCTTCTCCTCGGTTTCCGGGTTAAACTGGCCTGATGCGGACAGCAAAAGTTCGGTTATGGCGTGAGCAGCCTCATTCAGCGGCGACTCGCCCGACGTCTCATCCTCGTCTGAATAAGTAGTCGAGGCGTGAGTAAGGTAGCCCGCGGAGTACTCAGAGACCACAGGGTCGATGTTGGGAAGCACAGCTCTGATATCAGCCTCCATGATGACGAGTAGACCTGAGATCGGTTCAGTTGAGTAGTGTTGTTGAAGCTAAAGTCCTCCGATTATTCACAGCTCGGTTCACCCCCAATGCAAGAGTCAACGAGTTATACGGATCGGTTGAACTGCGATTGAACGATTCAATAATGTCGTTACCTTAAATGCCCCGCCACAGATGTCGTTGAAAATTGTGGGTGTAGCGAACCACCACCCCGGGGCGCGGACATCTAAGAGCCGATGACCGATTGGTGCTGTCTCTAGGGTAGGTAGGTTGTCGCAAAATGAACACAAACACTCGGTGGTGTCTGGGCGAGGAATGATCCTCTTACTTTTGTTGTCATTGGGCTTTCATAGTAATTTCAAATTGTTCTCTTTAATAGTTGCTTCGCTTATAATATTGGCAAGCCGCAGTTGTGAAACCGCACAGGTGGTGGCATCATCATCTAGTCACAGGCAAGGGACCCAAGTTCACGTTGACTGTATTTCACTGATATAGATGAGTTAGAAGTGTGAAAAGTCCCAAACGCGCACCCAAGACAAACAGAAAGAAGCCGCTGTTGAAGAATTTATTAAATCCATATCTTTGATTGCATATTGTGTACCAGCGATCTCCAAGGTTTACACAAAGACCATCTACCCTAGACTTAGCTGCTCCGTCGACGTCGAACAGCAAGGCTGCTCCTTGACGATATAATCATAAAATGTCTCAATATGATGGCAACGGAAGTCAAAGCGCCTGGAAACAGGCTGTGCGTACGATAAGAAGCAAATACAAGGAAGCTGGGCTGAATCCAGACACGAGAAGAAGGGATGTCGCCGAGGCAGGACTATATCAAGACTCTGCTATATCAAGACACAACAGGGGGGCCACACATACAAGTAAACTTATATGTATGTCTTGGGAACTATTGAACGTAGTGAAAACTTTCAAGATGACTAGAACATGACAGGTTTTACAATTTTAATTGCCTAGATTCACTTCAAGATTAGCAATATCAGAATATCGATCACAAACAACTGGCGGTGAAGCGCCCCCAGTTTCGACGAACGAGATAAACATGGAAATTTTAGTTTCCCACCACCAGAAAGAACCTGTTTGTGTCCAACCAAGTAACTAACGAACATGCATGCATACATGGCGCGGTTTCGGCAGCACCAACCCCAATGAGTTGCCATTATGCGAGCGCCAACGTCTCGACTTCAGGGCTCGCATACCATCGTCTTTTCCCATCAATAACCACATGATGGATGGACTGGCAAGCGCGGAAAACCGGATTTATCCTACAGGGCTATCCCGGCGATAGTGTAGTGCCTCAGGTCTGTATAGGATTGTTCACTATTGAAAACACTGGCGTAGAACTCATCAATAACGACTTGCCACGCATCCTAGCTCCATGCCGGTTTCAGTAATTGCAGGTTTTCAGCTGCGAGCGAGCGCACCAATCGTATCGTTGGAAGCACTAAAAAGTCTGGTGTTGAGTGTGTCAGTATCAGTGTTGTGTGCATACATGACAAACCTCGACCTGGCGCGACGCGTTTTCTCTAATTCAGAACGACTGTTATTGTTGTTTTCTGCCTCATCCCTTAATTAACTCGTCCCATTGACCTGCAATCACGATCTAGGGAATTTATGCGTCTGCACTGGTTCTGCATAACTTAAACACATTGCCTGCATTGAAGATCAGATCAGATGTGATACGATATGTAGCCATGTGCATTAAGGGAGATCGATGCTGCATGACAGAACGAGTTACATATTCAATGCAGAGTCAGAGTGACAGAGTCATGCTCGTAACGGGTTTTAATTGTCAGACATGCCTAAGTCCCGATAAATGGAATGTTGAGTGAAGAATATCTAAGTATCAACTGTTTCAGTGCTGACAGTGCAGTATCGAGTCAGCAATACCTACCTACCTATCTACCTGGGTATCCAGAATTGAAGAATCAAGCACTCCATACGTCTTGCAAGTGACGTCGAACAAACATTGGGCACATTCCCTCTACACTCATCAAAAGACAACAACACGTCCATCTGAACTCGAGACCAATAATCTCATTCTATCGTATTCACCTCGATTGAATTGACAACCACTAACTGGTGGTGCCTGTCCATCGCTTACCTCTAGGGTGAACGGCGCTCCGGCACTTGCGCACGCTTGAGCCTCTGAACGGGCACTCCGTTCTGTAAGGAAATGATCAAACAACGTCATTTCAACACCACAATGCCAGATTGCTTGGAATACCTCCACTTAGCGCGACGATAGCTTGACAATCGCGCGCCGTCGAAACATGCCAAAAAAAATGGGCGTTGAGGATGGACTCATGGAGAACAGGCCAGGATCAGGTCTAGAACCCCAATAAGCGAAGCGAGAAGTTCTCTGTGGTTACAATGATCATCATCAACAAGGCACCTAGGTTTAAGAGGGTCTTAGTACCAACATCTCCCTCCTCGCGTCAATAGTGTCCCAGGCTCATGGGTTGCTGGAC
Organism: Fusarium palustre; assembly: GCA_014899045.1. Lineage (NCBI taxonomy): Eukaryota > Fungi > Ascomycota > Sordariomycetes > Hypocreales > Nectriaceae > Fusarium > Fusarium palustre. The sequence goes on along the minus strand of JAAVUH010000133.1, from coordinate 327,943 downwards.
CGCCTCGTCCGTCATGCACATTGTGTGCTCATGTTTATCGGTAGCCACGATGAGACAAAATGTAGAACATGGTTGACACAGACAGATCTGTCGATCATGATCACTCGGAATTTAAATCCATGAATGCGGAGAAGAAAGTCAGCATTCCAGGCTCGATGGAGTCGTACAATCTGCTGCTGATGCCGCCGCCGCCATGAGATGAGCAAGCCCTAAAGAGCCTCATGATAAGACCCTTGTCTGACCAGTGGTTTGGTTGTCATCCATCGAATTTCGTGGCTGTCTCCAAGAGTCCTATCATAAGCTGTATATCAAAATCTACAGCCATCTAGCGGCTTTTGAGTTTGATACTATGACCAGAAAAGCAGCTGGCGTGTTGCGTCAGCTCTCATCGTGAGCACTAAGCACATCACTGTCGAAACTACCAAGCTAGCTGCCGTTTGAGCATTGTTGGTGGAAATTGGACTCTGTTACTCGAACCTCGAGGATACGAAATTCGAATATGATACCTTGCTTCGCCTATTCAGGTATCTCAGGTTGAATCAGACTGACTGACCGAGTTTATGATCTGCATATTGGAATTGGGTCGTTGGGCAATGTTGGGGGAGAGACAAGTCGGAAGACTTCCGTTGTGCTGACAGATTTGTTTCAGGTACAGACTGGGAAAGTTCCTCCAGTGATTGCTTACCTACAGTACCTACCTAGTCTGCTGAACCATGTGATTTCGGACGCTGTAATAATAGCCCGAAGTCAAGATATACATACGTACCTGTTGTAGTTAGGTATCAGTAAGCTTAGGTGCAGGTCCTTGGCGAGATTTCATGTCCAGCCTTATCTGGACAAAAGACAGGGCAGGGGTTCTTGCTTCCTGCAACCTTCTTTAACCCGTAGCCGCGGGCCATTGCCTCAACACGAGGAGGATCTGCTTGTGGCTTTTTCGAGTGTGGGTGAAGCTGCGAGGTACAATTTCGCATCTCCAACTTCTGAATGGTGCCCGCCTCAAGATGAGATATGCTCTAACTCAAGATACTCCGAGACCCACCATCAAGACGCAAGCGCCTCTTTCAGACCTTGATCGAGAGGAGAAAAGCTGATCTGGCGTCTGGCTGACCTAAAAAAAAAACATTCCGATACCTGTACCCATGATTTCCTCGGGTCTCGTCAAATCACGCAAGATTGTTTCATATAACCCCTCAGTAAATGCGAACCAGGGGCGGGCGGGTTGCTACTCCGCCCAGAGGGAAAAGGTCGACAGGACAGGCTTATTCTGCAGATCATTGGATTAGATTGGATTTTTGATGGTAATGGTGTTGTTTTGTTGTTATTGTTTACGTTTGTGTTTATGTATTGTCTGCAGTTGGTTGCTGTTCTTCAAATCTTGTGGCTGGCCTCAACTTTTGACAGCCCGGGCAGCTAAGAGATAGCTACCTACCTAAGTACCTACCTAGGAGGTACCTAGTCAGTGTCTCTTAGAGACACGGAGCGGAAGTTGTATCTGCAAGGGCAACCTTATACACGAGTGGCTAATTCCTGGAAATAAGAGAAAGACACATGTCTTTGCTAGTTTCCACTCTAGCAAGATTACCAAGTAATGAGTTTTCTTAGCAAGCTGTATGTAATTATGTACTTGGAATAGCCGTGTGAACGGAGTGGGGCCGAATGTGTAAAGGGCATGAAGTAGCTTCATTAAATAAGACCAACTTAACGATATGCGTCTCATATATCACACATTAATGGGGGAGTTTCTGGGGCTAAGAACACAAACACAAGAAGAACCTGTTTATGATACGCTACTGTCTGCATACATACCAAACTAGACGATGAACACCACATTGCAGGTTGCTTAAAACGGCCCGTGTACCGCGTCCAGCCAAGCCCTAAGTTATCCAGACGAGAACCATCAAGGACATGCCTTGATCCGCGCTTTCATGTGCAATAAGCAACAATGGTACATGATGTAATGATGAAAACTCTAGACAAAGGCCAAGTAGCCCTCGATACCCCCAGTGAACCTTTTTCCTATCCGGACCATTTAGTCCCTTTGGTCCCTGAAGTTCTAAAGTATATAATTCTTCTCTCTTATTCGCCAATCCTGTTGCGTTAAGAGAACTTGACTCTTAGCGTTGCACATGATAACTAGTCAAGGACGGCTGCAGATTGACGGTTGTGGCACAAAGAGGCGAGTTGCTGCTCTCTGGTCGTGGCTAGCTTGGTCGACGAAGCTCTGAGTTCCTTCTTGTTGTTGTTGAAGGCGGAACACATGATCCCAATCAGGAAGTGTGGAGTTGTATCGAGCAAGCTGAAAGTCGTAGTAGTATACAGAATACATTGTACCATACTAATTGTGAGCATACCACTAATCAATTACCTTGCAGACTTCTGGTATACTTGCAGTAACGAAGCATGGAAGCATACTGTAGAACTTTTCGTGAATCGGTTAGATAAGTGTAGGCGGGATGGCGAACTGCTCTGAAGGATCATGGTATGGCATGGCCTGTATTTGTGTTACAGGTTGTTGTACACGCAGAGTACAGGACAGGCGCCATCAACATCAATGCCGGTCAGACAGATCTCAGGCTGTGCAATACAAATGCAAGATATAGAGTCAATGGGCGCACAACCCCAATCTCTATTTAGTCAAGAAAAAGTCACCAATTGTGCTGTCTGGACGCATTTTTTCATCTTTACTTTGTCTAAAGACCTCTCGCAAATGATGCCCTTTTCAGAAGCTATTATATTTCCAGTAGCAGTCATCCCGAAAACAACCATAATAAGGGTCTCCTAATGAACAGGGTCGCTACCAGAGCCACTGCCTGTGACCTGGAACGGCCCTGCTGTGCGCTACCAGGGGCATTGTAAGATGCAGATGCAGATGAGAAATTGATCATCATGTCGTATCTCAGCATCATAATACTCAACACCGGGTGCTCGATGGCGAGATAGGTCTGCCTTGTGACGGGTGGTACCAGTAACCAGTGGGAGCGGATAGTTTTGATGCTGTTATGCGGCAGAGCAAAAGCAAACTCGGGTTGAGCAAGCAACGGACAGGGCTCTGCGTATTATGTTTCTCGGTCTCTGCGCCTACGGGCAGGGATCTCGTGCTGCTTTGCGCAGTCCGTTCCGGGGTCCTTGATCCCGTTGTGATCCCCCGTCGTCATCACCTTCGGGGCCGGTACAGGTGAGTAGCAAGCGAGTTCGACAATCAGAACCCTGTCGATGGGATGCGTTTCTTCTTCTTCCCCATCATGGTTCTAGCGTCGATTCTTTAGTCACTACTACTGTTCACAGTGGACAGAAGAGGATCACCCGCTTGCTTGGGCACTTTCTGTTATTCGATGCAGAGTGAGATACCAAGATGTAGTCCCCGGCCAAAGCCAAGGAAGTCCCCGGCCAAGGGAGTCCGTCCGGAGATACAAGCACCAGGGTCGAAAGCCACGCCACGATACGGACGGTCGTGTTGCCGCTACGGGTAATAGAGGGAGAGACAGCCGGATCACATCGATCTGGAGACAATAAGCTCTCGTTCCTTGGAATGGTAAATAAACGGGGTGGGCAGCCCGCAAGCGCTAGATAATAAGCGTTGCACCTGTCCAGGATTCAAAGTTTGTGTTTGAGACGAGATGGATCTCGTGTAGCATTAACGAGATAATTCTAGGACTGGCAGTGGAGGGAGGGAGGCTAGTAGGTCCGAGGAAGCGAAGTTTGAGGTAAGGCTTTTCAGCTTTGGATCAATTGTGTCAAGTCAATTTTATTAATACCTATGCTTACGGATAGAGGGGCTCTTAATCGGACCAAAAGAGTGCTAATTCAGAGCCTATAATATCAGATTCAACACTATTGTATGCAAGTCATACCAAAGTTCTTAGTTGGTCCTTTGCCCTCCACTCAAAATAGCAACGTTTAATCTCTTGCTGCTCAGCGCTTGAGACGTGCCCCAGTCGAGACCTACCCAACCTATCAACAAGGTCCATGTTTCTCTAGATACAGTTGGTACCTGTTGCAGCGCTGCAGCCAGGCTCAGCACCAGGTGGTTAGTACCTAGGAGGCTGCCAGGCACAGGATGGACGGGTTCGGTTGGTTTTACAGGTGCCCTGAGGCCCGCCGCGACGCTAGAAGTTCAGTGGCTCCATGCGCTAATAGTAATAACAATAAGAGACATCCGTGTGGCAATGGATGGAACATATGCAGGCTGGGGACCTGACCCTGGGTGCCCTGACCTGACCTTCTTGGCCTGGCCTGGCCTGGTCCATCCCGTCTGGAGTCGCGCGATGCCTGGCCTTGATGTACATCCCTGCAGAGACGATCCGTTCTCACACGAATCTTATCTGCAATCTCTTGGGTAGGTAGTCTAGGCGTAAGGAAAAACAAGAGCGACTGTTTCTCTCTCTCTAGGTTCCTTTTTGTCTGCTCCGCTGCTAGGTTAGGTTGTAATTTTGATATCCATCTAATTTGACTACCGACCTCCGTGCCTACTATAGTACCTCTCTTGTTCCGTACCTATCCATTGTTGGCCGCTGTAAGGGGATACGAATTACCAGGGAATAAAAACGCCCAGCGGAAAAGCAAAAGGGGACAGGACAACAGGAGACAAGAAATAAACAATTCTCTATCATCTTGTTATTTTTATTTTGGGTTTATATTATTTTCCTTCTCTCTCTTTAATCTCCTGTAGCGTTTGAACAGCGCCCGCTGTTGTTATTATTGTTGTTGTTTGTTTTAATCCTGAAAGCCAGTGCTCAAGTTTCTCTCTCTGTCCCCACTGGCATTGCAGCAGTCCAGTGTTTACCTACTACCTTCCCATACCTCATTCGCGGCCGCAAGTGACAGCCGAGTTTGGTTTGTTTTTCAACATTCGCTTCCGCGACTTGATCACATCAAATCAATCTCAATCCCAATCCCAATTGAGTTCAGAAGTTCCATTCGTCGTCTCTCATATTCTTCTTCCACAAACCCAAATACCTTTTTACTCTAACCTTTTCCCTCATTCTTCAACCCCCGCACACAGTAAGAGGCACAATCGACCGACTGTCGCCGAGGAGGGAGAACATTCATTTGTTGTTTGTTTTGTTTGTCCGGCCGGTCAGCCAGCCAGAATCAGGTTTCGCCTAGCTTCTTCCCGTCTTCGCAATTGTCCCCCGGGGCTATCCATCTCCTCTCAAACTCGGGGGGCCCTTTGAAGAAGCTTGGCTTAGGAAAGGCGTGTGGGTTACAACGGTTTCTTCTTGTCCTTGCAAGTATCGTCCGCCTTTGTCGTCGATTGCGAATCTCCCAACCCTTGGGTCTATGGCTTCAACGATCATGAGCACCCCCGCCCTTTCGAGTACCGCCATCATCCGCTTCTAAGCTAGAATGCTTGTCGCTGTGTTATATCTCTCTCTTGAGTAGAGCCCTCGGCTTCCTTCGCCATGGAAGCAACCATGCAGACCGTTCCAAGTGTAAGTTTGTTGCTAGTTACCTAGCTTTGTACTCCCCGCAAATCCAATCCACAATCACATCAGGGCAGCCAAGGATCACCACCACCACACACCAGTCATCACATGGCTGCTATAGACTTTAACCTATCCCACCCATTTTCTGCCCTATCCTATACTGATCTTGGATCCCTTCAAACCCTCTTTCTTGGTGGCTTGACCAACCTCTTGCCTGTTGCAGAAATAAGCGGTAATTAACTGTGTTTATCAATTCAGCTTATTGGAACTGGCACTGCTATCGCCGCAGCGGCCAGTGGTTTGGTGTTCGGCCAACCCACCACTGAACCAAACACCTTCTCTCCTTCGACTCGACGTACCTCCCATTCCAGAAGAGTCTCTATAGACCGCGACCCAAGCGCACAGTCACCATCGCTTAGCAACTTTGCTTCTTCACGGCCCGCCACGAGCAACGCCGCCGCTGTATTCGGCGCCTCTCACCACTACACTCTCCCGCGCCCAGTTACCGCCTCGAGACCCCCCCTCTCCCGTTATCAGCGACCGCCTATGCCACAGACGCAGTCGACTCCCCCACAGCTTAACAGCAGGCAGTCGTCACTCGTGAGGCACTCCGAATCTCCAGCTATCATCCCTGAGTCTCGAGACTCAATATCCTCCAATGGATCCTGGATAAGGCGCTTCTCTGTTCGCCCGTTATCTCGCCACGAAAGCACAAGGTCGAGTGTTGGCCCTGACGCGCCCTCGATCTTCTCCCACGGCTCAGCTGCCCCGATATTGCGCGGTTCCCCAGCACCAACTCTCCCTCCTAACAAGCTCGTCAAACGATCTACATCAAACCACATCGACGCCGACCCTCTACCACGACGACGACGTGCGAAATCTCACCTACAAATCCTACCTACCCTTCGTCGACCTGCTACGAGTCACCAGAGGTCCGCGACTCTTCAGCAATTCCGACCGGATTCCCCTGCGGTATTCACACCAACAGATTCAAATAACGTATCGTTTGACGATCAGGCACGACCCCACGAGTTCCTCGACTCATCCCCAATCAGACCCCCCACTAGATCGGCATCTCTAAGAAGCGGATGGAAATCATATTTTCACTCCAAGAGGTTCAGCATTAGCGGACGCACAGGCTCAAGTAGGCTAGGTGAGTTGAGCCCACATGCTCGAGCCGTCTCTTTAAAGCGCATCTGCACCGATATCGACGAGCGCAGTAGAGTTCATTTGGTGAAACCAAGAATGGTTTCAGCGTTACCTCCCCCTCAAGGTCTACTGCCTGCTGCTCAAATCCAACAAGAAACACGTCCTCCTCAGACTGCGGGGGACGACCCAGCTCAATCTCCCGAGGCTTCGCCGTTTAGTACACCCCGAAAGTCGTCCTCAATGCCGTTCGCATCTGGGGAAACGTGGGCGGTAAGAACGACAGGGAGCACGCAGCGTTCCAAACGTAGCGCTGAACCCAGGAGTGGGAATAAGCGACGTGTGTCCGAACCGCTTACTGGTGCGCAATCTGGCGCTGTTCCTCGAACCAATCCGGACATGGAATTGACCCTCCCCGCAACGTCAACAATATCAGACCGGCAGGGATTGTCGCTAGGTTCAGCTGCCAATATGCAGTTGAGAAGTCGCAAAAGAAATTCGTCGTCGCCGGTTCCCCCGCCTCCTAGACTTGCAAACTTTCATATGGATACGTCCCGATTAGGGTATTCTGTTGGGGTTCCCACCCATCAATATCGACCTAACCAACCCTCAGGAAGTTCTACTAGCTCCACTGCCATGTCACAACTGAGGGGACCGCATCACGACAGGGCATACACCATGGAGAGCTCTGAAGGTGACACCCGAGATTGTACGTCGGTGGACGATGATGACACTGAATACAAAAGCGATTGTGTGTTTGACTCACTGCGCACGATTGGCTCTGGTCGTGCCCGTGCTGTCGAGACACCGTTAGAATCTGTGTATGACGAGTCACCGCCAAGCACTGCCGGAAATGGTACAAAGACTAAGCGTTTGTCTATTCATGAGATGCTTGGTCGGGCTTGGGATGAGGATGACAAAATCATGGAGGAGGACGAGAATGCATCCACCCCTGTCCGCACCCTAAACCGGTCTGACATTTCGCCGCATTTCAGACTCGAGTCGAGATTTAACTCGTCGCCCTACGATATTCCGACTTCTGCAACCAAGGAGTACAGCAGGCTGTCCTTCGACGATGAATTTGATGATGATTGGGCCAGGGATGATGAGTTCCAATGTAACCCCTTATCGCCTCCCTCCAAAGGGAGCTCGTTGAATTCCAGGGGGATCAACCCTAATGTTCGTCTCGCCCTAGCCAATATCAGTGGTAATAGGGTTGCTGATGCAAGCGGCCACGATGCACAAAATGATCGCCCGCTCAGCTCACTATTCGACTGGAGTGAACCACCAATGCACGAGAAATCTGATACTGGACGATTACCACGACCGATGACTTCGTACGCCAAGCAGATGGACCCTAGAGGCGGTCGTCCTGCTAATCGCAGAGGCCCGGCCCCTGCCCACGTTCGGAGCCAGAGCGTTCCAGTCGTTCACGATGCTCCCGAAGCTTCCAAACCTACCGGAGCAAAGTATGGTACTTGGGGCATGGCCACCAAGCCAGTCAGCGAGGACTGGGACGACGATTTCGAATTCGGCAGCAGCGGTATTGATAACAACGACAAAGATAACAAAACATTCGCAGTTCCGGAATCGATTCGCGCAACGCAACCCAGCGTCAAGGCGCATTCTGGACACATTCGAGAGTTTTCTCTTCTTGTCAATGATTTAAAGCGACTCTGTCGCCATGCTCGGGATATGGATATGCTCGAAGGATCACAGAAGCATCTGTGGAAAGAGGCTGATGGTATCATTGCTCTCGCATCACCCGATGAAGAGTCGTTGGATGACGATGATCAGAAGTCCACCTCGTCTATCAACTTCGATGCTTTCGACATCGATGAACGGTTTGGCGATGACGGGTTTGATGATCACTCTATGAACCGTCTCGACGCCGCCTTCGACGGCCACGAGCCCCCTATGTCCAAGACCACGGTGGTTCGAGAACGACACTCCCCGCGCCGAAGATCTGTCTTCTCTCCAGAAGATGATATCTTCGGCAACTGGCCCATAACAGAAACGCCACCATCAAACCGACCTAGTCGCCCCAGAACCCCAGAGAACAAGTACAACAAAGCCAATGATGTATCAGGAGTAGTTCGTTCAGTTATTGGGGCAATGCAAAACCGTGTCCCTGAACAGGTACCGGATAAGGGCAAGGTTCATTTCGACACCAATAGCCTCAAAGCTCTTGTTAAGAGAGCCGGCGATTTGCGGGATACACTATCCGATATCATTCGACAGGCCGACCAGATCACTGACAGCCCTATGCGTACACCACGAAACATACGACAACAAGACTCGAGCCCTGCCTTCACTCGAGTGTTTGATGATCCTGGCTCAAGCCCGCCTAGAAGAGTGGCACGAAGCCGCGGCACCAATTCACTTAGAGAAGCTGCATCCTCCGACAACTCCCCACCCTCTGGCCTACCACAAAGGATGCAGATGATGACCGTCAATTAATGAACTTGCGCTTGGTTGCTCTCCTCCGGATGAGCGTGTACAAAATAATAATATGGAATTTCACTTGCATAGCGAAGGTCTCGGAGACCTAGGGTTATTCGATTACGCCCGAGGCAGGAGTTCATTTCACCCACCAGTTATCATAGGCGTCGGCGCAAGCTCTTCCGGTTTACTCGATTCACCAAGATGCTTGATTCATACATTTATACTTGAGGATCAACATCACAACTACCGACGGACCACAGTGCCTGTAATGAGGCCAGGCCTTGGGTTAGATGTTTATTGCGAGAGTCGAAGGGCACTGGACACGCCCCCAAGCAATGCTCTTAATGACTTTTACAAGTAATATGGTAGACGGAACACGAAACGTAAACGCTGCATCAGCGATGCAGGTACTCGTTCGCGCGAGTATAGCTTGCGGGGGGCTGTCCGTTGTATTGACGAATTTTCTTGCGTTATCCCCTTTGTTTTTACGAGGAAACGTGATGGTTTCGTTTTCGGTTTTTTTTTCTTTTTTTTCAATTTATCATTTTCCTTTGTCCTATTCTTTGGCCCTGACGCACACTCTAATGCTTTGATGATCATTCAAGGAAAAAGGAGAGGATAAGCCGAGACAATGCCAAAACAATCTTTGAACTCGAGAGAATTCATGTCTCTTCCCTCGATGTCACAGACAGATGGTTGCCACCAAAAAGAAGTCGTCTTTGCATAGCGGAATACCACTGGACATACAAGAGTCAACAGTAACGAGGGAGATAAGAAAGAAGAACAAGAGCAATATGCAAGGGATGTCAAGCTGTTGCTTAGGATACATACAGGTTCGGACAGGGAAAAAAAGGCATATGGAGAAAAGGAAAGAAGAGCGAGCAAAGGGTGTTTGTATGTGCTTTTTTTTTTCTCGAAGACGTTGCATTGAGGAAGGCGTATATTTGTAGCCCTAGCCCGGCCTGTTCTTGTTATGAAGCATGCATGCATGGATAGAGGTTATAACGGACATGACGATTAACTGCCCATTTTCTTGCTGTCTTTGTTCCGGTGACTGTGCTGATTTGTATTACTCTGCTCATCTAAGGTTGTAAAGTGGACAATATATTATGCAGCTTGAGACTACCAAGAATGGTAATTGCCTATATTACTCGCTGGTCTTGACAAGTCTAGAGATCACCTCGTGACTTCCTGACAGCCGAAAAAGAAAAAGAAAAGCGTTTTAAGTGATTCTTTACCTAACCGAGGATGATTGGACTTGGACGGTCATGCTCGTTCACAATATATCAGGCTAATCACAATGTATGGTCTGACTGATACTATGGCCTGATAGTTGATCGAAGCTTGAAGTCAACATCAGTGCATACAAGTCTGTGTTCATTCACTTTAGGTATGTTAAGTAGACGGGACCTTTTTTGGTATGATATTGATCAATTTCGTCATTCGATATCGAATGTGTCAGAGATATTTTGAGACACAGGTTGACTGCGCCGTGTATGCTAATCATACGCTAGGCGTGAGCAAGAGAAGATGCTATGCACGCAAAAAGATACAAGATGCCTATTGCGATGGGTAGATGTGATCCCTTATCGCATCCCAACGCCAATACAAAAAAGGATAAAAAAGCCATCTAAAGCAACGCTCGCAATCCGTTTCGACTCAACCACCATGCTACTGCAGGTTGAGAATGTAATACCAATCGCTTTAATGTTTGTAATTTTTGCAAAACCCATGTCCGAAAGAATCTGGTGATCGTAACGTCATGTCATACAGCCTGGAAATCCGCAACCCCGCGAGGTTGTCTGTCATTCCTTTTGTTCGCCAATGTAGATGCAGGGGTCCGTGGTTTACCACAGCTGCACGAATGACAGTCCCTTTCGCACGGACCGGTCCATCCAGGATCCATCTTCCTTGGCCTCAGAGCCAGGCTGAGCCCAGAGCGCCTGCGTACTAAAGTCGCGAGGAGTCTCACTTGCGCCGGGAAGGAAGGCAGATGAGGAAGAGCCAGCATACATAGGCATTGGCGGACGGGACTTCTGGGTGCGACCACGCTGGGAAGTACCAGACTCGGAATGCAGCTGGTCGAATTCGCTCTTTGTGGGGGTCAACTCGAGAAAGCGGCTGATCATAGGCTTCCAGAGCTCATCGGAGGCGATAACGGGCTCATCAACACCAGCCTGAGGCTTAGACCAGAGCTGGTAGGAGTCTCCGGTATCGATGGTCAGGGTCTTGCCGGATCCCAGCTTGATGGCCTCGTCGAGAGCAGCGAGCCACTCTGCAGGAGTAGCGGCAGGGCGGGACCTTTCAGACTTGATGGAAGAAGTTCTGGTAAGAGCAGGCACAGACATGATAGATTCGTTATCAGAGAAGGATGCAACCGAGGTTGCTCTCGGCCTGACTGTGGAGCGAGAGAGCCAGTTGACTTCGCTAACATCCTTGCACGATGCGTGCACGGACCAGAGGCTATCTGAGGTGAGCTTCGGCAGAGATTGCTGCGAGATGCGTTGCTTGGGCCGTGTGTCGAGTGCTGCGGGGGTTGCGGAGGTGGTGCGGAAGGTGTTGCGGCGATGATTCAGGCTGAATAGACCCTCCAAGACCAGCGAATCAATTTCGTGCTGCAGTTTGATAGCAGCAGCATTGGCCTTGGAGTCCCAAAGAGGAGCCATGTTCCAGAGATGGGTGAATCCAAAATCGGGGAATGCCTCGAGAGCTCTTCGGGGGGAGCGCTCCATTCCCTGGGCGGCGGGCGCCATCTCAGTTGTTCGGTAGTTGGTGCGACGGTGGCTGAGGCTGAAAAGACCAACAGGCTCTTCGTCCTCAACAACAGTGGGAAGAGGCTCCCACAATCCAAAGTTGACCGCGGCCATGACCATATCGCTGGACGTGGAAGGTTCGGAGCCGCTCACCGAAGTTGCGGAGCTTGATCCGCTCCAGAGACCATCCTCGGAAGGGGTTTCGGAAATAACGGGTTCGGCGGGGGCCCACAAAGATGTGCTGTAGATAGATGCAGGCTCGGCCTCTCTAGGCTTTACTCGGCTGGCATCGTCTTGAACAACAAGATAGGTGGCCCAGGTCTCTGCATCAGGCTGGGGGAGACCGTAGGAAACCTTCGTGCTGATGGGAGAGTGAGTCCACATGCCAGGCAGAGGTTGCTTAGTTCCCCAAAGTCCGAAGTTGTTGAATTCAGCCTTCTTTGCTGGTGCAGTCCAGAGAGAGTTGCTCTTAATAGAAGGCATGTCGGCCTTTGCAGGTACGAGGCGTGCAGCCTCTACAGTGGGCAGGTACGAGTTCCAAGTAGCAGCGTCGGGTTGAGGAAGTCCTTGGTTGGGACGAGTGATGGGAGTACCGGGAGTCCAAAGAGCCATGGGAGATTTCGGTGTCGCTGTGGTTATTTGTTGGAGAGATGAAGATTGAGAAGGAGGGAGAGAGGAAGAGGATGGCTCAGGATATTCCAAGTTAATAACCAAGGTTTGTTGTCGGCCTGTCGGGGTTTCGGATTTGTAGATGACGAGCGGATTTGGCTTGAGCGGGCTCGGAGAGACAGTGTCGTAACTCTGGTTTTCATGCTTAGAAATTGGAATGGAACCCTCCAAGAAGCGGAACAGAAGCACAGGCGCTGACGGGTGCCCTGCGCTTGGAGCGCCACGGGACTTGGACTCCCTGTCAGTGCAAGGCTCTTCATCCGCATGAGGAGAATCGAGAGCTCTGATTGGCGCGCCAGGTGAAGCTTGATCCACGTCCATCAATAAGCAGCGAGCCATCTGCGGCACAGGCATGCTTATTGATGCAATCTGCTGCGGCTGCCGACGGTCTGGGACCCTGATTCGAGTTTTTCTCTCTCGGAGATCAAAATCCGCAGGCGTCATTGTCGGTGTTGTAGTGGGGGTGACTGCGCTAGTATCGGCTTTTACAGTCCAATCTCCAGTTTGTTCAATGTCGTGCTCGACTTGTGTGCGGAGACTTGTCCGTTGATTGACTTTGTCATCGCTCTCATGGCCGCTGCTCTGGTCTTGCTCTTGCTCTTCACACCCACTTGCACTTGTCAATGGCTCATGCTCCAAGCTCTTGAAATGTTTCAAAAACATGGGCTCGGCCTCAGAGTCTGAGCCAGAGTCAATGTCGTCGCTATAAAACCAAACTAATTAGCCTCACTTTTTTTCAAAACAATAATGATAATAATAACAACAATTATCAGAGACACAAAATTAGACTCGCACTTACTCATACTCAGATTCTGATCGAGACTCTACGTCCCCGTGAGGAGCCTGCATTTTACCTTGTGGGGCATCCTGGAGCCATTTATCCGTTGACTGGGCCACAGGCACAGGTTCAACGCGCTCAAACATATCCTCGTCTTCGCTGTCGTACGTTTCGCTCGAATCATAGTAATCTCCATCATCCTGCTCGTAGTCATCCATGTCAAATTGCGAAACGTTGCTCTGCGTACCCATGCCACCTACACCCCCATCAAGCGCACCAGCCTGATAGATCATCTCAGACACGCTCATGGTCGACAATGGCCAAGGGTTGACTGTCGCACTATCTGATCGATCGCCCCATGGGAATTGGAAAATCCCGAGTGTACCGCGCTTATCAGGCAGCGGTTTGGGGCTCTCCAGAATATCTGGCAACAATGTGACACGTCTAATCCGTCGAGGGGGGTTGCGGGTCGGCTTTGCTTGCTGTTGCTGCTGGGTTTCGACTTCCAACACTTGCGATCTGACCGGAGATGTTGGCTGCCATAGTCCATTATCCGATGCTGCTGCCTTGGATTCAGACTTCTCCCACAGTCTTGAACTTTCAATTACGAGCGGCTTCAGATCCTTCCTCACCGGCCCACGTTTCGACGCTCCTGGGATCTCCTCTGACACGATATCTCCCACAGGTCTGGAAGCCGGGGTCCAGAGTGACAAGGCCGTTGTCGTGGTATTAGCAGTAATGCCCTCCACGGAAATTGTGGGGCACCAAAGGAGCGTGGCCTCCTTGGCGGGAGTGCTCTGGGTCAGACCAATCAGAGCATCCAGATCCTCGTCGTATTCGCTCTCTTCATCAGTGTCTGGAGGGGTTGGAGTGCCTAGCGGAGCTGTAAACCTGGGGTAGGTAGAACTAGGCATGCGCTTTGCGTTGGCCTTCAGGTCGGTCTGAGGAAACAGGGCGAGAAGATCGTAGTCCGCATCTAATTCACCGCGCTGGACGAGTCTTGACCCACGGACGATTGAATGGCGCGCACTTCCATATCCATACCGCGAATCTCGGCTAGGCGGTGATCCCACTGTAGACAGCGAATCACGGACGAGCATCGTATGACGAATCGTCTGCCATTGGTGTTCCTGCTGATTGAGTTCCATTTCCAAGTTTGTCAAAAGCGCTAGTCTATCATTCTCCGTTATCTGATAAGATGCGTGCGGAGAAGCAGAATCTTATTTGTTGTTAGCATTGCTCATTATCATGTCCAATCAATGCCATCTTCACTTACCATTCTGAGCAACTTCCTCCACGCTCACACTGTCGTCAGTTTCCACAGGCGACGGCTCAACATACATGTTATCGGGCCGGCGGAGAACAAGTGGTGCCGGGGGCACACTCCGACGTTGTCTCGTCGAGTATCCCCTAGCTGAAAATGTTGGACGTACATCCCCCACCTTGACTTCAAGGTCCTCGGCACGTCGCAGCTCCGATCCAACTCCGACATTAGCGTTGGCGGATGGCTTGTGCCCAGCCAGGGGCGTCTGGTGGCTCTCCTCTCTGAACGGCAATGTGGTATTCGCAACGCCGAGTCGGTTCTGCTGTTGACTTTTGGGCGTAACGGTTACTGTCAGGGCCCGTTGCAGGTGGATTTGCATCGCAGGTGACCGGACATCAGCCATGTCCATCGTCATATCATCATCTCGAACCGTAGAAGGAGTGAGCGCGCTCAAGTCCTCAATTGGTAGGATTGGCGATGACCGTCGTCCGTACCAACTCACTAGCTCTTGTTTCCGAGACGGGCTTGTCGATGATTTCGGCTCTGCAGGCAGATTAATCACCGTAGTCTGAACGCTCTCCTGAGATTGTGGAGACATCATGGCTGAGTTGAGGCTTTCTGGCGACCTCAGGAACGTTGCCGACGCGTTGCCATGGTGGATCTTTGACTTGGTTTCCCTGAGCTTTGGCATCGGGGGCATTGGTTCAGAGTTGGCTGCCAGTATCGGAAGCGAGCCCATCGACTGTGATCGTCGTCTCGTACTACGGTGGCTTGCTGTCTCGCTCTGTGTTGGTACGTTGGCCGCAAGTACATTAGCAAACTCATTTAGCCGAGATAAATCATAATCGATGGCTGCCGGTGTGTCGAGTGGCTGCCTGGATCGGTCAGCACCAAGGGATAACGACCGTTTGTGGTTCTGGAGATTTGGAGATCCTCCAGTTGGGAATAGAGCACGGTCAATGTTCGATTTTCTGGGGATGGGTCGGGGTCTGTGAACCACGGAAAGTGTTCGTGCAGAATCCTCCCTCTTGCTCAGAATTTCGTTCGCATTACTCCTGGGTATGGCAGTCAACGGTGCAGACTTTGGGGGCTGGTGCTTCACCGAGTGGTTTGGATGCAATGCTTGTGCTTTAACAGGCAGAGAAAAGTTGACGATGGTCTCTTCCGTTGTTTTGCTGGGAGTTTGCGCTTGAGCTTTCATCGGAGTCGAAACCGAGTTAGGAGAGCGTGGGAAGAGAGACCAAGCTGGCGATAGTAGACGTCGAGGGGACTGTCGAGGAGATTGCTGAGGAGACTGTTGAGGGGACTGTCGAGGTGAGCGTCGGCGAACTCCCTCCATCCCGGGTGATAGGAAAGCTGATGTGGTTGCTGCGACTTCGGGTTCAGCTGAGGTTTTCGTGGTGTCGCTCAGATCTTCTAGTCCTTCTAGTCGTGGAGCAACTTGGTTGTCTCCATTCTCCCACATTGCCCTTTCATCCAAACTAGATCCTGAACTCCATCTGTTCGCCATCGTCTGCTCAGTGATCGCTCGCTGCACCTCTATCGGTTCTGTCGGAAATGATGGTGCCTCGGTTTTCGGTAAGGGGAACAATTGACCTAACACAGGAACACCGCCCATTCCAATATTCGCTTGTCCAGCGGCAGGCATCGAGATATTGGGTAATCGTTCAGATTCTGTAGCAACTGGAAGAGGCTTAGACATTCCTGTGAAGTCGCCCCCTCTTGTTGTCGCTAAGTCATCTTGATAATCGGGGCCACCACGGATTTCGGTAGTATACATCTGCCGAGCGTCAAAGCCTCGCGAAGCATTAAAGTCGGACATGTCTGGCGCTTGTAGAGATTTGGGTGTTTCGCGAAATAACCGATGATGGAAGAAAGTGAGAAGGCCTACAGAGTCAGTTTAGTTCATAGGTTCACGGACACATACATACCGATCAAGATCAAGAGGCCGACCGAGGGCACAGTCGTTCGGTGAAGTATAGGCATTGGCCCAATACTCAGCATTAGAGGGGTGCTGGTCTAGGCAGAGTTAGCCATCTGTGTTGGATCTACCTTTATTTGAACTTACTCCTGTCCAGATGATAAAACCCAAGACAATAATTGCAACTGCACGGGACTGGTTGGAAGTGATTGCTCCGTTTTGATTGTCAGAGTATACTCCACGGGATATGACTCTGATGAGGAGGAATGCCACGAAGGCTGTGTCTGTGACAGAGACTGTGATTCCAACCGGCAGAACCGCAGTCATGGTCACGCAGACAGTCTCAAGCTGTGGGCGTTGAAAGCCTACGAAGATGCCTCCAAGGATAAGTCGCAACACTACGAGTCCTTGCATAATGCCGACCTCGGTGAGAGAGACAAGACTAAACGCGCTGAACGTCCATAGTAGACTCTGCTGCATGCATACTCGGGCAAACTGGTCGAATATCGATGCAAAGACAATCATAACCTGACAGCTCGAGGTCGAATCGGTATTAAGTAAGAAGGCGCCAAATTGTATTTGGGCCCAAAGGGCTGAAGAAATAAGGAAAGCAATGAGGGCCAGCCTCGGTGCATCTCGGGTGATCTTGGAGGCATGCTTGTTGAGAGAAAAGATAGCAGCGGTACCAGCGTGTGCGACCAAGCCGCTGTCGGTTTGTTATTGCGCTGGTTCTTTGATGATGAATTGGACGACTTACAAAGTAAAGGCCGCAATTAAGGCCTGGTGGGTAGAGTCCGTCATGAAGACAACATTAGTATTAGAAACGAGTGTATGGGAAAGGAGTCGATACTAGGAAAAGGAGAGTAAGGGAAAGGGGGAAAGAGAAAAGAGAAAAGGTAGAAACGAATGCGTTCTTGGATCAACCAAGACACCAAATCTACAATACTTTAGCAGTATGTGAGATTAGAAGAGAATGAGGGCGGAAAGAAGGGAAAAGAAAGAGAGAATGAAATGCGATGCAACAACGAGGAAAGTCACCAAGGTCGTTGACAGACGGACTTGGCCACTTGAGAGGCAGAGTTGCACTTGCAACGGATATCCAGTTTCAGAGGATAGTCTTGGGTCAAACTGGCTTTGTTCGAGCCGACTCGCGTAGGTGTTTGTTTGGTGGCGCAAGACGCATCATGATTGGGTGGAATTAGGAATATCGTGATGTTTCGTCGAGATCCGACGTAGCATATCTAGTTATGAAACTCGACATGTCGGAGACGGCAGCTCTTACGGCTAGACTGAGACGACGTGACCAGGCCTGTGGGCGCTTGATACAAGACGGTCCACTGGAGAGGTATAATAGCAGAACGGAAGGTGAAGGGCATACTGATGCCGCATGACAAGAATAGCAGAGGCGAGATTTGCTATTGCTATAACAGTGAGGTGGTATGGATGGTCCCGTGGATCTGATTAAGCGGAAACGGATCCCAACTTGGAAGGCAACCAGGTTGGTGAAACAAGGCGATGGAGTTTTTGACGGTGGAAAATAAGGTCATATCTCAAACAATGGTTCGCTCGCTTGAAGGAAGATGGCTTTAATGATAAAGGAAAAGAAAGAAGAAGAGAAGAGAAATAATGTTTGCATTCTCTTGATCAGATGAACTAACATGACACCTTCTGACCCTCTCGGACAGTGACCGAGAGAAGAGATGGCGGGGCAAAGGAAGAGATGCTGTTGGCCAGCAGTGACGACAATCAGGTCAACAGGCACCCTGGGAACCTAGACTAGATACCTACCTAGGTAGTATCCAGTCCTGTCTTGCCTTTCATGATGGTCATATTACCGAGGATGTGTTGATTATGTGCCTAACTGACTAGGTCGGCACATAATAATAGTAATGTAATCAATGGTAATGGTAGATAATGGGGAATGGAGAATTGGACAAGGCGGACATTACCTAAATTCTATATATTCTCGGGCCCTTCAAGTCATGTGGAGCCTCAACTTGTACCCAACCCGAACGCGCCCGAGTAATGACAAGGAACGGGAGGAGAACTGGGTCCTTTCGTTCCCAAAGCGAACTAGCCACGGGCACTTGAGCACTCGAGATGCACTGATGCAACCAATTCTTACCCCGGATTTGAGTAATAACCTTACATTAGGTAGGTAGGTAGGTAGGTAGGTAATTGAGGTAATACCGAAATTCTCTGTAATGCGTGCGTCTTTTGCAGGCTTGAAGCAAACAATCAATCCAAACTGAAAAATTCCTCAAGTTTTCCATCTGTAATCTAGCGTGGCTTTGTTTGAGTCTCGAATAGCAGTTGCCATTACACAAACTACTAAGCTGCAAAGCCGTTGTTGATCTACAACGGCTTTGATCATCGTAGCATTGCTAAAAACCTAGCCGACATCCCCAAATCAACTCAGTGTAACCACACAACCCAATCAATCAGCAATTAACAATTAGTCTAGATTCGTTGCTCATTTCTAATACAACTGCCAATAGATCGCATGTTGAGTCGTCACTTTTGGATGTTCGCAATCTGATCCGCCAATCACAGTTTGAGACTCACCACCATGAGCTGAATATCTTCAACCAATATATCATTAAACACAGTAGAACTGCATGTAAACTGAAATTCAATCCGGTGTCACTCAGTTCACCAACATCCCGTCTAGTCAAGCGAAATGTATTAAGCAATCTCGTAGCATTTTGACACTCAATCTGCCAACTTGACTCATGTCTTGTCATTTCGTCACAGCCAGCAAACATAAAAATGTGAAAAATACAAAGCCATGACAAAAAGAACCTGCAAGGGAACCAAAATATGTAAAAATAATCAAATAGACAAAAGCAGTCCCAGCCCATTCTTTTCAATAAATTATAATACAAAACCACCAAGAAGGCTTGCTTCCATATTGAATACACCTACCCTAGAAAGACGGCCAGCCGACGAGACATGGCTGTCGGTGCTGCGACGTCTTGCACCTATGGAGACCAACTTTGACTACACCGTCATTCTCAAAATAAAGATTACTCCTGGAAGCGCCAAGATACACACAGGCGGTACGACGAACATCAGGAATTGGGGCGTCAATTAGCCCATGGTACACTTTGAACAGGGGGTTTGCCACTTCATACCTTCGTCCGCACGGCTGTATAAGAAGCCGTGGCTAGGGTTGAAATGCCAAGCTGCTTGGCAAAATTCTCAAACGGCTTGACTACGGATAACAAAAAGTATGCCATAAAGGCTATAACAGGGTCCAGAAAGGATTACTAGTCAGGCTGGAACAAGTGACAGTACAATTGTCTATTTATGTAATGGAGGCCAAAACGATATATCTACTGGATACCCCTAATATCAGAGGCAGGGCAAACATATACACAATGGTACAAAGTATATGCAAGGAGTTGTTTACCATTGTTCCCAGATCTTACCAGGAAGCACTTCGCGCATGATAGTCCAATGCCCAGCAGCGCTAGACTGGTGCCACTTGGTCACCTTGCTCGTCTCGTTCTTGGCAAGAACATCCGTGCCTTCATCATCAAGGAAGACCTGCTCCTTAATCTCGTGCTTGGGCAACAGCAAGTTCCGGCGGACCTGGCTGTTGAGGAAGTCACCAGTGCTGGGACGACGGAACTTGATGTCTCCAGGAGTTTTGCGGCAGAAGATGACCATGTTGGTGAAGTCGCTCCCCCACTTCTCGACGTTCTTCTCGTCACGGGGGTTCTCACGGAAGGTTCTGCATGAGGGGAAGACCTGTTTGATGGTGCGATAGACGAGCGCGGGAGTAGGAAGACCAAAATCGCCGGCGTAGTTCTGACGGGTCAAGTTAGCAGATAGGCTCGATATTGATGTACGAACCGACTTACGATAGCAATGACTCCATCAGGCTTCAGCAAGTCGCCCAATCCCTGAAGAAACTCGAGGGTAAAGAGATCAACAGGTTCAGCGCCACCAGTAAACACATCATGGACGATGTAGTCAAAAGTCTTGGATTGCTTGACCAGATCAGCAGTGTAAGAGACCGCGTCGTGAACGGCAGCGGGATTGTTCTCGCGGAGGTCAAAGTATTTCTGAGCAAACTCATGAACTGCAGGATCAATCTCGACAATAGTAGTGTCGATACCGTGCTTGACAAAAGCAGAAGGCGTGGTTCCGATACCAAGTCCACTGCATCCTGTTAGTGAGCTGCGGAAGAAAAGAAAAAACCGAGCAGTGACTTACATGTTGAGAGCGCTGGCTTCATTGTCGGCCAGAGGTGTTTCCCGCTCAACAAGACGGACAGCTTCGAGCATGACAAAAACGCCATAGATAGGCTCAGACACCTTTCGGCCTCCAACACGGACCCACTGACCTCCGAGAAGACTGTGGTCACATCGCATAAGACGGTAGCCCATTTCCAGGCTCTCAATAACCGAGACGTAGCCAGTCAACGATTCGCGACGGTCCAGGAGAGTCCAGTTCTGGGCCAAGAGGGTGTTGTTGAGAGATTCTGTAGCCATGGGTGTCATGACATGTGTGTTTAAAACAGCAGTGTGTAACAGCGCAGGAATAGCCAGGACAAGGTACTTGGACGGTGCCATGAGAGCGTAGATAGCTCCCACGACAAGTTCCATACCAACACGAGTAAACACAAAGGTGCTGCCAATGACACCCTGAAGCTTCTCCATTGACGTGTTCTCAGCCAGCCTGTACAGCGACCAAGAAACAATGCCAGGCGCCGCATCAGCGAAAAACTTGGGGAGAACACTCAGGTCCGCTTCCTCAAGAATATCGGCGACGGAAGCCGCTGAAGCAATAGCCAAGGGGAATATAGTGAGACCCTCAATGAGAAGAGGGCCCCACCAATTGCCAAGACTATCAGTGAAGCAACCCATAAGAAACTGAATAGCCGGGATGTTCAGCGCGATAAGCGGGAGAAGCTGCACAGTCGACAAAGGAAGATACATATTGAGAATCAAATTGCCTGCCCAGCCGATGAAGCAGGCGACCTTGAGAGCGGTCGAGTGCGTGACGGCGGCGGGAATAGAGCCATAGATAGGGGACAAGTTAAGCTGCGACGCGCTCGAAGCGACGCCCAACAAGCCCAGGAGCATCGACGTCTTGAGATATACGAGAGCCTGCTTAGTAGCACGCTTTGAAAAAGTATTCTCCTTGGCTTTTGCAGCAAGGTCCTTGAGTTCCTTCTCAAAGCGTTCAGGAGTGAAGCCGTCAGGCGCGCCAGTCGCCTTGGCCGATTGGCCTTCCTTTTTAGGAGCCATTGAAAGTGAAGAGATAGGTTAAATGTGAAAGAATGTACAAGTGAGAAGAGTATAAGAAGGAACAAAC
This sequence comes from Fusarium palustre, assembly GCA_014899045.1. Taxonomy (NCBI): domain Eukaryota; kingdom Fungi; phylum Ascomycota; class Sordariomycetes; order Hypocreales; family Nectriaceae; genus Fusarium; species Fusarium palustre. Next base: position 306,216 of record JAAVUH010000133.1, on the reverse strand, counting down.
ACAAAGGATCTGGTCTTGCGGTTCAAATGGCCTGCACCTGAAGCTCGTAGACGTTTAACTGTTAGTTGCAGATGAGACAAACTTATTAAGGTTGACGTGGCGGGTAATTAGTCCTTTTCTTTCTTCCTAAGCGGTGGCTAGTGCTGTGACCACAAGTGGAAATGTGGGACAGCGGTTGAAGAGCGTTGGAAGATAGACTATTATTAACATCGATTTCGATACCTAAGATCAGAAATAGGTGTTTCTTCGAGGTTTGTCACAGTAGTAGATATAATGCCATTGTATCAGTACTTCTTACTCTCTTGTAATTGCTCAAGGATGATTTAAACCAGCCGTTGACAAGGAAAGCCTTCATTGAGACCAAAGCTATCGAAGTGGCTATCTATCTCTCAGACGCGATATTACAAAGGCATCCTCAAGGAAAAATTGTAAAATGATGCTCATCCTCTGATTGGGAAAATGCTTTCATGAAACTAGCACTGCTCCAAAAACAGAAGACATTGAAAATTTCCGGAGTAGAAAGCAAACTCGACAACTGAAGAACTTATCCACTAGTAATGCCATTTCTCGTATTATACATAACTCATAACAATTGATTCTAAGCAGACCACATTGAACTCTTTTCACACAACACAATACTCTCCATGCTTGAATCCCATGTACGCTCGCATGCCATCCCGTCATGTCTCGAGCCCTTCCAGAGGGGCCTCGAGAAAGAGAAACGTAGGTATCATTCGTCCCAAACCTCAATGATCAGAAAGAAAAATCACCAATGATAAGACCTTAAAAAGGAAGACAAAAATGCCAATGCCAATCCAACTCCGCAGTCGTACCAAAACACAATGCAGCAACGACAGAAACGCCCGAAAGATGTGAGCCGTGGCTGCAAACAATGCCCTCAAATCGTTCCTGATCTTCCACCATCGAAACATCGAACCCTTCTTCTTTTGTAAACGTTGTGTATGTCATGTGTGTCGCTCCCCCTCAAGCCTTACATGCGTGTATAGTCTTCCATGTCGTCGTCGCTACTGTCCATTTCCTCCATCTCCTCCTCGTCGTCGGTGCGTGGACTACGAATAGCACTCATTTCTGCTGCAGTGGGTCTGCTACCCAGACTGTCCAAAATGCCGCCACTGAAAATAGGCGGTGCAGAAACGGACAGATCAGCATGACTTCCATTTCGACTCATCGAAGGCTTTTCCGGTAGCTGCTTGAGCAAGCCCGTCGAAATATCCAGCATTGTCATGGCGAACTCGGTCAAGCCTGTGCCTTCACCAGGTTTTGAGCTCACCGAGAGAGTCCATCGATACTCTCCCAAACGTCGTCGATACCAGTCAGCTTCCTCGCGCCCAGGCGATGTCGCCCAAAGGAGAGAACCAAACGTCCCAATCAACGCAAAATTAGTCTTGGAAGCAAAGTACCAAAAGGAGCGCAGATGGTTCGGTCCTAGGCGGTTGACAAAATCCATGGCGGAAATGAGACGCGCCTTGGCGGCGCTGCGACATATGTGCTGCACGTAAGAGTCGACAGAGCTCGACGGCGAAGCTAGTGATCGAATAATTCGCCGATGAAGAGTGATTTCGGCCGCAAAGTATGCCAAGTGGAGATACCCGATACTCGACAACCTGTTGGAAGAAGGGTTAAGAGACGAGTACGAAGAGTCCAGGCGAATGAGTTGCGGTAACCCTCCATACCACTCCTTAAGCTTGAGCTGGATTGGTTTCGCGAGTGATAACACTAGTTGTGTTCCCTGCTTGCCTGCGTTTGCGACTGTATTCATGGCTTGAAGGGTATAAAACGTGTCGAGAATTTCTGAAAGGATTTCTGAAAGTTGTACCGCACGAGTAAACAGTACTCGTCCCTTCTCGATATCAAGCTTTTCTTCCGGATCGTTCTCATCCCATTCGACATCTGGAAAATCGTTTGCGGTTAGAGGCTGAACACCCCAGTTAGTAGCAAAGATATGCGATGGTCTTCCATGAACGAGAGCACCCCATTTATCTTGCATGTAAAGAGCCCATGCCAGTCGCTTTCTTAAACCCTTTTCCCACGGCGGTATCTTCCAGTGCGTGCAATCAAGGTGCAGTCCCAACTCATGGCCGAGTGCCACTAGCTGAGCAGTAGGAGCCCATTGGTCACCCTCAGGTCGTTGAGAGAGTAATAAACCAGCTTGGATAGTCGAAAGTTTTGGACGAAAGGTTGCCTCATCCAGAGTTGCCCGAATGATGCTTTCGAGCTCCTTGACGTTGGGCCGTGGCTTTCCAGCTAACTCCTCACTCTGATCCCACCAATTGATGGCAAGAATATACACAGCTGCTAGTAGTGGTGGCGAAAACTCTCGGTACGATCGTTCATACTTTTCCATAAAGACATGCTTTTGAATAATGGGAAACCCTGGATGAACAACTTTGAAGTAAATATCGATTAAATGTCTCCCATGGGGCGCCACGATGGATTCGATGTGATCGGCGTCTTGCGTCACATGCTCGTGCCCCGGAGTGCTGGAGTCAGGCAACATCAAGAAAGTGTCGTGTTCACTGACTTTGCGAAGGGTACCTCTGGACAAAAGACTCTCGTCATGGGGATCGAAGGAAGAAAGATTGATAAGTGATGGCTCAAAGTCGGTGGTAGGGCCAATATATTGGCTGTAACGGTCATCTTGGAGGCCCAGCGTGCGTTTTAGCATGGTAGGGCCGCCGACATTGGCCATCTCTTCAAGAAACGAACTGCTAGCGGCGGTGCTTGAGAGGCTGGAATTATGGTTTCGTCGCCTGGATGTAAGACCCGGTGAACTGTACGAAGCCAATCATATGTCAGACAAAAGCATGCAAGGTAAAAAAAACACGAGTAATGTGATGATTGTGAAAGAGAAGAACGGAGTGCAGAAGGGAATGATAGACGCAAGGAGAAGGCGCGGGAAGTGGTGGAGCAGTCAAGCCAGGATGAGTGTGGAGGGCTCTTCGGCATGAAGATGGAGATGGGGATGAATATGGGGATTTCGGATTGTTCTGACCTTCTTTTCCCGATGATATCTTCGCTAGCATCGCCATTAAGTTTCCTCTTTCGGGACTGAGGACTGGAAGAAAGGGAACATTCGGAGCCGGCAGCTTGGCATTGAATGCAGCCGTCATCATCATCGTTAAGGATACAGTTGACACGCAAGTATCGGCATGACAGACAGGGTGGGATGGAGGAGGCGTTGAACGATGAACCCTCAACGGGTGCAGAGCTGGCAACTCCGTGACCCATCTCAAGCCTATGGAAACTGTCGTGGCGATAAGGGGATGGCTCAGGGCGAGGAGGTTTAGGAGCAATGGCGATAGGCGCCGTCCTCTGTACCGGGGCTGATGACTGGGGAGACATGGTGGGAGGAGATTAGATCCAGGGCAGTAGATAGAAAGATAGATAGATAGATGCTCGCTATCAGCAGATGGTGTGTTGCTGTCAGGGCACACACAACACTCCAGGGAACAGGTAGTTGAGCTGTACTGTACTGTGCTGTGCTACACAAGAATACAAGCGCCCGTTGCCCTGCAAGTAACGGGCGCAGAACGGCTGAGCCTCAGTGGCTCTTTGGGAATTGTCAGCCTCTTTGGGGGCACAGTTCAACGTCGTACAGCAGAATTCCGATGGTGGTGACGATAAGAAGATACTGTTGGTAGATAGACGATAGGCCCACGGGGACGATAGTGACAGTGACGCAATATGTTAGAGCTACGACCACTGAGAGGTAAGATAATAGGTAACGATATCTAATAGAACCACGTTATCCAAATCGAGTTCGAGGGTGTTGATAGAAGATAGACACGCGACACGAGTCAATGGTTGGTGTGAGATAAGAAAGAATCTGGGGAAAGCGGGAAGAAGCGATGCGAGGTGATGCAAGGCAAGGCACGTTAAAGACGATACAAGGCCAGAAGCAAGGCGGAACCAGCTGACAAGGTCCAGAATGTAAAGAAGGAGGGAGGAAAAAGATAAGAAATGGCCCGAGCAGAGTGTGTAAGTGAGTAGAAAGTGAGGGCAGAAGGCCAACAAGAGTGGGATCCGTATGTAGGATCCAATCCAAGATGCTGGGATTGGATCCAATTGCCAATGTCAGGGACTAGGCTGGCGGGCGCAGATGGGCGCCGATGGAGTCAGAGCTGTTCGGTCGAGTACCGGTCGTTATCTGTCTGATAAGGCTTTTTTTTTTCTGCAAGCGGGGAGGCTATTGCTTGGATGGTATTGATGAGTGAGTATTAGTATTGACTAAGAGACTCATGTACCGGACTCGGTCCTTATTTGAGTCAGTTCTTTTTTGTGATATTTCTCCCTCACTCGCATCTGTTCCCTCCGCAGTCGACCCGATGCTATTTGCCCGGACTGTAATAGGTTGTTTGCGTTACAGACGAAATGCGAGGCGAGACGATGCGATGGTCCGGAAACTGTGCGGCGATGATGCGAATGCAATGCGGCGCAACAGTTAAGCGACAAACGGGGCAATATCCGTAGCTTGGATGTTGATAATGGCGACACAGAGTGACAAATTTCTTGGCTTGGCACGCCCGTCGTGAGCTGTCAGCTGTGCTCTATTTGTCTGGTTGGTTGGTTGGTTGGTTGGTAGATTGACTGTTTCAATTCTGTAGGCGGGGACCAAAGCCTGGGGAACTGGGGATCAGGATTGGATTGGATTGGGTTGGGTTGGAATGTAGGCAGGCAGGCACGGTCTTGGGTCTTGTCCCTTCCTTCCTTTCTCGGTCGCTGCAACCTTTGTCCTCGCCTGGCCTGATTCGACGATTGCCTTCTCTTTTTGGATGAGGATATTGTGAACGCGTTGCACTTGCTCTTTGATGTTGATAGCGATGCTATAATGCCCGCAGTAGCGCAGGTGCCCTCCGAGGTCAGGGGAGGATGAGCCAGCAAGATAAGCTAACAGGCCTCCTATCAGATTCGACGTCATTGAGCAAAAATGGCGCCAACCCTGTCACTTACTTTAGTATTTATATTGGAATCGTTGTCCGCATGTAGCCGTGAATTATTTGTTGCTTCCAGTACAATACTCGCGAGGCGATTGCCAAGAATTGTAGGGGAATGAAAAGTCAAAAAGGTAGAAGAGGAGTAAAGAATATCAGAGGAAGACGACGACTGCAACGATGATGATACTGCTACAGCACCAGTACTAAGGAAGTGTAAAGAAAAACAGCATGTGAGAGGAGGGAGATGAGACGAGACGAGAAAGGATACATCCGACTTGATGGCATTCCCCGCATGCAAAAAAGTACCTGACCTAGGTACCTACCTAGACTACTACAGCACTGCCATCAGTACCTCGAGCTTAGAGTTACTGTCCTTCCCAAGGGTCCCGGGTTCTCCAGATCCAACCCCCCCCCCCCCCCGGGACAAGTCTTGCCAATGGTTCTGTTTCTCAGGCCGGCGTCTCAAAGTAATTTAAGATACCCGGGGCAGTGTTCCCGATATGGCATTTAAAATCGGACACTGATTGGTGTTTGTTCGTAAATGATGTACAGGGTCTCAGGTTGATGAGTCCATGGCGAAACGCCAAATCTCGAGACGCTTATTAAGGCACTAGGTATCTTCAAATACGTCTTTGGTATCTTATCGACAGATATTGGCGGGGAAATCCTAGAAGCTTGGATCATGGCCAATCAGGTAATGAGACATAACCCCAGTCGTGTATACCTGCCCTACGCAGAATAGGAAGAGTAGGCTGAGTAGCAGGATGTGAGACGAGTTTCTCGGCAACGGCGCCATCACCAACACAAAATGGCGAGACGATGGCCAGGCAAGGGATCATCATCAAGTAATTTTTTTAAGCCGAGGGAAGAACCGGGTCGGTCCCATCATGAATAATCGCGGGGAGTCTAAGCACAAGTCCAGGTCCAGGTCCAGGTCTGCTGCGGCTTGCGTACAGGCGAGCGAGTGAGGATAAAGGTCGTAAGAGTTGAATGGACAATTAAGCTTATCTATAGAAAAGTAGATGAGATAGAAATACATAATGGCAAAAGATAAGTTAAATCGCGACCCGACATAAGAAAAAAGAGGAACCACCCCAGCATTGAGAGACATTTTTCTGCACAACCACAAACAGATGCCAGCTCCAACGCCATCCTGAGACCATTTGGGAAGTTTAAATGTATACTATACTTGATATTGCCGTGCTATCCATGTGGCACGACAAGTACTCGATACTGGCTGACCAAGGGCGTCCCTCTGAGCCCATTACCAAATGGAAAACCATCTCTGGACTTGTCTTGCCTCATTCTGCATGGTCCGGCAGTTGTTGTAACGTAATGGCTCGTCCGGGGTTTTATTTACCGCTGCAGTCAAACACAAAATCCTTATTAGCGGCTAAATTGTTGATAGCATTTCTTACCTATCTCATTGGTAAATTTCCCGACCGTTTCTTGGTCTTTCCGGTTGGGTTTTCTTTCATCAGCATTCAAAACACCGCAGATCTCCCCTATCTCACTCTATCAGAGACTCTGGGTATAGGCAAGGTAGACTGGCTATCACATACGCACTGCCATGCCTAGCATCAGTTACTGAGAAACTGACAAGATCCCGGTTCGACCCGATACTTTTGTTGCACGACGTGTAAACTCGGTCAAATTCTAAAATAACGTTACCTGTTTGCCAACATTATCCTGTCATCAGCCAGTTTATCTCTGGCTGCCAAGTGATCATCGTCTTGTCCCTCCCGCATTGATAACAAACCATATGTCATATGAATATCTGGAACAAGAATTCGTTAGTAATGAGTTCCCAATTGCTGTTCTCAATATATATATATATATAGCTGGGCAACGTATCAGGCCTTTCAGCATCACTGAGAGAAAGCTGCCCCGCATGCAACCTCTTCAACCAAGATCTTAGCAACTTTGAGATCATTTTGGTACAATGCCTCTCCTATGATTGGTTCAAAGTAAGAGGCGCTCTCGATCCGAGAACGTCCCTTGTTCCCCGATCTTGACTCAGCAAGGGAAGACGTTCGACCCTTGCTTGCTTGTCTCGTGGGGCCGGCTCTGTCCCGGCATGTATTTATCGCACGGGCCAGACTTGTCAATTGATTCGGACGGAGAATGTCTGAGGAGCGTCATCGTTGGGTCTGGAGCTTTTGTTGGTGTTGATCTAATTCGCCTGTATCCGCCTGTTCTGTCTGTGTACTCTGGACATGACTCCGCTAATATGCAATTGCGACGTAATTCTATCCAAAAAGACTCGAGACCTTCAAATCTCGCAATATACTTGTACTCGTGGAATCTCTAAACGGCCCGTCCATCGATGTCATATTAGAGACCAATACCCGCCACGTGAGGGTGGAGACGATTGGCGATAACGTTTAGCGACGGTTTGTGTGCATGTGTAGCAATAGAGCTCTTTTCAGAACTCAGTCGCGTGTCTGCTGCCAAACCATAATTCTCTCTTCGTAGTGCTCAGTTGGCTCATCTGAGCCACGTGCTGGAAGTATCATCTCAAGCTCATCCTGGACCTGGTAGCCCAACCTCTGATAGAAAGATACCGCGTTCATGGTAGCCTCGAGGATGATTGGCATGTTTTCTGCAGCCGCCTCAGCCTGTACTCGACGAAGCAGAGAGGATCCAGCCCCTCGGCCGCTAAACTCAGGATCCGTGCAGAGATATGTCACGTCTAAGAGATATTAGTACTGTGACACGTAACAAGGCTCCTTCGAAGACTGTAGTTCATGTACAGATATAGCGGTCAACATTGAGCTTCGCTTCTTCAGTTCCCACTCTGCTCCGAAACACTCACGGAAATACGGGTTTTCGCCAAGGACTTTATCCCTTTTGCTTTTGGTGAGGGCAGCATAAGGCCCGAGATATTGACGCCGACAGTAATCTGGAAACTCTTCATCGTCGTGACCTTCCTCCTCTCCGAGCCGGGGTTGCCGCTGGATATTCCATTTGACGAAACTTGCTATCTTCCCAGTCTCTGGATCACGCGCGACAAGAACACCCTTGTCAGTGCTTTGAATATGGTCCATGGTGTCCTTGAGAAGCCATCCACACATAAACTCTTTGCTCTTAGGTGTAGGGAATTGCGAGTGCATCAGTAGGTTGATATCCATGGCGGCAAAGAAGGTGTCGGCGACGCCAGGGACCTCATTTTCCGAAGGGACAACAATCTCGAATGCCATTTTTAAGACGCGTCGGTCAAGTGAATTGGGGTGAAAGAGATATAAGTTAATAGAAAGGTTGTGAAGTCGAGTTTGACCAACCAGAATCTTCACGATGCGAACATTTGTGGCCCAGATCAGACCCACGTGACAGCGTATTTGTAAGAGTCTGTTTCTATCTCGTGTTAGTGAGATAACAGCATGGCTTTCCCTGTTCGAACTCTTTAGGCGTTGGACCTATGTTGCAAATATCAATTCACATTGCTTTAGGCCAGAAGGTGATATAAAAATTCAGTCACAGGGTTGCTGAACCTAAAGATAGTTTGTGGTGGTTATGATTGCTCCGGTGGCCAAGAGCTTCTTGTCACTCAATCGTTATCGAAACAAGTAAATTGGAGCATTTTTCACATGTACTAATGAGGAATGCTCGAGTTGAAGCATATTTCGTGATCCCTTCTGTGTAATGCTCTATCGTGTAGCGGCCGCTCCTGCTCAGGTATCAGGCATGACCAGCGAAACAGTGACTCGGTCTTTAATGAAGAAGCCATTTGAAAACTTACATCTTACCATAGGTAAATAGTGTAAGCCATATATATTAGTGCAATCCAATCAGTTCCTTAGCAGTACGCATGAACACATAGCCAAGAGACTTGCTCAGTTTCCAGTGCTCGATGGTAGCGCGGACATTAAAAACCGATAAAATTTTCCTGACGTTCTATCGTGGAACAAAATGGAAAAGAGTAATATAGAGCGTAAGTAAAGACAAACCCATGGTAGGTGGTCTTCATCACTGAGCTGCATTAAAGCAGCTTAGTATGTAGATGAGTAGCATAGTGGAGTTGAGCCACTCGAGTCCAGTTCCTTTTTATTTACAGCATGTCGTGCTGAATTCGTTCTGTATGATTCTTCTTATGCTTCTCGATGATGTGGTCAGCTCTTTTCCCTGAGCAAAAGCGCAGTTGCTTCGGGGTTGATCTCGGTGCAAGGAAAAGCCGGAACATCACATCAAGGTTACTTGCTGATACTGATTCAGTGAGAGCATTGAAAGGTATCATACTTATCGAGTCCTCTTCTATGAAATAAGGATGTTTGTAACTACTTATCTTATGTAAATGTTGAACCTGACGAATCAAGTTGCATATCATAATATCCATTTAGACGGACCTTTCCTATTGAACTTTACCCATGTACGCCGAAAAGATCAATACCATAGATATGAGGTAGAAATTGTCGTCAAAGTGGAATGGTAACTGTAACTGTATTAAACAATAGCACCTAGGATGGGCGTGATTGACAATATGGAAGTTCGATGCAGTCACAAACTGTACAAGCTCAAGACAAGTATATCAAAACTCCAATACAAGGACGGCACTTGAACAGCGAATTAACATAACGAATTCTTTTGATACATATCGAGCAGTTCCAGTACCTAGCACATACGAGCCGTCCCCGGTAGATCCTAGAACAAGACCGTTTTATCACCATGTTAGTCGCTTCAACCACAAACAACACACCGCATCTGAGCCCTCGAATGACATTTGTCAAAAATGAGAACGATCAAACTTATCCTCAACTCCTTAGAATTGCTCAGGTTTTGTCACCCTTCATGTACATAATGAATAGCAGCTTTAGTCAGGTTGCGGTCATGAATAAACATTAATTACACGTTCAACCTTATCTCTAATGAATACCACACCATATCGAGCATGGTATTAGGATAAGGTTCACAAATGAAAGAAATTGCGTTGTAGCTAGACACAGCGATGTACTCAGTCTTGGGGATATACGCATACAGCTACCCATTGGTACCTGCAAGTCTTGAGTCATACACCGTGGCATAAAACCTGTATATTCACAAGTATCACGGCTATTTCTTTACATCACATGGTCACATTCATGGAAGCTTCGAAGATGTGACATGACAAAAGGACCGCTATTGGGCAACTATAGACCTAGTCTGGCGAAAAATACAATCGTGACTCCCCGAGTCTGCCAGGGATTAAAATTACATAAACAAATTTGTGCGGTTTGCTAGTGATCCTTTGTAATGTGTGGCGACAGTGAGCATAAATAACCCGCTGAAGACAGATGTGACAAAATGAAAGAAACTACGCGCCCTATGAACTGGGTATTTAGGCGGGAGGGTTGAAAGAAGGAAGCTCCCTGTTGCAAACGTTGAGGGCCTGGCCAGCTCTGGCGTTGGTGAGGGCGGCAGCCTGGGCAGGCTTGGTGACCGACTTGCCGTAGGTTGGGAGGTCGTCCTCGGCGGCAGGAGGAGTGTAAGCAACGTCGTCAAGGCTGACCTTCAAGCTGGGGACGGTCTTAAGATCGATCTTGTTGCCGTTAAGCTTAACAATCTCGACCTGGATACCCTTGTTGACAGCGTCGGCAACCTTGTCGGGGGAGCAAGAAGCAAGGAGCTGAGGGGTGTCGGCAGCCTGATCGGCAGAGAAGGAACCGTGGACGATACCCTCGGCAGGCTGTCGCATGACGACGAGGCCACCAACAAGCTTTCCGGAGATATAAACGTTGACCTGAGCAGGGCGCTCAACCTCGGTAACGTCGAGCTGGACGTTGACGAAGTAACGGGTGGTGGAGCCATCAGCACGCTCCTCAAGGTCACGGCGACGAGAGCTGCCGGATCCGTAAAGACGGTTGATGGTGGATCGGGCAGAACTGGCGAGCTGGCTCTGGGACATATGCCAGTACTCAAGTCCAGCGTAGGTGTAACCGAAGCTCTGGATGCTCTTAACAGTCTCGGAAGTGTGGAAGTTACCCTTGGATCGGTAGAAAGGCTGGAGAGGAGAGTTCTGGGTGATACGGGTACCCTGGGGAGTAGAGTATCGAGCGCCACCAGAGTATGAGCCGCTGAAAGAAGACTGAGTAGGGTGCATAGCCTGCCAGTAAGCCCAGAGACGATCGACCTGGACGTGGTGTAGCCAGAAGAGAGGATCAAAACCAGAGAACTCGGTGGCGAGGAACTGGCCAGCACAAGAAGCATCCCAGTGAATGGCGTTGTGGATCTGCTCAAGAGAAGCACCGTTGGCACCAGTGGAAGCAAACTGATTGAAGGTTGTGGGCCGGGTCATGACATCGTAAACCCATTGCTTGTAGGGTCGCTTTTTAAGGAGTCCATTGGCGGAGCTGGGGAAGCTGTCGGGAGCAGGGCAGTGGTAGATTCGAAGGCGGTGTTCGTCATCCCAGTCTCCGTACTTGTTGTTGAGAGCGTTCTTGGGGAAGTCGTAGGTATAGAGAGGGTTCTTCATATTGATGGTCTTGAGACCGCTGCCGTTAGGGACCTTGACTTTGACGTTGGTCTTGGTAAGGATAGTAGGGATGCCGTCAACAGCCCAATCCCAGTAGGGAGCTCGCAGTTTGTTGGCTGCATCAACGTACTGCGCACGGTACTTGGAAGGGTAAAGGTTGGCAAGGCGCTTGGCGTGCTCGACGAGAATCTGCTCGTAAAGCAGGGTGTAAGGTCGGTGCCAGGTCAGGAAGATGCTCTCTCCGTGGGGGCAGTATCCAGGCCAGCCGTTACCGTTTCGGCTACCACCGCCGTTCCATTGGATGAATGGCTTGCCGTGAATACCACCAATCTGGAAATAAGACTTCCAATCTGTCTCCTTGGCATCGTACATGGAGCGAACAGCTCGCATGTAAAGGTCACTGGCAGGATATCAGCATTGATGGTGTTGGCTGCAACGCAAAAGACTTACAGAGTGGGACCACCAGAGTTAACGAGGTCATTGATGTTTCGGCGAGCAGGAACAGCACTTCCTCCAGTGACTGGAACACCAGTGACGAAGATGTTTTGCTGCTGAGCCTCGACAGGGTTGACTCCGGCAACAACCGCAAGAGCGGCAACTAGGAACTTACCCAGCATAATGAAATTAGTCCTGAGAAATAAAATAAAACGAACGTACTAGAACAGAAGTCGTGCGTCAATGTACGACTTTGCTTGTTCTGAGAGGACAAGACCGAGAAAGAAGGAAGTGGGAAATGCTCCGAGATATAGTAGCTGAGCCATGGCCGTAGTAGACAAATCGATGGGATAGTACGAGGCCCGGGGTGTGAACAGAGGCATGGCTATGGCAATGATCCCTTCTCCGCATCCGAATCTCCGTCTCTGGCGTATTTCCAAGCTGTCAATCATCGTCAAAGGGGTTCGTAACGCCCCTAGATGACAAGGGGGAGGGGGTGGGCAAGTAGGGCAAAGATCGATATTCCATGGGTCGTATCCACCAACAATGCTCTGTGAGGTGTGGGTGAAATAGCATGACCCATGCACATGGCCCTGCACATGGCTTTCTGTATCGTTTAGCTTGAAGTGCTCGTAACGCCACATTGACCGGATCAACGTCTGTGTCCCTGGAGGATGACGAGACTAAGGTTACGTGCTAAGGACTGTCAGGCGAGAGGGAGATTGAGATCAGGATTAGAATTGATTGCGCGTGAATAAGCCAAGCATTAAGCGTAAATGAAACAAGGACAAGAACTGTAATCATCACCAGGTACAGTAAGATGCAATCCAACGTTGATGGTGAGCGTGCGTGCATGTGTGTGAGAGTGTGAGTACGAGGTGGACTAATTCCATGTTGGAGTTGTGCGAGGAAACAGGCAGGGAATCAAACGATCCAGCCCGGGCCAGCCCAGTCCAGCGGTACCTCAGCGGTTGGGGAAGCTGGAACTAGCTGGAGTTGTGCCTGGTGAGTGGAGCGTTCTAGGCTGTTAATGGAAAAGGTCAGCGGCGCGACACGAGCAGAGAGACAACAAGGGCTTTGTTAGCGGCAGCGGTCAGGTACTTAGCCTGGCCAGTTAATTTATATGAGAAATTGAGGTACTGGTTGGACATAAATTACCCTCAGACTAGCAGGTGCAGCGTATCGCCCAATGGAAGTGCGCTTAGAGCTGAGCCAGTACCTGAAATTCTAACGACCAGGGATCAGTCATCCCAACCCGCTAGTCAGGGAAGCATGAGTGGACAGCGGTAGATGGATATGGATGATCTGAGGAAAGGATGCGAAAGATTGTCATGGGTGTTCTACCAGAGTGCAATTTGTTTTTGCGGCTATACGGCCAGTCAATGAGGCCATATTCGCGAAGGGGGACAGGGCTGAGTATGCAATGGCACCTATCCAGGATACGGATGCAATATGTACATTCAGGGACTCTTGATGGAACGATTAGAACGATTGTTACCTATAGCGCCAAGGATCTCTGCCCGTCCGCCCAGTCAAGCCACCCCTACGCCTTCTTCGGGTTCCTTCTGTAGCCAATGGACCTGGCTGGCTGGCCTGCTTTCAACCTCGGCGGATAGGTGCCCAGGTCAGTACTAAAAAAGGATCAACACGATGCTCTATTCTGACAACCCGCTCTGCTGCAGCTGCAGTCGCAGGTACCCAGTTGCATCTATAGAATTCCATGACTGTGAGCACCCTCAGTGATGAATTGATTGGCAGTGGAGGCCAGAACCTCAGCCCGTCTGCCCGAGAACAACTCACAGCGCGTCAAGCTTACGTCAGGCCACTAGGATTTGTTCCTGTCCATAAAATAAAATAAAATACTTCTTTCATGATTGATCTGACTGTGTTTCACTTACGTACTGTTACTGTTGACACAATCCAGTAATAGGAGGTAAAAGATTCGCTTAATAAAAATAAACGAAAAGAGACGGAATCTTTTGGCGCTGGATCTAGGCGGAGATGCCGATCAAATGAGTACCTAGCTAGGCTAGGTAGTAAATAGGGATGGAAGAGTCGGCACAGCTATACGAGGCTTTTCAGGGTTATGGATGTGTTTCTAAAGACAATAAACAAATTTATTTTTATGTTTGATACATACTGTACAAAGATCAAGACAAGACAAGACAAGATTATGTAAGACAAAAAGAAAAGCCATAATTACTTTTTTAGGTTATCTTGCTTACCTGAAGCAACCCAAATGTCTACGTAGGTTCTTGTTGGACATTAATGAATTAAAGAAAGAAAAAAAAACAAGCCCATGACCCTTTTTTTAGCATCATGACGGTTTAATTACGGCCTGTGGTCCTCGTGGTTCGTCTTCACCGTTTAAGCTAGACCCAATCTCGATCATCATTCAGGACGGTGGCTTTTCCTTTCTCAGCTCAGCTGCCAGCTTTTATCAGGTCTCTATCCACTCGTGAAACCGAAACAGCCACCCGCTTAACTCTACTGTAGGTACAAACTTTGCCTCCCCTAAACTAAACTACCTATCCGTAGAATGGAATAGTAGCTAACTTGGTCAATGGTCTCAAACCAAAGGGGCACCAGCCTTTTTTGTTCTTAACTGCTACATACTAACCTGTTCAGACTATCTTGTCTTGCCTTGTCTTGCCTTGCCGCTTGCCGTTCCATAGCACCCCGGCCAAAAAGCCATGTCTCAGGGAGATTTATCATGTCAACATCCCAGGTATCCCTCCATCTTGGACTCATGTTCTAACTTGTCTCTAGCCGACGCATCGACCACTACGCGTGATTGTTTTCGCTCGCAAGTTCGCCTCGTTGAGAACTATTGAAGTCTGCTAAGAGTGGGACTCGTTCGATTGAGATCTCCTCTATTTATTTTATTAACCAACTCCTCGCTCTCGCTCTGGCTCTCCGCCTCTGAGAGAGAAAAAGATGGTGTTCTGGAGTAAGCCTCTATATGCACGGAGTAACCTTCAACCACTTATATCTTGACAAGCCTGTGCAGAGCAAACAGCCTGCAGATGTTAAGTCGGGCTGGAACTGGAACGCTGCAGCCAATCCCGTATCTCAATCAAGACTGTAGACTTCCGCCGCGGAGAAAACCTCGTGTTATTCAAGTTACTCATTACAGTTGAACCCACACACCGCCCATAAAAATAGGTGGTCCATCTGCATGATGCGTTTCTACAGATACGAGCCCTATGAGGAGATCCGGCCAAGCAGAGATGTGAGATGCACAACCCGACGTCCAAATATGGCATCTCGAGATGCTGGGCTAACGCAGGCTGATCTGATCAGAGTTTGCGCCGTTTCTTGTTTTTAACCTTGTGCCTCCCCGCTCCCCGACGGACAAGTCCAACGCTGATGGCAACGGGTTCTTGTGGCTACAAGGTTGACAATAGCGTATGGGTTTTATATAAAGTCGACGAGTGAACATCTGTCTAAATGGCAGTTGACAAAGATGCCAAGGCGTTTAGCAATCACTTGACATTGACAGGGAACCCTTTCCAAACACCAAAATGCCATTCTCGTGACGGGTAACAGAAAGGGAGGTTGGGCTGAGTGACGTTGGGCCATTTCTTAGGCCACTGTAAGTGCATATTTAGTTTCTTACCTTGCGGCTGACAAGACTAAGTATGCAGCATAGGAGCAACATCCTGGTATCTGAATCCTATTCTACCAGAATATCTCATGATGTGATTAGCTATACAGTAGCATAATGAGGGGAACCCATGTCCTTAGTTGCTGTAGCCTCGATTGCAGTTACGATACATCACTCAATAATTCATTGCTAGCTCCCGCGACAAACTCTGCAAAAGATCACCAGCTCAGTGCCAAAATGCAACAAGCTTACAATGGTATGTAACTATTGAACTTTGTTTGCAGTATCCGTATATCCTATTTGGATCACGATACCATCCCTCTTCTTCCTCTTCCTTATCCTCTGTCTCCTAATCTGGGTGTAATAGACGGACGCCGATCTCTCCAACGGCCCGTTCCCATCTATCTATCCTCCGACGACTTCATCATGATGAAATGCTGAAATATTGAATTTGCCAATCATGATCCAGAAATAACAAGATCGACATTCCAGTTACTAGATAAAGTATTTCTGGGTTCCTGCAGATCGTCTTGGCAAAATTAATTAAAGGGTTGCCAGGAACATGGATATGCTATGCTATGGCTGACCCACGCAGTGCAGGGAATGTCACACAGAACTGAACAACTTATTGAGTTAACGATGCAATTCAATGCCATAATATTGTAAAGTACATTCTGCAACACACGGGGGATAAAACCAAGACTGTCTTTAGTGTCAGCTTGAGTGATCGAGTGTTTTCAGTGTTTCTGTCTCATGTCCATAAAATGTCTCATTATTTAAGTCCAAGGTTGAAAAGCAAACTTATATGGCGCACGCTAACATTGAAAGGTAGTCATCCTGTGAACCATACGCATCCATATTTACAATACATGGATGGATGGATGAGTTGTTTACTCAGTACGCACCACACCCCTATCGCCATTGCTTGTGGCTATATGATTATGGTTTGCAGTACATACAGTCCTCGCCATGCAGGTCCCGCCATGGTAACAAAAGTATTTGAACTTTATTTAATGCTGTCAAAGGATAAACCCGCCGCTTGTTACGGGTAAAAACGTACTACCCAAACGTAATTACCTATTGCTTTGTTTTACAGCACTGCCATAGCTCTCCGTATCCATGCTGACTTGTATGCTTTGGTGACACAGTGACTGACTGTACCCCTATGATCACCGCCTCAAGAGTCAAATCATGTCACTCACAAGGAATGTGATTGTTCCAACATCACGAGGTCTCGAAAGCCTTCCTTCCATCGTCTCATCTGCTCTATATCCGGCCTCGGCAGTGGACTCCTAGCAAAGCCTCCGTAACCCATCCACGCCTGCAGTCCGGCCTTTACACCGACCACACCGCCCTGGATCGCCGTCCAGTCGCCCTGTGAGACAACTTCCTGCATCTTTTGTGCTTCGGAAACGCGTCCTTCCATGTAAAGTTCCATTGTCTTGATGCATGTCCTCGGAGCAATGTTAGCCAAGCCCGCTAGGATACCGTGACCTCCGCCAGCCAGAGAGGGGATCAGGAAGTCAGCAGAGCCTGCCAGAACTAGAAATTTGGACTGCTTGTGGTTGTGTTTTGAGAGCTTGCGAGTAGCTGTCGCCACTCTATTGAGCTTCCCCGTATTGCCGCACGTTAACTTGACGCCTACGATATTGGGGTGTTGTGCAAGGGTGACAATGGTATCTGATGACATGTCCATGCCATTCACCGCACCAGGGAAGTTGTAGATGATTATGGGAATAGGAGACTTTTCTGCAACTCTTGTGAAATACTCCAGGATGGTTCCTGATGCCGGGCCAAACAACGTGGCATAGTATGACGGAGGTAGCACCAGCGCATAGTCACCGCCAGCCTCCCAGGCCTCACGGCAATATTGGATGGTCTCGCGCGTGCTCTGGCTACCGCATCCAACAATAATGGGCACATGTGAGAAGCCGCCGTCATTAAGGGCGGATCTCGTAGTGGTGGTGACTAGCTGCCGCTCCGAGTGACTGAGATGAACGGCCTCTCCGTTGGATCCTTGCGTGGCAATGCCTGTTACACCGGCCTGCGCTAGTCTCACGGCATGGGCGGCAATTGCAGCGGTGTTGACGTCTTCCGTATCCGGGTCGAAGAAACACATTGTTGGGACGTAGACACCAGGGATTAGAGGGCGCGATGTATGCATGCCGTCTTCAGTAGAAGTGCTGATGGATGGTGATGAAGAATTGACTATCAAGTCATTGCTCCCAATGCTTGGAGACCAGTGGTTTTGATTGTATAAATGGTTGTCAAAAGAAGAGCTTGCTGGCGAAGGAGCATCGTTATGAGGAGGCATGATAAGCTAGCTAGCTTGATGCTATATGGGGTTTCAGTAACAAGATGGATATATGGAACGTGGGGATTAGCTATAGGATCTTCTCATCGAATAAGACAATACCATAGGATCGTAAGCAGGAGTTGCCAGCCTTTATAAGCTCGGACTCTCAACTATCAACCGCATCATCATCCTTCAATCCTCTCATCCAACCTCAATTGCACATCGACAAAACCGATAACTCACAAAATCATCAGCGGGGCCAAAATCAAGTCAAATGATACAATCTATCAGCTCCGAGAGGACGAGCAGACCGGTCAGAGAAATGGGCAGCTCCAAGAATGGTAGGGTCGACCATATACTCCGCTTGAATGCATCTCGTTATGAGGGGAAATGCTCACGAGAGTCGCCTCTTGGGGGCCTTCATGCATGAAAAAAAATCCGAGGTATTCCAGGATCTAAGAAGCCGCTTGACGAATTTGAAATTGTGGGGGTTCGTTCTTAGAAGCCAGTTGTTACTTGTTGCCGAGTTGCATAGTCTATCCGATGCGTCTCAGTTGCGGTATATTCTACCGCACAGAGTAATCACGACTTTTCACTATGATGCTGCGCCTCAACAGCGTACCATTCAAAGATCAGCTCAATGGGTATACAGAAGCGCACTTTCGGTTAGTCAAGGGGGTAGACTGTCGCCCTGGAGCTGGGAACTCCATGCTCGATGAGCATTACAACCAAGGAACGATCCTTCAGTTGAATAAGACCTGACATATATCCTTCAAGAATCACGACGATCAATTCAAACGTAACGAATGCTCGTGTAACCACCCAGGAACTCGTGGCATTTCCTACCATCCTCCACGTTGGTCCAATTGGGCTTCATTACTTGATTGAATCTAATTCAGCCGTCAGCTTCAAGCACCTTGTGGCGTGTCGTCTATCCCTCGAAGGACAAGCTCGTCCAATATCAAGCCTTTGGAGTCATCCCGTATGCAATAGTTGACTGTATCCCTCGGTAATTGTCGGTTGTAGAAGGAACAAATAAGAATACATATATGCTTAATCTCGTTGGAGATTAACTTTGGTTCGAATTAGATGGAAATGTCAAGCTGATGGCAGAGTAGAACGCAGCGAAGGGGCTCTATCTCGAACTTCGACTTTGTTACGATGACTCGCTTTTTATCAAGACAGTATATCAATAGTGCGTTAGCTCGCCTAACGAATAAGACCAGAACTTTTCTTCTTTTTTTTTTTGTCGATACGGCCGTCTTAGGCAAGCAAGTGGTGGCAACGTTCATGGACAGATCGATTGGGGATTTAGTATCACATGTTGCTGACGTCGTATCTTTTAGCCAACCAAGAAAACGAGACCTCGGGGACACTTTTTGGGGGATCATCATTTGTGTTGCTGCAATCAATAAGATGTGCCTTGATTCAACCGATATAGAGGTAACTCTAGCCAAAAATCGTTCATTCATAACCATGCCTGAAGCATCTGTATGTAACGCCAAGACAAAACAAAACCGACAGCCTCATGCTTGCCAGTACGCCGCCATGAAGGTGCCCAACAAAGGAAATAGTCCTTGTCTTTTTTTTTATACAATAACCAGGTCGTCATCGTCATCGTCAAGCATGACCTGTCGATCCATGATCTGCCGATCCAACAGTTCGTTGCCGAGACTTTCTCTCCCGGCTTCTCGAATGCCCTTATCTGTAACGAAGCGAGTCTTCTTCCTCACTGGCGGCTGCCCGTCTTTGCGCAATTTCTCTCCGTCCTTCATTTTCGAAAGCTTGTCTTTCAAATTGCTTCCCCAACCAAAAGCCGATGGCCCGCTATTTGTAGCCGAGCCGGCTTGTGATCCAGCTGAAGAGCTGTCAGGACGTTTTCGTTTGACGGGACTAAGATGAATAGCGGATTTTCCCAGTAGCCCAAGCGACTTCGCATCTGGTCTGAAAACCTCATCCGCAATGTTCGCCGAGCTTGATGACGATTGTATAGACGAGGCCGAGGCAGGCAAGTTCGTAGTCCGCGAACCAGCATACCGCATATATTCTCTTCCAGCAGCATTGCCAACTTGACCAAGCTTTTTCATCATGTCACGCTCTCTTTCCTTTGCCTCCATGTTTCGTTTTAGATAATCTGCCCTCTCTTTTCGGTCATTCGGGGTTCGATCCTTGCCGTCGATTAGGTCTGCCGCGCTCATTGTACGTGAGGCAAACCAATGCGTTTTCGTTTCCCAGTCATAATTCTTGGGTTCTTCTTTCTTCTGAGCGCCAAAGTGATAAATTTCCCTAGAATTATTTTTCCTGGCGCCAAAACTGCTTCCGTTCACCTCTATCCTTGTAGATCGTTGTTTGCGAATGGCTTCATTGGAATGGAATTCACAGTAGTGGGTTCGCTTTTTGTTGATCCATGTGCCACACAGATCTCCGTCCTTCTTGACCGATTGGCAGCCTCCAAGATCTCGAGCTGTTCCAATTTCGACAATGGAGTCATCATCTGAGTTTATAACCAGACTAAATTTGCCAGTATCGTGTCTTCCAGGTGGTGGTGGCATGATTGTGGGGTTGAGAATGCCGATGACAGTTCCCTCAGTAAGCTTCCAGTATCTTGTGAAGCCAGAGTTGAAGAGAAAAAGGTCTAATTCCCATTCCAAATCGACCAGGGTCATTACCATATATTTCCCTCGATCCTCTGTCTTCCCATTCTTCTGTGTCGGTTTGTGGGCGCGAGGTTCCGATTTCTTTGCCAGAATACCAAATACCACAATATCCTGCTCAATATCTGGTAAGGCAAAATCTGGTGCTTTGACAACTCGAAGCAGATCCTTGATCATGTGAACCTTTTTCCCAGAAACATGTCGAGCAAGGACACTATGCGGCAGGATTCGTTTGGACAGGTGGAAAGTCGAGTATGGCTCAATGCCAGCTGCTTGTTCGTCGGATACTTCGCTAGGGGGTGTCTTATTCCTCCTCGTCAGTGCCATCGACGTGGTAGCTGGGCTATTTATTCCAGGAGATTGAATATTGGGAACAGTGTAGCTCCGTTGCCTTTCCGCTGGTTTGGCGATGCCCATTACCTCTTCCCTCGAAAAGGATGGGGTTTTGATTGGCTCGTCTGGGATTTCGATTGCTTTCTTCTTGTATTGCTCCATCTCATCTTGGCTGATTCCAAAGGTATTGGATCTCAATTTTTGAATATCCTTCTGTCTTTGAGCTCTAGCAGCCTCATCTGTCCTTACAGATGCCAACCGTTCGTTGAAACTCAGAGGCCTGCTCTCGAAGGAAGAGTTTGCACTTCCCGTAGTTCTTGACCGTCGTAAATAACCCGAATGTCCGATATCAGCCGTTGTTTGCGAGTCTCTGTAACTAGGCGCACGTTTCAATGAAATATCTCGAGCCTTGAGTCCCTTATCAATACCCAGCAGCACCCTGCTGGGGGAGATCGGGACTTGGGGCTCTTGGATCCTTCTGACTGGCGATGCAGGGACTTGAATATTATTTTCCTGGGTGGGTGGCCCTGTCCTTGTGGGAGTTGTTGCGCGTTTCGAACGACTTGGCGGCTGCGATGATATCGCAAGCTCCGAGGTCGTCGCATGCAAATTCTCGACATTGTCGTCCGTCTTTTTTGACTTGGCGCTCTGTAACTTCTTTAACTTGAGCCGTGCCTGGATTTCTTGGAGCTTCAGCTGCAGCGTTTCCTCGTCTTCGTCATCTTCGTCGTTTTCAATTTCGGCCATGAGGTTCATTGAAGGCAAGTTGCGACCACGTTTTGACGGAGAAGGTGTGGGCGAAGTCATCATTTGTCGGTATCGCTCTCGTCCCCGCGGTGTACTAAGCAAGGCTTCATGCGGAGATCGTGGGGGCCACTGGGAGTCGTTTCCTTGTTTTGCTGGAGAGGCTGTGGCATACAAGGTCAGTAAATTGTCGCATAAAAAAGCTTCCAGCACAGCGTTGTGATCTTACCAGGAGCCATGGCGATACCGAGACGATGAGTAGTTATAGCTGTAGCCGGTGATCCAGAGACCAGCCCCGGTATTAATTCGATCACTGGATAGAGATTGGTGTAAGTATTCGATAAGTCTGTAGCATATTCCCAGTTGGTCAGGGCGGGAGGTAGAGTTTAGGTGATGCGACAGCCATCCAGCTGGATCTATCTATTTATTGAGTGCCGGTCGTCGGTGAAAGAAAATATCGAGGGAAAACCTATCGATTTTGGGCTGTTGATGCAGGGAATGTTTGCTTTTCAGCAGTGTTGACTTGGATTGGATCGGACTGGGCTTGCTTGCTTGCATAGGTCCACAAGCCAACGCATGCCATGCTAGCCGGGCATGCTATACTTTGCTGAGCAATAGGCGGCCTAGCGGCTTCAAGTTCCTGGACGGGTGGGCGCCAGCCTCTAACCGGAAAAGTGGAGGTCCATTAAATTAAAGTCAGAATCTGGCGTCACCCCTGCAACCGCAGCCGAAAGCGCGTCAGAACGCGTCTCATCTAATCTCACTCTCTCAGCTCAGCGAGCCCGCCGTCAATTCAGCATGGGTTCCTTCGTCTAGGTAGTCCAGATTCCGCGTTGATCACTATTACCATTATCACAAGCCGGTCTTCTCTAGAGAGCATCAACGTTCCTTTCAATCCTTTCTTATCGCTCCTTTCTACTAGATTTTCTCGTTCTACGATATCACTGCGTTTTCGTACATTATAACTTTTTTAATTCCCTGACTACACGCAAAAGCGTCATCATGGCGAGAACGAGATCTAACAAACCTGCTCCGTCCGAATCAAAAGCTTCAGAACCCAAAACGACTGATTCAAAGTTCAGTATTCCTCCTCGAGCAGAAAACACTTCCAAAGTCTTTGTTCTTCCTTCAAAAGCCTCATCTGAAGCGCGTATTGTCACTCTGCCGCACCCCAGACATGGCCGGCCTGCGAGATACCTGGTGTGCCCTGAGACGGGCATATACGAATTCACAAAAGTTGCGACACCGACAACGACACCTCGCAGCTGGTTGATTGAGACCACACCAGACTCTGCCTCCACGGATAGCAGCAGCAAAGTTGGGGTGTCTATGGGTCAGGATCTCTATTTGGCTACATTGATCGACCCCCTATTCCTGGTCCTCCCAGCATTGACTGAAACCCAGTCAAAAAGCTCGGAAGGAAAACGGCTCTTTCTTTCCAGTGACGACCACTTCGACAAGC
This sequence comes from Fusarium palustre, assembly GCA_014899045.1. Classification (NCBI taxonomy): domain Eukaryota; kingdom Fungi; phylum Ascomycota; class Sordariomycetes; order Hypocreales; family Nectriaceae; genus Fusarium; species Fusarium palustre. The sequence goes on along the minus strand of JAAVUH010000133.1, from coordinate 283,285 downwards.
TACCCCAGGACTGTTCGCATCTGTCAGAGATTCTGCGATGCGACAAGACACGGAGGCTCATCGAGAGCCGAATGGCTGTGGTTTGCGATACTGTTGATGCAGGAGACGAGAGCATGTTTCGATTAAACGAAGGCAAACTGGCCAAGGCCGTGTTAGAAAAGGCTCGAAGGATGCAGGATGGAAGACTTGCTCCAACTATGGAGGAGAAGTTTGTGAAGAAAGCTCTTGAAGCACCAATTCTTGTACAGAAACGAGAAACCACAGTGACAGCAGCAGCAGCAAAGACAGAGTCCCCAGAAACAGCCTCAGACTCAAGCACACCTCAGTCAACCGCCGCCACAGCAGAGACAGAACTCTCCCAGCCTTCCACAGCAATCACGTCTTTGACAGAAGAGACCACCACCGAGAACATCGTCAGCGCCATTGAGGCTTCTTCTCAAATTGTCGCTCTTCAGAGATTGCGAGTCGCATTCAGTTTTGTCTGCTCAGGTTACATTGCTCAGGCTCTCGCTACCCAGCTGGAAGAGCTTCTAAAGAAAGAAGCTCTGGCGGATTTCTCACCTCTCGATGAATACTTGGCCAAGTTGGCCAAACTTCGCGCTGAAGCCATGGCTGCGCACTCTATCGATTACTCTCGCAAACGTGGATTGGACGAAGATGAAGATGAGGCTCTAGTCAAGAAGAGAAAGACGGAGGAGGAAAAGAAGAAAAAATCAATGGAGAGTCGTGGTGTCCGGGATCTCAAGAAAGTCAACACCAAAGGCATGAAAAAGATGAGCGACTTTTTCAAGAAGAAGTAATAATAACAAGATCTATTGGGTATATATCATTAAAGCGTGAGTGTCCTGACTTGGCCTCATTACGTCCCTCTAGCTCGGCGCGCACCAAACCCTCGACCGATGTTAGAGGTTCCGCGGCTGGGTATGCTCGATGTTCTGCTTGTAGAACTGGCAGTTGAGCTCCCGGCCCTCGTAGTACCACGTGCCCGAGTGGTGCCTCTAGCTCCTCGAGTTCCCCTCGTTCCACGCGCAGGCGCAGAAGCTGCCAGTCTTCGCCTCTGCTCTTCTTCTTCACGACGTTGTCGCAATTGTTCCCGTCTTTCTTCCTCTTCCGCAGCCCTCCGTTCAGCGGCCTGCTGTTTTTGAATGGCCTCCGCTTCTTGCTCAGCCATATCTTCCGTTGCGCCTTTCCATCCGGGGTCCAAGATCAATCGCTGGTTATGCTCGGTCTGGGATAATATCCGCGTCCAAGTATTAAGCAGAACAGAAGCATTGTTAACTGTGCTCAAAACGGTCTGCCGGTGGTCAGTAGGTAGTCGACAACTCATGTCATAGCAGAACACACATTCATGTTACCCCCTGCGCGCTCTAGAGTGGATATGACGCCCTCTATGGACTCATTGATATTCCGGACACCTTCAAGCTCCTTGCGCAGTGCTGCTTCATGGTCTAGGGGCTCTGAACGCTCTTGTATCGGTGTTTTAGGGGTCTTGGGGGTTCTGGGAGTCCTTGGGCGAGATGTTGGGGGACCACCTTCCTGCGAAGGAGATTCCCAAATGTTCGACTCGGTATATTCTGTTGTATCGTCGGCCATGATAGCAGATAACTACCTAGGATACGGAAGCTGGCCCGTTTGTTGGATAGTCTCAGCTGTAAGCGCTGGTTTATGGTCGCAGCAAGGTCGTTTGTTTCGGATAGTATACGTTTCAAAATTCGTGTAGAAAACAACGTAGTGGCGCATCCAGGGTCAGGATCGGCGCTTGTTGACTTGATAGAAATGTGTTGCCATACACCGACATGGAGCTTAGGTTGTTTAATTCATGAGGGGCACTTCAACTGTTCCCACCTTTTCGCTTTAATTCATTCCTCATGCCTGCACCTTGATTGGCTGTACTTTGTCGCGTAGCCAACGCGTTTAGGCGGGGTTGCTAGCCCGACGGACGCGTTCAGGTTGCAACGGGGCCTGTCGTTTTAGTGGGTAAACCAGGTCGCATAACCAAGATTAGGGAGGCTGGGAGGTTGGCGCACGCTCCAGGGTAGAGTCTGTCCCAGCCACTTCACTCATTTCGATTGTTCTCTTTATTCAAATGTAAACATCTTACCCTACAAACACTCATCTCTAAATCTGCCAACTCCAACCATTAGCAAGCGACTTTCATCACTGCCGACTCTTATTGTTATTCTCCAAAACTATATACCCCTTTTGCAGTCAATCACTGCAACGTATTAAGTCAGCTGCGCTGTTTATCACATCAGTCCACACCCTCAATTCGACGTAATCTTCTTGGTAGACCTGGCAGCCATCGAGTACGCACTTTGAGTCTCGAGTCGATACAATCTTTCCAAGGTCAAGCTTCAGATCACAACGAAAAGTCCCAAACGTTCGCATTTGTTCTTTTTTTTTCGTTTTTGTTTTGGCACTGCCGCCTAACCGCCAACATGGCCGACGCACACGGCTCTACTACTCCTCCACCGCCATCCCGCATCCGCACTCCTCCAACTCCTCGTCTTGGTTACCAAGACCACTGGGAACCTTTTTCGCCTCGCAAATCTGCACGAATTTCATCAAAACGAACGAGGACTCCATCTCCCGGCGCATCAGACCGTCAATCTAGATCACCTTCAACCGCCAAAAAGTCTACTAAGCATCTGAGTGCTTCTATCGCTTCACCTATGACGCAAAAGAAGCGTATACCCGCCAACGATTTTGTTCGCCGCGCAACTGAAAACATGCAGGCTGAAACTTCTCGAGATGGCGCCAGCCGTCGCACTCATGAGCGATCCGGCTCTTCCGTCATCGGTGCTGGTGGCATGCTTCCCACACCATCAAAGACACCCCAAAAGCCACCAACTGAGAAGAAGGCCGCGCACATAAAAGCAGTCGCCCGCAACCTTTTCAGTTCTGACGCCGACGAAGTAACCTTGACTCCCAAGAAGCGATCTGCCAAGAAGTACAGCGGCTTTTCGTTGGAAAGCTTTGTCGCAGAGGAGATTGAGGAACCTATTGAGATCTTCACTGATACCCGTGATCGGGTTCCTGTTCGTGATGAGCGAGAAGACAACCCTTTCCTCAGTTCAGAAAATCCCTTTTTTAGCGAAGCACCCCGTGCTGGGCCTAGCAAACGTCACGACAAGCGCAAGGTTAAGGTTCCCGGAGAGGGCGTGAAGACTGTGGATGAGCTCGCTGACCGCAAGGATGGTATGGTGTACACATTGTAAGTTCTTCCGCTAAACTCAATCTTCTTTTATTGGACACATTGCTGACTTGAACAGCCGCGGCAAGAGATTCTTCCGTAAATTCACCGAGCATGAGACTGAAGATTTGGATGAGCGCCAAACTGCTGAGGAAGACCCAGAGACCCATCTCAATCGTCCTTTGACGCGAGCTTCTATCAAGCCTCGTCTGCTTTTCCAGAATGTCAAGACGGAGGAGCAAATCGAAGAAGAAGAAGCTGTAACGGACGTGGAAGAAAACGACGAGGAACTGGCTTGCCCAGCGGCACCGTCAGTATCCAAGAAAGAGCGCGCATCTACTCCTGAAGCGCCCAAATTCGCACCGGCTTCACCACCGTCTACTCGACGAGTGACTCGATCTGCCAATAAGCTGACAGAGGAGAGCGCACCTGTCGTCAAGCGGCCCAGCAAGCGAAGCCCCTTCGATTCCTGGCGACGAACAAAGGATAGCGCCCCCAAATCGCCATCGCGCAAACGATCGGGAGAAAGCATTGACACCAGGGAGGCCAAGCGTACCCGCGTTTAGGCCAACCCTTTCGATTCATAGGCGTTGCATTTGCTTTTTTACCACATTCTCGCATCACAGTCGAGTGGCTGTTCCACGACAATTCATAATTCTGCATATGGGAATTTCCTTACCTTTCGCCTTGTAATGGAAATTAGTACTGGCTTTATCACGGCGTTGGATGGAATTAGAGCGTCAAAAGGACTAGCAAACTGCTAGGGACGATGGAATGTATCGCACAGGAAGACGACGTATTGATTGGTTGGGTGGTTGATTGATACCTGACCCCAAGCAGTGGAAGAGAGGAAGCAAGCCTGAGTCTGTTTCGATTTGTTCTATTCTATTTGGTTCGGTATCGGCTGGTCTGGTCTGGTTTGACAAGGAATTTTCCTTCGGCATATTCGATTCTGTGAGCCCCGGTTTTTAGGTAGTTTTTTTTTCTTCATGATCGAGTCGGTCGAATAAAGAAATCAGACAAGTTCATGATAATAACATGAGTTCCCCCTGCCTGTGCCCGTACTTTCCAATGCCAAACACCAATTGGAAGTGATTCTGTGACGTGCTGACTTGCCTAGCGTTTTTGCCCCACGTCTGTGTGCCCCTCATTGATTCCATTCTGCCCAACATCCATCCGTCAAATACTTGCGTAGATACTGTATAACAGGCATTGCAAGTGAGTTGAATCTTCTCTTCTTTATCTTGTCCTCTGCACTCAAGAGAGTTCGTACTGACACCTGGAACAGCTTATACTAACCGCCTGCCTTTCCATCACAGTTCAAGATGCATATCCTCGTTACCAATGACGATGGCCCGCCGTCACCACATTCTTCTCCATACGTTCACTGTCTCATCCAGCAGCTGCAACAGGCCGGCCACACTGTTTCCGTATGTCTTCCTCACACACAGAGGTCATGGATTGGAAAGGCGCACATGATTGGTCAAACTCTTAAGCCTCTGTACTACCGCCCTTCATCCGTCGTCCATGGTGATGATTCTCCAGGTACCACGCACCATCGACCCTCTTCTTCAGGAGACGTCGAAGAATGGGTCTTGGTTGACGGGACACCCGCTTCTTGCGTCCAGATTGGTCTTCACCACTTCTTTCAGGATCGAGGACCTATCGATCTTGTAGTTAGTGGACCCAATTACGGCAGAAACACCACAGCTGTCTTTGCTCTTAGTTCGGGGACTCTAGGTGCTGCTCTGGAGGCCGCTGTTTGCCAAAAGAAGTCAATTGCCTTGAGTTTCGCTTTCTTTACTAGGAACCATGACCCAGTCATCATCGAGGCTGCTTGCCGCCGCAGTGTCAAGGTCATTGAGACTCTTTACAAGCAGTGGCCTTCAGACGGAAGCGCAGACCTCTATAGCGTCAACGTGCCTCTGGTAGAAGGCCTTGAAAAAAACAAGGCCATCTGGACAAACGTTCTGCAGAATTACTGGCGAGAAGGTGGCTGCTTCCAGGAGATTGAAGGCGAGGCAGGAGACGAGAACGAGGAAGAGGAGAACATACGCGAGGGCGTGGCTGGCGAGGTTGATGATGCAGCCCGGCCTAGCTCACGAAAAGGACATTCTCACAAGCACTTCAAGTGGGCACCGAGGTTTACGGATGTATATAAGAGTGTGGAAGAGTCTGAGCCTGGTAACGATGGATGGGCCGTCAAGGAAGGACTTACAAGGTACGTTTGCCCAACACGAGAAACCTACATTACTGACCGCTCTAGTATCACTCCTCTCAAGGCAAACTTCATGCATGGCGCTGGAGAATTTAACCAGAAAGAGCTTAAACTGTAAGTACCCTCGATCGTGTGATATGTGGCGGGCAGGACCAGGAGAGGAGCACAATGCCTGTATTCTACCAAGACCACCAATAAATATATTCTTACTTTTTATAAAGGGATTCGGGCTTGGTGGTAAACCAGACCAATAAAGAGATGGCATTGAGGCCAAAGGGCCCTTCAGTCCAAGCTATCATTTCCTACGAAGACTCATACGTTCAGCCACTAATTATATCCGCCTTGAACTCGCTGTTCCCTGAGGGAGTCTTCAACTTGATCACTGAAGTACCAGAGTCCGATGAGCCAGCTCTTGCGAAGATTGTCCCCTCGGAGGGAAATATCCTGCAGATTACCGCGTACGAAGCTATCGACTTTGAGTATGCTGGTAGTCACGAGCGCACAACTCTTATCAACAGCTACATGATCCGAAAAGCTCTTATTCGAAAACACTTCTTGTCCACTACTGTGGACCACTGGGTGTCAAAGCACCCTGAATCTCCCTTGAAGACGCACATCAAGCGCAGCGAAGCCTTTGAGGTTGATTTTGCCGAGTTTCTGGACGATGCTCTGGTAGAAGCCTTTGATCTCCGAGAAAGTATGGATCGCAACGAAGAGCAATCTGACCCCAGCTCGAAAGAGTGGTGGATTTTGAAGCCAGGCATGAGTGACCGAGGCCAGGGTATTAAACTCTTTAGCTCGATAGACGAGCTCCAAAACATCTTTGATATCTGGGAGGAGGACCAGCCCGATACTGACGACGAAGAAGAGGTCACCGATAACGACAACGATGGCGACGGCATTACAACCTCACATCTTCGACATTTCGTCGCACAGCCATATATCCACCCACCACTGCTTGTTGATGGAGAAAAGCGCAAGTTCCATATTCGCACATATGTGATGTGCACAGGAAGCCTCGATGTCTGGGTCTACAAGCACATGCTTGCGCTCTTCGCTGGCAAGCCCTACATTGCACCCGCAGATGCACCAGAAGATATTGAATCTTTCCTGACCAACACGTGTCTCCAAGACTCACCAAACGAAAACACTGTTCGTCGTTTCTGGGACCTACCTCTATCGAGCGAAATGCGGGATGACATCTTCCGTCAAATCTGTGATGTAACTGGCGAGATCTTCGAGGCTGCAGCAAAGGCTATGCCAATCCACTTCCAGACGATGCCTAATGCTTTCGAAGTTTACGGCCTTGATTTTCTAGTGGATGCTCAGGGCACTGCCTGGTTGCTTGAGGTGAACGCCTTCCCTGACTTCAAACAAACCGGAGGTGATCTGAAGGAGATTGTGTCTGGGTTCTGGAAGGGCGTAATGAAGCACGGCGTTGCGCCGTTCTTTGGTATTGAAAGCTTGATCAAGGATCAAGAGGGTGCCGAGGATATGGTTCCTGTCCGCAAGGTAGATTTGGGACGGCGATAAAGAAGCTGCCAATTGTTATAGAGGGTAGCCAGTCACATCCATATCGCAATATGGCTATGACTCGGGAGTTCAAAAGTTCTTGAAGCCACATATACACCATACACTTTCTTGTTTCATTTTGTTATTCTGCAAGCACCTTCCGCACCCATGGTAACTATGTCCATAGAAGAAGCTGTGTTCAAAACATGCGGAGCATAGCCTGACTTTATGCCTAGCACCTACTACATTGACTTCTATAGCTGCTCATTCAGTCTTAGTTCATCGATAGCAGGCTCGCATAATGTACAAGAACGAGAGTAAGTTGCATTCACATGTAAAATACTGGCTGGATTAGGCATAATCCCTCATCTTGAATGGATCAAATCGTTCGAGAGAATGATAACAACTCCCGATTGGGATTAAGATCCAACTACACAGCCACGATATAGTGGAGTTGAAAGCGGGATAAACTTCAGTACCACTTCATTCGAATAGACGAACTTTTGATAATGATCGCCAGAGTAAACGGTGTGAAGGTTTACCATCAAGGATAGTTCCGTTTCTGCCGTGCCGTACGGAAGCAGGGACTTTTAGAAGTGATGGAGGCTGTGCTGTGAGTACAAAACACAAAGTCTTGATGATAAGGCATGTTTCACCTGAAGAATAAATTTTGTAATTGTGAATTGAATATCACTGCGGAAATTGTGATGCAATACTGATTAGTAGGTGAGTTGACCTTGGTGGTAGACTAAAGCGTATTGATCATGTGTGTGTGAGCACGAGATTTTGTCCATTACCAAAAGATGTGACATCGAGATCTCAACCATCTCGTATAGGCTCGCTTGCCTGCTTAGGCATTTATCGCATAACAATTAAGAATCTACCTCAATCTTACATAGTCGACATATCATCTGTCAGCCTTTAGACGTAGCTCTAGTCGTAAATCGTCAAACTATAGGGTAACCTGTATTTGTCTGAGATGAATATTTTGTCAAATCAGTCTTGTGACTTGCAATTTTTAATGATATTCGATTAATGTGTCAATTATGAATCTTCCAATCTCGTCTTGCGCTTGAGAGCTTGCTCGAAAATAAGATGAGTGGTGTGACTGTTCTTGGACAAACCGGCTTACATTTGTTCCGCCGAGGAGCACTGAGCGATGGAATCTCAATTTGGCTGGGGCACCAAATTCCAATTGTCATGAACAAAAAGAGAGAGGGGGGACTGGTTCTTCGCAAATGAGCACAGAAGAATTCCGGTTTCGAAATTGCAACACAAGAGGCGAACGCATATGCATCGGTTATCCGGAACAAAGGCTCTCCGAGTATGTATTATGCCTTGGCCTAAGGAGCAACGGATGGGGTTCTTTCTACACGGCCCTGAAATATGGATTTGAGAATACGCATGAACTTAGTCTGGTTTAAAACCAGGAACCTAGTATACTGCATATCGAGAATGGTACAGAGCATCTCCATCTCAATCGTATCAAACGTGGCTTGGAGTGATTCCTGCTCTGCAGGTCGTACAGCTCTTCCACATGAAATGACAAGCCATGCCCATCTGATTGGTCATAAGAGTAATGTAACCAACACTGCCTACTGGGTCATTTCTGATTGCTGAGAAGCTTCCCGAGGAACGCCACCATGATGATGTCGTTGCTGTGAGGATGCTCTGGACACTACCTCGGTCAACTGATGAGGCGAAGGGGTGGAACTCGTACCCGAGAGTTTAAGATGCCGATTCGTAAAATGTAGCAAAAGACAATGGACGGTGCGATGCACGCTACCTTTGAGGCGAGATCAATGAATCATGTGTTAGTCGTGCGTGTGATGATCTGGGCTGGGCCGCTGCGCATTTCGCTATAATGACTAGGTAGGTATTGTGAGAAATACCTCGAAATGGAAAGGAGTTTCTTTGGGTTCACGTCGCACTGTCATAGAAGAAGCTCGGAGATTTTACAAGCTCATTCAGCTTGGTCTTGGCTCGACTCAGCTTGGTAGGTTGTACCTAGGTCTAGGTCTTGGCTTCAATGCTCAAAAACCCTGGTTGCATAAAGTGACAGTTGATTTCTGGGCAGACGGATCGAAACGCATTTGATTGGCTACTCAATTAGATATTTGCTACCTAAATTGGATGAGGACAACTCTTTTTCGACGACGATTGTTATTGTTGAGTTTAGAAAACGAATTATACGCATTAGGAAGAAAACCAATATGGATTGTATCTTATGAGGGATTGCCACTATGATGGGAACACTCGACACCTATTCTCAATGCTTGATCTGTCCTGATACCAATACGGATACTCACTCGCTCGCTCTGTTACAAGATGTCCCATTGAATAGGTAGGTAGGCTGTAAGAAGTGCGATGTGGCGTTGTGGCTGTGTAGCAGCACACGCCACTTCTTGAATGTACTGACGGCCTCCTTCCAAGGCCTCCCATTGCTGGCTGTATGTCGCAGGATCAAGTGACAGCAAGACATTCCATCCCCATCGAAAAGCCTGTATGATGGACCAACGAGTATTTGGCCGCCGATGGGTGGATATCGTACATAGTCTCGACCGTGCCAATGTCAATGCTCTTTGGTTATTCGTCCATGACCGACATACGACGGGCATAAAAAGGAGATATCCGAAGTCTGGTACTTTGACTTGATTCAGTGCTGGATTGCCAAGAATACGTTTCAAGCACGGCATTGTCACTGAGCTCACATAGTTGGCTTATCTTGTGTTGACAAAACCACTTGCCTACCTGGGTAATCAACCACCTGGCTGTTTTCACAAACAAAGCTCATCCCTAGAAAATCACAAATGAAGCTTGACTAAACAGTGGAGACTGGATAGTACTAGCGCGATTGGATGGCCCTCAAATAGCGTTATGGGTCTTCTCACTGGTTGATACAGCATCTCTTGGATAGGATCGATCCCGGGCTTTCAATCCTGGTAATAAACCCCTGAATACGACTTTGTTGCTTTGTGTATACTTCTTATTTTTCGGTTGTTATCGGGAGGCACCCACGTTGTGAGCGCTTAGTAATTACCTCTCTTGTGGTAGTTGAAAGTGAAAAATTCCTGAAAGATGTCATTAACGCTAGGAAACAAGTTTTACACGAGGCTATTGCAACTGCGGAATGCACGGTAAAGCAATCTAAGGGAATAATTAAGCTCATCAGCCGCGTGACTATGCACACAAGAACCCGCAGCTAAAGAACAAGGATTGACGAGACCCAATTTACAAGGAAATTACCCATAGAACTTATGTATTCCCTACGGACTAGGCTGCGGGACTCTTGTTCCTTTCTGTCTGTCAGCGCCGTAAGGACTCATCCTTGACGAGGAAGTTGATTGTTCGAGAGAGAGATATGTGCATTCCGGATGTTAAAATCCCTGGTGAATCAGTCAAATATCTAGGCCTGATACTGATGGGGTCAATGGACCAACACACAGAGTCCACTGTAAATTAGCAAGAATAGCAACGCGTCGTCACATCGACCGCTGCTCATACCAGTGCGTATATACTAAGTAATATGAACCGGCAATTGCTTCGAGGTCGAACTGGGGCACTACCAAGATATTGCTGCTGCCCATTTCGCTTAACACGGTGACATTTGACAATCATTTGCAGTATTAGACGTCATTTGTCTGTGCTTGATGGATTGATGCCAATGACTACAGATTGACATGTCTCACGTAAGGACTTTTACCTTGGGTACAACAAGAGTTGCCCGAGTAAACAATGTGAACCAACATTATCACATCGCTATGACCTGAAAATAAATATAGCACAATGTTTGATGGCGAACCAAACCGAGTGTAGATCAAAAGACGTTTCACAGAGCATGTTAGCTTGGCGCCAAGTCATGCCATTGAGCCGCCTGCTACTCTGTAGATTCTAGAGCCTTGGCTCCATGACTTCTAGACGGACCGCCAAGGCGGGATGTACATGTAGGTGCGTGCACTGTGGCGACAGGGGGAGACAGAACGCATGAGAGCATGATCATGAGCTGCTCGTAATCCGTTGAGGAAGAACAACGACAGCTGAAATGCGTCACTATTCCGCCCTCACTAAGAATATTCAGGAGGAAACTCTGGGTCACGTCGGAACTCAAATCAGTACACAGCCTCCCCATGGGAGCGTAAAGCTATGGAGTAGGACTAGAGAGAGAGGCCACCTAGTAGACTAAAGTTTCAGCAGTCAATGATATAAGGAAAAGTTCTTAACATGGACGTTACGGAGATGAAGAGGACTGGCATTGTAGGCGATTGTTTGACCTATGGGCAAGGAAATATATCGATCGATTTTTGAAGCTGCACTCAAAATCTGATTCATGATAGGTACTTGGTTAGGTAGGTAAGTCGAGTCAAGAAACATAAGTTGGCACAGTGCATATCAAACAACTGGAGTTTATGTATTATCTTTTTCCACGGGAAATCATAATGCAAAATTCCTTGTCAACTCCCGCGTGTATCCAAGTCCCTCATCGCTGATTTAATGGACCTGATGGATACTGCATGTTTGGATTGTCAGTCGTCTTTGCCCAAAGACAGAAGGACTTCCGTCAACTTAGCGCCTGCCCGGCCCCTGCCCCGGGCTTAAGAGGGTCCAGTTTTTAATGCCCTTGAGGTACGTCTCGTTCTACATGCACCCCAAGGTGAAGAGTAGAAGCCAATCAAAAGCATCGTTTGGCTTGCACTGCCTCAATCATCAAAGTCGAGAGGGAAGGAAGTTCGGTCGAGGCGAAAAACATGCCCTCCACCTTGAGTCTTGATTGCATTTCTCTTCTAGCCTTCAACTGAACCTTTGATTGCCCTTTCGAGTTGGCGATGTACAACTCTGGTTCTTGAAGAGGGCTTAATCGGTCGATTTCCAAGCTTTCTGTCGCCTAGTTGAGGCTCCTTCTTCTAATTCTAGTTTCCTTTTAGTTCACTCACTCCCTCCTACACACACTACTTACTATTTAAACAACACTGAACACCCATGCGCTCTCCTTGGCTCCACGCCCTCTTCCCTGGAACTGAAGCTCCCTTTTACTCAACATAATACCAAGTACTTTCCAACAAGACATTTGCCGCTGCATAGCCTCAATTCGGCTTGCTGTCATTTCCCCAGCTCCCAAGTCTAGGCTGTCGCTCATCGTGGCACTGCCCGGCTCAACATGGCCGATCATGATGACAATCCGCCCATGCGGCGTCGCGCGTACGTGATTGAGACTGACGCCCACGGGGCCTCCAGTGATCCAACCATTTGTCCTTTAATGCTAATATTCCTCCAGTCCGACCATCACTATTGATACCACTGCTGTCAACACTAATACTTCTACCAATCCTCCTCAAGAATCACAACCCTCCACTCTACAAGACGACGCAGTTAGTCCTACATCCACAGCTGATCCCGCAGCAACCGCAGGCATGTCGCAACGACCTTCGCGACCTGAAGCCAACACTTCTTTAAGCTTCGAAAACAGGGATAGCAGACCAACGAGTCCTCATAATGTTTCTAGTCCAGTGTTATCGAGGTCAGGCGACAAGGGCGTCGGATTTCTGTCTGTACCTATGAACCACCGATCACGACAAAACTCCGTCGACTCTGACGACATGTCACGATCAGTTTCATCACACGGCGATACCACTGTTGTAGCGTCCAACTCAACACAACACGAGACGCTCAAAGGTTCCGAGTATGACCATAACAAGATCATGAACGACGAGACCGCCTTGAAGCCAGATACCGGCACCGAGCAAGATTTTGAGGTGGAAAACAATCCCTTCGCTTTTACACCTGGCCAACTCAACAAAATGTTCAACCCAAAAAGTCTTTCTGCCTTTTATAAGTTGGGCGGCATTGACGGTATAGAGAAGGGTTTACGGTCGGATCGTAAGGCCGGATTGAGTGTTGAAGAGAAGAGTCTAGGTGGACAAGTATCATTTGAGGATGCCACGTCTAAGAAGCAAACTCCTCACAACGACATCTCAAATGCGCAATCAAGCGACAGTTTTGCCGATCGACTCCGTGTTTACAAGGACAACCGATTACCCGAGAAGAAGGGCAAGAGCCTCTTGCAGCTTATGTGGATCACATACAACGACAAAGTCCTGATCCTGCTATCAATTGCTGCTGTTGTCAGTCTCGCAGTTGGCCTGTATCAGACCTTTGGTGGAGAGCATAAGGACGGCGAACCTAAGGTTGAATGGGTTGAAGGTGTTGCGATTATTGTCGCCATCGCCATCGTCGTTATTGTTGGATCTTTGAACGATTACCAAAAGGAACGCCAATTCACAAAACTGAACAAGAAGAAACAGGACCGCTTGGTTAAAGTCATTCGATCGGGAAAGACGATTGAGCTGTCTGTTTTTGATATTTTGGCCGGCGACGTGGTTCATCTTGAACCCGGAGATCTGGTACCAGTTGACGGAATTCTCATCGAAGGCTTCAACGTCAAATGCGACGAATCGCAAGCCACTGGAGAGTCCGATATCATTCGAAAACAAGCTGCCGAAGTCGTCTACAACGCCATTGAAAACCGTGACAACCTTAAGAAGATGGATCCTTTCATTCAATCAGGAGCCCGTATCATGGAAGGTGTCGGTACTTATATGGCGACTTCCGTTGGTATCTACTCTTCTTATGGTAAAACTCTTATGTCATTGAACGAGGATCCTGAGATGACCCCTCTGCAAGCGAAGCTGAATGTCATCGCTACTTACATTGCCAAGCTTGGTAGTGCTGCGGGTCTTTTGCTCTTCATCGTTCTCTTCATCAAGTTTCTGGTTGGCCTACCCAAGATGCCCCCTTCCGTCTCACCCGCCCAAAAAGGACAGCAGTTTCTTAACATTTTTATTGTTGTCGTTACCATCATCGTGGTTGCTGTTCCCGAGGGACTGCCCCTTGCCGTGACATTGGCTCTGGCCTTCGCAACAACTCGTATGCTTCGGGACGCCAACTTGGTGCGACATCTCAAGGCTTGTGAGGTCATGGGCAATGCGTCAACCATCTGCTCTGACAAGACCGGTACATTGACGCAGAATAAGATGCAAGTCGTTTCTGGAACCATCGGAACCAGTCTACGATTTGGCGGCTCACAGCGCGGAGATGACAGCAACGCCTCTACTCCCGTGGACACGAGTGGTGACATTAGCATTGGTGAATTTGCCAAGATGCTCAGCAAACCGGTCAATGACATTCTTCTCAAATCTATTGCCCTCAACTCGACTGCTTTTGAGGGTGAGGTCGACGGCGAAAAGACTTTCATTGGATCCAAGACTGAGACGGCACTACTTATTCTGGCCAAATCTCATCTTGGCATGGGCCCCGTGAGTGAAGAGCGCGAGAACGCAAAGGTCCTGCAGCTCATTCCCTTCGATTCTGGCCGCAAATGCATGGGCATTATTTGCCAGGGCCCTAACGGTGGTGCCCGTCTCTACATTAAGGGTGCCTCCGAAATTATCCTTTCCAAGTGCACACAGGTCTTCCACGATCCTGCCAACAGTGACTCTCTTGCTCCCATGTCCGACGATAACACCGAAACTGTCAAGCAGCTCATTGAGAGTTATGCGAGAAGGTCTCTCCGAACAATCGGTATTTGCTACAAGGACTTTCCCTCATGGCCACCCAAGAATGTCAACCACGTTGACGGCGGTAAGGAGGTTGTTTTCGAGGATATTTTCATGGACATGGCCTTTGTTGGTGTTGTCGGTATCCAAGATCCCCTCCGGGAGGGAGTTCCAGAGGCTGTGAAGCTCTGCCAGAAGGCTGGCGTCACTGTTCGCATGGTCACTGGCGACAACAAGATCACCGCTGAGGCTATCGCCAAGGAATGTGGCATCATCCAGCCCAACTCGATTGTCATGGAAGGACCTGAATTCCGAAATCTCTCCAAGCTCCAGCAGGAAGAGATCATCCCTCGTCTGCATGTATTGGCACGATCCTCCCCCGAAGACAAGCGAATCCTTGTTAAGAGACTCAAGGATAAGAACGAGACCGTTGCCGTTACTGGTGACGGCACCAACGATGCGCCCGCTCTCAAGATGGCTGATGTTGGTTTCTCGATGGGCATTGCTGGCACCGAGGTTGCAAAGGAAGCTTCGGCTATTATCCTTATGGACGACAACTTCAACAGTATTGTCAAGGCCCTGAAATGGGGTCGCGCGGTCAATGATGCAGTCAAGCGATTCCTACAGTTCCAGCTCACAGTCAATGTCACTGCTGTCATCCTCACCTTTGTTACCGCTGTTTCCAATGATGAAGAGTCGTCAGTCCTAACAGCCGTGCAACTTCTCTGGGTCAACCTCATTATGGACACACTCGCCGCTCTTGCTCTTGCTACCGACCCTCCCCACGACAGCGTTCTCGATCGAAAGCCTGAGCCCAAGGGATCGAGCATCATTTCCGTCACCATGTGGAAGATGATTTTCGGACAATCGGTGTATCAGCTTGCTATCACTTTCCTTCTTTACTATGGTGGCTCTAAGGGTATTCTGCCAACAAAGAACACTCCTTCGGACGACGAGGTCAAGACGCTTGTTTTCAACACTTTCGTCTGGATGCAGATCTTCAATCAATGGAAGTAAGTTTTACTCTTCACCCAGTGAGAACCCATATTAACTTATGTAGTAACCGCCGCCTGGACAACAAATTTAACATCTTTGAGGGCCTCACCAAGAACTGGTTTTTCATCAGTATCAGTGCCATTATGTGTGGTGGACAAGTCCTTATCATCTTTGTCGGTGGTGCGGCTTTCCAAATTGCCAAGGAGAAGCAAAGCGGAACTCTCTGGGCCATTGCTCTTGTGCTTGGTTTCCTCTCTATTCCTGTCGGTATCCTCATCCGTCTGATTCCCGACCATTTCCTGCTCGTTCTGGTCCCCGAGTTTTTGAAGCAGCGAGCCAAGAAGGTCCCCGGCCTCACAGTCTCTGACGAAGAGATGAGCATGTACCCAGAACCGTTGGCAGACGTTCGCGACGAACTCAACTTTATGCGCCGCATGAAGGGAGGTCGATTGAACAACCTCAAGTTTGCCATCCAGCATCCCAAGGAGGCGGTTGAGATGGTCAGGTCTAGAAGTCCTTCGCATTCTCGATCCGGCTCAGTCAATGTGCCACAGACACCAACACAAGAGAACCCCTTTGAAGGGTCACCGATTGGAACACCTAATTCAGCGAGAACTCGATCCACGAGATCGCGGTCCAACTCTGCGCTCGGAGCGCCTACAGTAATGGCGGGTATCGTGGCAGCAGGTGTAGCAGCTGGTTGGCAACCGAAGATGCGACCAGATGAGGACGGAGACAACAACGATGTACAAAAGTAGGCGTTGATTGATACCTGGTTCGGCTCTGTCGAGTGCGTGCGTGCGTGGTATTGTTTTTTTTTTAGTATTACTTTGGGTACGGATAGAACTGGTTACTCTATATCAATAATGAAAGTGTTTGAAAGACGCAATTACAAGGGCATTGTTTTAATCGCGAATACTCTAGGATGATATCGATCGATGTATCCGAGTCTCGACTGGTAGTATCTTGAATCAATAGGAGTTTGGCAACGGGTCAGACTCCTACAGAGATGATGCATGGTATGCCGTTCACTATTGCTCAAGTACCTATCTATGAATATAGTGTTGCGTGTGCCACTAATAATGGATAAATGTTAAGGTTGGACGTAGGATCAAACTGGTTAGTGACGATAGGTAAACACAAACTGTAGCCAGCCAATCAGTGAAATGATGACAACTATGGACGCATGCATCCGATATGGTAAGAAATGGAACTCACCAGTTGATGTTATCTGACATAAGACTGATAGATTGATGTAGAAATCCCCTTGTAATCTCGTAACAAGAATCAAATAGAGATAAACGAAGTAGTGACTGTTTCATTCCCTAGGAATTAATTAATACTAATGTTTCACCTGGGACTTACTCTCCGTCTATATGTAGGTACTTTATTGTTCTAGAGAAAGTTAAATGTGAGAGGGGGTTAAGTTAGATGATACCTACATTGTTCTTGGCGTAGCTTCTGTGTAGGTGTATTCAGTATTCAATCACACATGCATTGGGGCGGCATCTGAGTCAGTTAATAGGAGAAGAGGCGGGGAAGACAACATATACTGTAGCATTCATTAGTCTAGGTTTTGTAACAATAGGCCTTGTTCATGAGAAGAAAACCCTGGGCGAAGTAAGTAGTAGGTCTGGTCATCGTCTGAGCGTACCAGTCTACAAGGTCCCAATAAATTTGGGTACTACTTCTATCATTTCTCTCAGTCTAATTAACAACTGTTAATGCCCCTGTATGCAGTGCTTGCCGCCGTCGGTCATTCTAGCCCAACAGTGTATCCATTCGTATAGTACTGTACTCTCTTTTCTCCCTTATAACAACCTCTTTCCTCTCTCTCAGCTTAGTGATAGCGGTCAGAAGAACCATGAGGTTCCCTCATCTTCTTTCCCTTGTATCACACAAAGAATCAACCCACTCAAAGCAAATCGATCAACAACAGTTCATTGTGACCGCCACTACCTAATCTGAAACCATTCTCTTTACATATCCATCCCTCTTTCACGGTAACTACAATAATATAACCAGCCCCTTTGTATCTCTCTCATGTCTCTTCTTTTCAGCACCACGTAATCATTGTTCGAATTATCCATACTTCCGAGCATTAGAAGTGAGTTGATATTTAGTCCACTGTAGCTTGATTATCCAGGTATTCAAAGCAAAGCAAAGCAAAGCAAAGCAACGAAAAACAAAACAAAACAAAGTCAAGCCAAGCCAAGCGAATCAACCCAACCAAACACGCGGTTCTCGATCTGGGTTAATAATAGATGCCACCCTCACCTTCTTCTTTTTGACCCACTTTCTTCCTTACTACCTACGGCTTCTACTTACTTACTTCTTTCTGTACTTACTTCCTCACCTCACTTTCAACACCAACCATTGAGAATACACACGCACACACATTTATACAGTACAAAAAAAAGTCTGAATTTCTCTCCTTCTAATTTTCTGTTATTTCTTCCTTCCTCTTCTTTGCGAAATTCAAATCCCCGTTCATCATGAACCCCAAAAAAAACTCTGGGAGAAGTGTCGCCATCTCCAAGCGAAAAGCTCAACCAAATGCTCTCGACACACTAGGCGATAATCCAACTGAGGATGAAATTAAGACTGCCGTTGCCAACGTCGCTTTGGCCGATCTCGAGGAGAGAGTTGCCGATGTTCGAGAATCGTGGGAGACTGATTCTTTATTTGAGGATGCTTTCGAAGAGTTGAGCAGTGAGAATACCGTGGCACTTGATGGTGAGTTGCCAGCTATTATCTTTACTTCTGTCTTTCTATTCTCTCTCTCTTCTTCTCCTTTATTTATTTTTACTGTTGCTAACCATCTTCTCCAACGGAAAAAAAGACCCCAAATTGTGTACACCAGAGGAAGCTAGCAGACTTCGTCGGGAACTCCGAGAGTATGGTCCAGCCGTATTTTGCCAACGCACTGTTGATGCTGGTCATTATACCGCCAGAAAGCTTCTCAGCGCATTTGGCATTCGCCCTCCCGCTTTTCTCGAGGGTGAGAATGATGATGCCTACTTCCATCTGCTGTCGCTGGCCATTACGCGTGAGCTGGGTAAGCGCGCCAAGATTCTGCGTTACAACACGGTGGACGACGCTGTTGATTTAATTGCAAAGAGTAACAACATTGTTCTCATAACCGGGGCCGGTATCTCTACATCACTGGGCATTCCCGACTTCCGTTCCAAGGGGACTGGTCTTTACTCCAAACTTGAGCATCTTGGCCTCAGTGACCCGCAGGAGGTCTTTGACATTGGCGTCTTCAAACAGGATCCTACCATTTTCTATTCGGTGGCCAAGGACATTCTGCCGAGTACAGACAAATATACACCGACTCACAAGTTCATTGCCATGCTTCATGAGAAGGGCAAGCTGTTGACCAACTACTCTCAAAACATTGACAACCTCGAAGTCAAGGCTGGTGTCCCCAAGGACAAGCTCATCCAATGCCACGGGTCTTTCGGAACCGCTACCTGTGTCCAGTGTGGTTACAAATGCGAAGGAGAGAAGATCTTCCCCGAGATCAAGGCCGACAAGATCCCTCGATGTCCACGTTGCATCCAGACTCTGCGCACTGCTGGGGCCCCGCCCAAGCGTAAGCGATCGGCGGGCACCGAGAAGAAACGACGACGATGGGACGCCGATAGCTCCGACGACTCTGAGTACGACATTCCCGAGGCCGGCGTCATGAAACCCGACATCACGTTCTTTGGCGAGGCTCTCCCTGATGAGTTCTCACGCCGATTAACTGAGCACGATCGCGACAAGGTTGATCTTGTTATTGTCATTGGCACGTCTCTCAAGGTTACACCCGTGTCTGAGATTGTGTCTTGGCTGGATGCAGACATCCCTCAGATCTACGTGTCTCGCCAGGCCGTCAACCACATTAATTTTGACATTGATCTCTTGGGCGATTGTGACGTTGTTGTCGCTGAACTGTGTCGCCGTCTCGGATGGACCATGGTACACGAGATGATTCCCAAGGATCAAAAAGTCGAAGTACACACCGAACCTGGCTACAAGAGCCGACATGTCTTTGAGGAGAAGATCAAGAAGAAAGCTAAGAAATGAGACCTTTGTTCTACTGAGATCTTCTAGCATGCACTTTGAACGACGGGGCATGGGAGATTTGTTTTTCATTCCGCATCTCTTTTTGTTGTATTTGCTACTATTCTTATTGCTTTCTTCTGCTGCAAGCGGATGGCAAGGCGTCTGGAGGAAATGGTATGCCGACTAAAATAAATGGATGGATGGAACACGGACGGAGTAAGGGGTATGTAGCGGAACTAAACCGTTTGTTAGAGTTTGATTATGAGCGTTTATTCTTCTTTGTTACCCTTTGCTGCTTAATACCTGGACATATATGTGTGTATGTGTGCCTTCTACAATTCCATGGGCGTATGTCTCTTCTTCTTCTTCTTCTTCTTCTTCTTCTTCTTCTTCGTCATCATCCGACCCTTTGGATCAAGAAATTCTCCACACACGGATGCAGAAAAGAGTGAAACCATGATTCACCACTCTCTCTACCTATCCCGTTAGAGCGGGGCCTGGAATTCGTTATCGACCGAACCGAAATTGTGGCGCGAGAAGAGGAAAAGTAGGACGTCGAAAATGATATGATATCCTACAGTGCAAGTTAGACGGAGCGAGAGTATAAAAGTTTCGGTGGAATAGAATGACGGCTGAAATGCTCAAGATCCAACTCTTTAGATGTTAGTTAACCATACCTTCGATCAAGATGTGTTGGAATCGAACGTTCAAGAATTGTTAATTAAACTCGATCATCCTACCTTGTTCTAGGGAGACTAGGAGACTATGTTCCGGATCGACACTTTAGTCCACGTTGAGCTAACGAAGTCGATTCAACCAGTCAGTCATATGTACTTCTGAACAGGCGATGTAAATCTATTGAGCACAATATGATGTATTCCAACCATAGCAACTTCTCATAATCACCAGCCAACTTTTGTCTCTTTTGCTATGCTAAAAAACCACTACGATACTCATGATATCCCAGACTTACTGTTCAAGTCAAATGTTCTATACCCAGCCGTTTGCCCCCATGCTATAGCCACAAATTACTACCCAGAAAACACCAAACTCAAATCAAACTCTCATATTTATCTAATCCAGACTTTTGCCCTGTGCCGTTCTGTGATGTGTTAGACGCTGAGTTGCTCACAGAGCTCATGCCGCCCCAGTTCGTCGCCGGCGGCGGCGGCGGGGGCATTGTGAACGAAGAGGCAGGAGGAGTGGAAGTGTTGCCTGGCGGTGGAGGAAGTGTAAAGGACGGTTGTCGCGCGTTCGAGTTCAGTGACATGCTGGCCATTGAAGCGCCCATGTTTCCTGTAGATGCACTGGCCCCGAATCCAGAGGAGCTTCCCCACGGACTCGATGTGGATTGGGTAGCAGCCGACCAGTTGATAGAAGTTCCCGAGTTGGATATAGACAACGGCTTCTGCGGGACCATAGGCTGAATTGGCTGTGATTGCGTTGGAGGTTGAAAAGGCTGGATCGGCGTGGGTTGCATTGGCTGACTGAACTGCGTAGATGACGGCGTGAGAGCCTCGAAACGACCGAGATCCGGTGTTACAGTCCTAAAAGAGGGTGCCTTTTGAGGTGCGAGCTTTGGTATAGTGTTGCTTGTAGGTGGAGGGGGCGTAGACCATGAGAACGTGGGTGCCGGTGTGCTCGATTTCGATTTTGCTGGGTCGTCCCAGCTTGGAGTTGCCGTGCTCGACCTGGGACTTGCCATACGACCCTTAACGAGGTTCTCAAAATCATCCTCTGTAGCTCCGTTGCTTTGATCAAAGGTAGTGCCAGTGACTCCGCCAAAGGCCATGAAATCCTCAGCTGGTGCGGCGCTACCGTTCGAGTTACCACCAAGTTCTTGCAGCTTCCGCGTTTGTTCATCTTCAACCCTTCGGGACAAACTCTTGACGAGTTCCATGAAACTTTGGAATTGGTTTAAGTCGAGTAACGGCCCCAAACTCATACTCCAGAGAATAGGCAGAATTTCCATTGCCACAAAATCAGCATCGGCGACCGAGCCTACGACCTTCATTACGTTCAAAGCTGCCATCATGACAGCGGGTTCCTTGGTCTTGATGACCCGGATGAGCGGAACGATCTTTTCCTGCATGGTGTATTTGTCCAGGGCGCTTGATGACGACGTCTTCTTATTCTCAAGTCCATTAAGTCCGTCGTCTTCGCCGTTATCGTTCTTTCCACCGCAAAGAATCACAAATGCTCGCAGACCGCGAACTTTGATTGCAAGACTGTTTGTCTTGCTAAAAACAGTTGCGATAACCGGGAACAGCTCGTTCTTAATCGTGCTAAAGTCGAGAACTGGTAGGACGACTGGCAAGCTGCGAAGAGCGGCGTCGACAATTGAGTGCGTTGGGCATTCGATTGCTGCTAGTATGACAGGGAGCATGTCTGAAAGAAGTCAGTACACGATTGGAACACCCTGTTGAAGAGACTTACCATCTTTGAACTCTTTACCAGAGCAATTGTTAGAGACCGAGGAAATATGCTCAAGAACAACCATGAGACCAGCGTCTCTAGCAGGGTCCTTCTCTTGTGTTTGCTTGGCGTTGACGACAAAAATCTCTCGCAATGATGGCCGAACTTTTTCACTAAATGCCCTTTTGGCTGATGGCAAAAGGTCGAGGATTTTGAAAACGTTTTGGAGAATGAGTGATAGGAGATCCCGATCCTTCAGCTCTTCTATCAAGGCTGGAAGAATCTTCTTTTCCATTACTGACTTGGGGAACGAGGGCAAAACCTTGTTGAGACCTCGCATGAAAGAAGCCTTCTCGTTAGCAGTCTTGGCAGGGAATGAGTCCAAGAATCTAATGGTCGACACCAGGATATTGTCGAAATATTCGCTTTGCTGAAACTCGCGCGCCGTCATTCGTTGAGCAGGCCGCCTTGTGATTAGTCTAGGCAGAACATCATGCGAGAGTTCCCTAGGGAGAGGCCGTGAGGAAAGGTAGTTGTTGGTGGCAGATGGAACGCTGGAAGAACTCGAAAACAATCGCTTGTATGTAGACAAACTGCCGTGACATTCTAAAGGAGATTTGTGAGGTGAATTGTACAGAGCAACTGACATGAGTCCAAGGGAGAACATATCAGCAGATGAGTTGAGGTTGTTGTCGACGACAAAGTCAGGGGAAGTATAGTCAAGATTGAGCTGTACCGTCTTGGGTAGTCGAGGATCCATGTTGAGGACTTCATATAGGTTGATTCCTTGGATAGATGTCGGTTTGTCAGATCCTTCAGGGGGGCTGGCGAAAGCCAAACCGCTGATTTTCCAGTCAGACTGCATCGTGTTAGTTGAGTTGTCATGATGTGCATCTGGAATAACATGCCTTCGAGTTGATGAGAACTGAATCAGGTGTGAGGTTTCCGTGTACTATACCGGCATTCTCATGCAAAAATTCGAGCGCTTTGCTGACTTGAAGCAGACCCTTTTGAATTTCCAACTCGTCGATCTCCAACTCTCTTCGTCTCTTAGTTCCATCCGCATCCTCAGTCACGTATCGACTTGACCTTCCACCTGGTCCTCCAGCTCGTTCCTGTTCGTCCTTGTCCTGCAAAAGACTGGACAGTGAAGCTGTGACGGATTCCGTAACGAATTGCAAGCCTCCCCCTCTCGTCTCCTCCACAGGTTCGACCAGCTCCAGAATGCTGGGATGTCGTAGCTTCGCAAGACTCGAGGCTTCCTTCTTTAGTCGCTCAACAACTTCCTCGACCGTCTTTTTGAAGGAGGCTGCGCCGGAGCGGCCCAACGAGTTGCCATGGCTGTCCAACGACTTCCTGTCAAAGACAAAGACACTGTAGGGTTTTCCAGTTGACTTCTTTTTCGCATCGAAGATCTTCCAGGGACCAGCCGCTGAAGTCGGTGCTGAGGAGATGGAGTAATTGCCTGTGATGTTGGTGGCAGAGATGGACTTGAAGGCCGAGGAGAACATGGTGGCAGCTCTCCATGAATCGAGTCGCAAAAATCGAGTCGGGTAGGGGGCGTGGAAAACAAATGCGTGATCGCCGCAGGCTTCAGGGTCGCAATGAGAGATGTAGCCGGTAGAGAGGTGAGCAAAAGGCCGTCTATTGATCGTCGTTTAAACTATAGGAGGAATTGGGATGACGTTGGTCGCAATCGCGCATTCCCCATAAGCGTCGAGATAGGGTAGGGGTATTGAGTTGACAAATGTATCCTTACCTAGGTTGCCTTGCCTTCCATTATTAGCTTTAGCTCTGGCTGGCAGTTTCCCCAGGCACGATAAGCTGATAACGCTTGGGTCTAAGTTAGCCCGTGTACCTAAGCGGGCACTTGCTAGGTAGGTACCTAGGTACCTAGCGCTGTACGTGCTGTAACCCTTCCACGGTTCTGGGTCAGCTCAGGCCGATCCCCTGTCGTCGCTAAGCTGACCTATGGCCCGGGCTATGTTAGTGCTGGGTTACGGAACTTTAAGTGACTTTACAGGAGGACTCATATACGGCCCGAGACGGCTGACAACGCCTGGAAACGGCTGTCCCTGCAAAGTACCTCGGACGCACTTTGTAGCGAACCTCTGGAGTTGGTCGATTTCCAATTCATTGGCATCATCGAGCTCCGATACACCTCCGATCATAGACAAATGCTGCTAGTACTTAAGTTGATATCCCACCTCGACTGGACCCTCTAGAATATCGCACCTTATTTAAAAACTTTGTCCTTCCAGTCTTTATCTTGGCTTCAGCCCTTCTTTGCACCGTCCCAGCTTTCAACTGCCAATTGACTTCTGAAAGTCCACCAATGATGAGACCTATGCTTGTTCGCTCCGCTCTACGGAGCGCTCGCATGTCGAGCTTCAGACCGTTGTGCCAGGCGCAACGCTTCAGCATCAAGGCTGAGGCCGCCTCATCTTCAAAGCATCTGGGCCTAGATGCTTCAAAACTCACCATTGAGAAGACGGGGAAGCCCAAAGGTCTTAGCAAGCCCGAGGATCTGGTGTTTGGAAGGGAGTTCACAGGTAAACATCATCCCCCATCCATCACGGAATTGCGCTGGTTACACTTGCTAAATATTTGACAGACCACATGCTTGCGATCGAATGGAACCAGGACGAAGGATGGCTGGAGCCCAAGATCACACCCTACCAAAATCTTTCTCTAGACCCCGCGACATGTGTCTTCCACTACGCCTTCGAGTGTTTCGAGGGTATGAAGGCCTACAAGGACAAGAACGGCAAGGTGCGACTCTTCCGACCCGACAAGAACATGGCTCGACTCAACAAATCGGCTGCTCGTATCGCGCTTCCTACTTTCGAGCCCCATGATTTCACTGAGCTCGTCTCCAAGCTCGCCAACCTTGACTCTCGTTTCATCCCTGACAAGCGAGGATACTCACTCTACCTCCGCCCTACCATGATCGGAACCCAGAAGACACTAGGCGTCGGCCCCCCTGGATCTGCTCTTCTTTACTGCATTGCCTCGCCCGTTGGTCCTTACTACCCCACTGGCTTCAAGGCTGTTTCTCTCGAGGCCACTGACTACGCTGTTCGCGCTTGGCCTGGTGGTGTTGGTGACAAGAAGCTGGGTGCCAACTATGCGCCCTGCATCGTTCCTCAGCTCCAGGCCGCCAGCCGTGGCTTCCAACAGAACCTTTGGCTGTTTGGCGAGGAGGAGTACGTCACCGAGGTTGGCACCATGAACATGTTTGTCGCCCTCAAGAACAAGGAGACCGGCCAGAAGGAGCTCATCACAGCCCCTCTCGATGGCACCATCCTTGAGGGTGTCACTCGTGACTCTGTCCTAGCTCTTGCTCGCGAGCGCCTTGTTTCTGAGGGCTGGAAGATCACTGAGCGCAAGTACACCATGAAGGAGCTTGCTGAGGCTGCTGATGAGGGCCGCCTGCTTGAGGCCTTCGGTACCGGAACAGCTGCCATTGTCAGCCCTGTCCGATCCATCTCATGGAAGGGAAGGCTCGTTGACTGCGGCCTATCCGAGGTCGAAGAGTCTGGTGAGATTGCTCTCCAGATGAAGGAGTGGATCGAAGCCATCCAGTATGGTGACGAGGAGCACGAGTGGAGCTACGCTATCTAAGGTGATGATTATGTATACGGCGTTATATAGCGGCTGGGAATAGACGAATCGGAATCAAGAAAATAATTACGCTCACAAGAAGAGAAACATATTTGCTTTGCCACAATTGCTTGTTAAGGCTCACAATCAGCGATGCTAGCGAAAGTCCGAGGTTATGACACAGACCCGTTTAGACGGCAGAACCCCAGCACGTCTAGCAATACCATTCTTCAAATGCAAATAACATGTACAATTGACCAACTTTCACTCTTTGTATGTCAAAAACTTCCGCTTAGTTCTTCTTGTCCTGCTTGGATGGGTCGGGCAGAACTCCCTCCTCCTCTAACCTTCTTCGTGCTTCCTCGAGAGCCCAGGTAGAGACACTGCGTAACTGTTAGCACAACCCCCGTAACAGATCCCGGCCAGGATTTAGCTCTCGAAAGATTGTGGTTTTCCAATTGCAATTTGTATCCTCCGATCGCAAATCACTCACGTAGTATCAGGCTTGAAGGCGAGCGCTACAGCGGTGGCGGCAAGACTTCCGAGAAGGATATAGGTAGGCCACTCCCAGCCCTCAGGCTCAGGCTTCTCACCAGGCTTGACACCCCAAAGCCAGCCGGTGGGAGGGTCGAATTGGTGCTCGCCGCCACCTCCTCGTCGTCGGGCGGACACGGAGAAGCCTCTGGAGGAGAGGGGCTGTCGGAGGCAGCGTGCGGCGCGCAGGGGCGCGACAGCAGCGCGGATGAGGGCCATGGTATATCGTCGAGGTATCGGGTGAGGGTGAGCGATGGGATGGCGGGCTATGGTTCAATGGCCGAGTGACGTTGTTGAGCTTGACGCTGGCTTGTTTGCTCTGAACGGATTCGTACAGCACCTATGTAGACTACCTAATTGCTGAAGTCCGATTTGATAGGCTCACGTGACACGAGTCATAGTACCCCTGCTACTGGGCATCAGAAAAGTTGACCTCTGAGCTTTAGGGTACAAAAATAAATCGCCTAAGACGTATGTTGTCGCTATACCAAAGTGACCAATCTATTTCATATCTCGTGCTCCTAGCGGGCGATTTTTCTGATACCCTGATGCCCTGTTATCGGTGTTTGTAGATACTACATATGTACATACCGGTACTTCTACCTTCTCAACGTTAACGGACAAACGGAGGAATGATAACTACCTAGGTATCTACATATGCTAAGCATAATCAATCAATAATGGCTACACGGTTTTATCTTTACTCATAGTAGTCAAAGATGTACTATGACTACTCTCAAGGATCCGTTCAATTGGGTGTCAACTGGTGATAAGGACATAACCAACCCACTTCTCTACATGTTCTATGCCTCATGAGATTACCAAAATGAACTATTTAAGAGAACAAATCCGAAAGAAATGTGAGGCCGCTATCTTGTTTCAACATTGTTCCATTCCCCTTTTTGATTTTCATCAGTATTTGTTGTCCTAAATTTACCAACTCTGACATTTCCTTGGCAGCATTGATGCACGTCCTTGGCTTGGTCGATGCCCAAAAGCAAGGGATGTTCCGTTTGAGTTGCTTTCTTCATCATACGAGACAACGACTCAATTCATCATTCAAGTCGCTTTTTGTTTGAATTTGATTTTCTGTTTAATATTGCTTCTGCAAGCGTGCTCATTGTCATCCTTTCATGTCTTTCTCGTAAATACTCGGGTTTCGCAACACCCAATAATCAGAATCCCTACCGAAATCAGGCATTCATGGAATTGCCGAGACGCGTATAAATCAACAACATTCGTCTATAGCTTCAGCTGGCTGGGCTATATCATTAAATTACTCCCACCAAATGCCTTGATCCGGAAACTATTCATATGCCAGGATCGTCATTGCATGGCTCTAGAAGACAATCGCCATTCCCAAGATTACCGAGACACATTCAGAAATCGTCAATATGGAACGAGGCCGTCAACCTTCCCCGATCACGGGTTCTCATTCTGATGGCAGTCAAACAACTACCGATTCATTCGTGGCCGGTGGTCCAAGTCTAAGCCCGAGCGGGTTAGACGTAACATTAGACTACCAGCAAAGACTACATCCCTTGTCGCCTAGTCAAGGACGGTATCGAGATCAAGACCAGGACCAAGAGCACGATCAAGACAATGATCGAGACCAAGTATATCTCACTCGGCCAAGTTTCGGTTCCAGAAGAGGTTCGTCGTCTTTCAGCATCATGCAGATCGACGAGATAATTTCAGATGACCGCATTAATATGGAGACGTATGGCGTCCAAGAGCTTCGCGATGGCTTCTTCGATGCTCTCTTCTTGACGCCAAAACCAATAGACCCGGACTTTGTTACTGAAATTGCCAAGGCAACTTTACCAAAGGCGTTCGATAAGAGTCATCCCTTGTCGGCAAAACATTTTTTACCAAGGCAGCTTCATGAGCTGATATCAGTGGCGCATAGAGTTGCAACCACAAGAGCTGGCATTGAACTTATAAAGTCATTTCTCGCCTTCTTCATTGTGTATATACTCTGTCTTGTTCAGCCAGTCCATAACTGGCTAGGTCGATATGACTATATCATGGCGGTATCTGTCATTATCAACCATCCTGGTCGGAGCTTTGGTTCTCAACTGGATGGCGCGGTGTTGACGATTATTGGCACCGCTGTTGGCTTGGGCTGGGGTGCTGTTGGTCTCCTGCTATCTGTATCGACTAGTGATGCTCGCGAGGGTTACGGATGGATCCTGGCCGCCTTTTCTATCGTCCTCTTTGCCAGCATCGCATTCCTGCGCGCGTTCCTCATTCGTCTCTATCAACCTACTCTCTGCGCAGGTATAGCTCTCGCTTTCACAACGCTAGCCGAGACACAAAGTGGTGAGATCAAATGGCAGAAGTTTTGGAGCTACGCGGTCCCTTGGGCTTTGGGCCAAGCAGTTGCTTTGGCTGTCAATTGCCTTGTTTTTCCTGATGCTGGTAACCATTCTTTGGCAATCGCTCTTGATAAGTCGTTCAAAACCATGCAGGTAAGTGCCATTTGCCTCCTTTTCTTTCCGTAGCCATTCGCTAATATCTAACGAACAGGAATCTCTCGTCATCCCTCGCCCAAGGGACATTAGAGCAAAGAGACGCCTAGCAAAAGCGTTTATGGAGGTATCTCTCGCATATCGAGACATGAGGATTGACCTTACAATCACTCGTTTCCGCCCAATGGATGTCCGGGAGTTGCGCAATGCGGTGCAGGGTGTGGTTCGAGCTCTTCTCTCTATGAAAACAGACACGGATCTCTTTGAGGAGTTGGAAAGCCCTATCGGTATCACTGTCGCAGACAGCTTGGGGAGCGAATTGCCTTACGAGGACTCCGGACGCAAAATAGCCCAGGCACTCTCAAGACCTACCAAAGAAGTTATTTGCTGTATGGCGGAGGCTATAAACAGATGTCACGCTGCTCTGATGGACTTGACTGGCTGGCGTAAAGAAATCGGCCCCCCTGTGGATGTCTCATCAGACATTGTCCATATTCAACTGCGGATGAAAGACGCCCTTGAAGTCTTTGACGCTGCAGAAGCACGACTCTTGGCATCCAACGACAGACCCGATACGTATGAAGAGCATGGGCAGGCTGTAGAGCTGTTCGTCTTTGCGAGACACGCTCGTGAGACAGCGGCAACTGTCGTTCATCTCATGGCTCATGTTCATGATATGCAATCTCACTCTAACCGTACACGCATCAATCTTCCAACTTACCCCCCTGCCAAAGCCTTATATAGAACAAACGCCCAAGTCAGGCACGACCGTGGTGGTGTCACGGCTGGTATGTACAAAGCGACGTTCAAAGAGATCAGAAATCTCATCAGCTTGACGAATGCGAGCGAGGAGCGCCCACGGAATGTAAATTTCCGCTCACTCACCGAAGGAAAGAACGATGATATTACAATTGACGTACAAGGGAAAAAGAAGTTACGTTATAGAGTGTGGCTAGTCCTTCGCCGTTTGCAGGACATCGAGAGCAAATACGCATTGAAGGTTGCCCTCCTGATTTTAGTCCTAGCTCTTCCTGGATGGTTGGGCACCGAGACGGGGTGGTGGAACGCTCATGAGGCATGGTGGGCTGCTTGTTTAGGTTGGATCACGATGCATCCCCGTGTAGGCGGCAATGTCCAGGACTTCTTCACTCGTGCTTCTATAGCCATTCTCGGCGCTGCATGGAGCGGTGCAGCTCACGCTGTTAGTCGTGGGAATCCCTATGTATTGGCCGTATTTGCTGCTATCTACATGATTCCTATGATGTATCGCTTTACACAGAGCAAGCACCCGGTATGTTGTTTCTATCCTGTGATAATTTCACTAACAAGGTTCTCAGCGATCCGGTCTTATTGGTTGCCTTTCGTTCACTGTCATATCTCTCAGCTTACGAAACCATTCGGCCGACACATCTGTAGTATTGTTAGGAGTTCACAAGGGCGTCGCCTTCTTAGTTGGAACGGTAGCACCTATCATAGTGAATTGGATGCTATGGCCCTTTGTTGCCAGGCACGAACTCCGAGGGGCCCTGTCTTTGATGATATATTACATGAGTATAATGTACAGAAGTGAGTACTGCGCACCTTCTCAGCCGACTCCGCTGACCGTCAAGATGTCGTTGCGAACTATGTCTACTTTGACGAGGGAAAAGATCCAACCCCTGAAGATATAAGGCGGTCCGAGATGCTTGAAAGTCGAATGCGCGAGGGTTTCGTTAGAATCCGACAGCTCCTCGTCATGACACGCCACGAAATCCGCCTTCGCGGCCCCTTTGATCCTGTTCCGTACTCATGTCTTGCCGCTTCCTGCGAGCGATTTTTTGAGTATCTCATCGCTGTCCGACAGTCTGCTCTCTTCTACAACCCAAACTATATCCGCGACAACCCCGTTGCTGCTGAGATGCTTTTCACTTACAGGAGAGATGCTGTCGCTGCTATTCTCAGCAACCTATACACGCTCTCCGGCGCTCTGAAGCACCAGAAGAAAGTGCCTGTGGGTAATTTCACGCATACTGTTGATAGGGTTAGCTAACGAGTATCTCAGCGTTACCTTCCAAGTGCTGCTGCGGCAAGAAAGAAACTTCTCCATCGGACTGTCGAGGTCGCGAAAGAGATGGAAGAGAAAGCGGAATATCGAGAACTTGAGAGGCAAAAGACATGGAGTGATATATATAGCTACTCTTACAATGAGAGCCTAACAGGTTGTGTTGCCCAATTGGAAGAACTGGAACAGTTCACAAAACTGATAATGGGAGAGAAACGGTAAGCCAAGTTCCTATTCTTTCGCGGACACATGCTAACAAGAAACAGGTTCGAGGGCAAAAAGCACCTGGATTACTATGATGAAGATGCTGATGTATCGCCTGAGCGGCTTAATTGATCCTGTCTTAACTGTATCCTAGGTATTCATGCCATACTATGCCGGCTCGCTAATCAAACATATGCGCCATTGGTCATTTCGTTCAAGATATCCCTCGTGATAAGTTTGCCCTTTAATAACGCCTTGTCGCTAATCCTGGCTGTTTTCGGTGAATGCCTCCGATTCTTCTTTCCAACGGCCTTCCTTCGTGGTGACTTTGTCTTTTGCGTAGCACCCGTGGTAGTGATTTGTGTGCCAAAATCCTCAAAATAATGGTTCTCCAATGCATTTGTGGGCATCTCATAAATCCAACTTCGATCCTCCATTAGAGAGATGAATTGGCTGAGCATGCTGTCGCTCCCGCTGCCCTTCAGCGTAGATTTGCTTCCCACAACGAGCAGTTTCGTCTTTGCTCGTGTGAAAGCAACGTTAATTCGTCTCCAATCCTTCAATAAGTCTCCAATATTACAAGCTTCATTGCTTCGTACCAGACTAAGAACTATAACCTCCTTGTCTCGACCTTGAAAACGGTCTGTCGTGTGCATCTCTACTCCAGAGAATGCTTTGAGCCTGTCTTTCAGCATAAATAGCTGCGCTCGATAATGTGTCATAACGCCAATCTCTGTATCCGGGACTCCAACTGTCAACAAGCTTTCAACAAGCTGAGAGACGATGCGAACTTCAGCTGAGTTGACGATGCGCTTGCCTTGGGCTTCTTCACGTACAGGTGGCTGGATGGTGTCAGTGTTAATGAAGCGCACCCGAGCCTCACTGTCGAGAAGGTCATACAGCCAACATCGGTTGGGGCCAGGCGCAGAACAGAACGACCGAGGCGTTGCCGCGTGAATAGTTGACACGTCGTAATGCCGCTGTGTCAGAGCTCCCATGCGCGGGATGTGAAGTTTTTTCTTTTTGAGCTGTTCTGTGCCGCACCGAAGCTTTCCATCATAAATCAACGTATTGCTAAGAGTCATGATGTCTTCGCACATACGATACTGGTGCTCCAGGTTGACGACCGATTCGGGATGAGTATCGGATAAGAGTTTGAACAAACTGACATCGAGACCACCTTCCCGCGCCTCTTCGTTTCTCACCACAGGGGGTAACTGGTTGTGATCACCAACAAGGACGAACGTACGAGCCATTCTGATGGGGCCGGCGCAAATAGGAAGAGTGATCTGAGAAGCCTCGTCAACAATGCAGTAGTCGAATGTCCGCTCGTGGAACACGGGATGGTTGATACCGAGACATGTCGTAGCAACAATCGGCGTCCTGTGCCAGGCTTCTTTGATCTCTTCAAATGACTTCATCGGATGGCCTGCAAGAGTAGCAAACTCCTGAACTTGGGGGTGCACCTTAGCAGGGGCACCAAGACGAAGAATAGGTATCTTTTCCGACTCGAGTTTAAGGAGAATGTTGTCAACAGCCGTGTGAGTGTGTGAAGTAAGAAGTACACTCTTCCCTTGGGATGTCAGAGCCCGGATGATGTGAGCAATAGTTGTTGTTTTTCCTGTGCCTGGCATTCCAAGAACAAGTGCGTAGTCCTGAGCACTCATGACCTTCTCGATTGCTCGATGCTGGTCAACATTGAGGCTGTCTCGGTCCGATACTGTATACTGAGTGGGGGCTGCCTTGAATCTGGGAGCCTCCAAGTCAACGATCAGTCGCCGAATTTGCCTCGCCCCGAAAATGTCGTCTGCCATCATCTGCACGAGATTATTTCGCACAGTTGCCATTCCATTGCTGAACTCGTCCTGGTCGAGTCGGTATCTAATAGGGGCCTCCTTAATCTTGCCAGCAGTCTCATCCTGAGTTGCGCCCTCATGGGCGACGTCCATGATACTGGCGAAGACCTGGTTGTTGATCTCGTCAAACCCAGGTTGTCGAATTCGAGCATTATGAAGGCGTCTGTCAACTGCGACACTAATTCGCTGCCTCTTGACTGCCGTAACATAGCCAATGGCCAATGCAAAGTGGCCATCCTCGTCCGAAACTACAATTGGTTCTCCCACCGTGAGCTCAGACTCGAGGAACGAGAAGCCGGCTATCGGGTTTCGTTTGACAAAGGTGTAGTGATAGCGGTTAATCTTGGGGTTGTCTGTATCGACTGATGCTGATCCCTCTTCAATGATAACATCGGCAAAGCACCGTGACTTCTTTTCGCGCTCAATGCTAGTCATCGTCCACAATTCTCTCTTGGTTTTCTGGCTCTCTTTTTCTTCCTTGGTAAGCAGGTTCTCCCATTTGATAAAAAATTGCTGATGGTGAGGAGTCAAATGTTTGACAAGCTCGTCGAATTTCTCATTCATTCCACTTGACTCTCCGTCGCCGTCATCAGCCAGTCGGTGATAAATGAAACATGATGTCTTTGCGTAGCATTTGCCACACATATGTTTGCTCTTGAGCATAGGCGGCAACTGAACGCTACGCTCGCGGACGTAGCACGCTAGTTGGTTTCGTTGCATAATCATATGTCGGAGTTCGTGTCGAATTGCAGGAATGCGCATCGTTTTTGAAGTTTCCATGTAATAGAGAATGCCATACGCAATCTCAATGTCATATCGATCCGACAAGAGCAGTGTATAGAGCGCGGTCTGTGCCATGTGGTTACTGTTTGCGTGCTTGCCAGTTTTAACCTCGAATGGCACAGTCAAGGTACGAACATTCTTTCCATCTTGCATCGCAACTTCAACGGTCGCGTCGATATTGCCCTTCAGTCCGTACATCGGAGACCAAACATGTTCCTCAACATCAAGAAGCTTGGTAACAGCCATGTTAGCCTTCCTTCCGTTGCGGTCTTCGACAACTGCATCAGGTTTGGCTTGCGAAGATACGAAAGCACCAGCCCAGTAGCTCAACTCTGTCATCTTTGATTGCAAGTGCTCCCTGGCGGACGGTATGCCGACCTTGATGGTGTAAAGATCTTCGACATGTTTTTCTGTGATCCGTTCAATGACGGCGCATAGGAATGGCAAATCCCATTTGTTGGCAAGAAGTGCCTCCTGGAATATTTCGTGCAGCATGGTTCCATAGATAAGTGGTGGTGTTGGTGGGCTAGTAGCCTTGACTCGATCTTGAAGAACAGCGCGCCGCATGCACCCAAACGAATCGGCAACTACAGTGGCGGATATAAGTTGATCTGGATGTAAAATGAGAAGGTTTTGCGCATCGTCGACAACGCATTGACCCCTTGCAGTAAAGTCGCCTATAACATGAACATATGCCTCGGCGTGGGCTGGGGTATCAAACCACGACCCCCTTAAATGAACTGTCTTGATGTCTTTCGAGTTGTCGGCTTGAATAAGAAGGATCTAAAGTCGCAATTAGTAAAACTCGAATACAGCCATCGACCGTTGCCCTACCTTTTCTGGCCGCGCATTCCCATACTGGTCTGTGTGCTCGCCCTCTAAAACATTCGTAATCAGGTATCGTTGAATTGTTTTGGGTTTCCGGCTCTACCTGTCACTTAGCATATGGTGGACCCTCCTAGGTTGTGTGACGTACGTCTCCGGAACAATTCTGGACTGCTTGAGTTGCTGCCAATTCTACAGCTTCGAAGTCAAAGTCTCCTTCAAAGGCATCTCCAAAGTCCTCGTCCAAATCTTCGGGTTTTGTTGGTGTGGGGGCTTGAGGTACCTGTTGCGAATTGGTTGTTATGAGGTTTTCCGCTTCGTTAAAGATGTCATCGTCCAAGTCCTCAAATTCGTCCAGTAGCTTATTGTCGAACTCATCTGGTAGTGTGTTTTTAGGTGCTACTGCCTTTGGCTGGGGTTCCAATTCCGATTGGGTTGCGGTAATGCTCGCTTCCAGTTGCAATATTGTGTCGTCGTCAAACTCCTCAAAGTCATCATCCCCGTAGTCCGAAGAAGCAGGCCCAGGAACCTTGATCGGGGTCGGTGGTCGAGCTAGATTCTGCGCAGGGGCTTGCATAGGTAGCGGTAGCTGAGGTTGAGGCCTAGGTTGGGGTTTTAGCTGGACTGGAGAGCCACTACTAGTAGCACATATCCGTCTCTTCTTAGGAGAAGGAGATTCTGGTGTATCTTGAGGCTCCTCACTCTGCCCATTGATGCTACTAGTCACCGTATCGAGCAACGCCGTTACCATTGAAGATTTCGAGACCTCCATCTCTTCCTTCTCGCTGCTCAGTCGACTTCCCGAAGTCGATCTTTCAATCCTTCTCCTTTTGGGCCAGTTCAGTCCACAACTTATCGCTCGTCGTAGACTGGCTTCGCCAGCGACTGGTTTCATCGGCCTTGGCGAAGAAGATACCATCAGCTGCGCCAGTGTTGGATTTGCTAGTCCGAGGGGGGTGTCCGCAGTATTGGTTCCATTTAGGGAGTATCGATCCCAAAGTTCTAATGTCGGGTCTGCGTGCGGCGATTTGAGGGCTTGTGCTAGCTTTTTGACGTTGACTGAAGGTGTGTTTGGCTTTTCCGCAATTGGTGACGACACAGGCGATGAGCTTCTGGCACGTTTTCTTCCTTTCCGAGTCAACATGGGAGACAGTGCGTTCAAGTAGAGATCGTCCTGTCTGCTGTCCCAAAGTAGTCGATCGTTCGGCGAAGCAGTCTCATCGTCAGCGCCTTCGGCAGTCTCCATTAGGTCTCGCCAGGTCAATCGGGTGGCAGGCGTAGTCGTTACGTCGTCCGTGGTTCCCCTTTTTACTGTGTTTTGTTCATTCTCCGAGTCCTCTGGAAAAGATTCGCCGGGCTTTGGGTGATATTGAAATCTATTGAGTTTATTCCTGGTGACCTCAGACACTGGCTGGAGAGGGCGAGGCCTGGGCGGTTGCTGCACGGGGTTGCTCCTCGAGCGCTGCCATGGAGAGCGCTGCAACTATTAGCAATGGTTAAATGATAGTTTTTGTAACGTACCTTATTTCGGCCCACCTGATCCGAATAAGATTTTTGGAAAGTCATTATACTTTACGGAGCTTGAAAATATGAGCTTTCAATCTCGTCAAGTATGATGATAGTGGGACATTTGAATTGACTGTAGGGAATCACGCGTTTAATGACCTGAACGCGTCGCGATCGCGGTATCCCTTGTAATTGTTGCTACCAGATCACGTGTTCAAATAGCTTAGCTCTGCAAATGCAGGTAGCACCATGGAACTTGTAAGTTGACCCCAGGTAAGCTAAGCCCAGCACACGGACCAGCTATAGCTACTCCACACCCCGAACAGCATGTGCGTCAGTGGGCACCAACCGAGCTTCTCAGCGTCACCATTTTTGGTCCCGCCAATTCCGTCATTCGACGATCTTTCACTGACATTGAATTATCAATTCGCAACGTCCACCCGAGGCTTGGCTCCTTATAGCTCATACCTGTACTTGCAATTGCGATGAACCCTCAACCCAATGGCTCTGGGCCGGCCCAATCGAGAGAAAACTACAAACACTCCATGAAGGAATGGCGCCAAGCTGCACTCTCACAGCGCAATCAATATGAACCCCGCGTAAAAGAGCAGGTCACTCGATCGTTTCACGAATACTCTCCCCCACTGTACGCCTCAATCATCGGATATCGTCGCGATTGGAATCTCCTTGTTGCGACTTCACGAGTATCTGGCTTTGCTGCTACGCTCGGAAGAGATCTTGAGGACGAAGAAGCAAAGGCCATCGCCGAATACACCCTCAACAACATCCACACCAACGCCAGTTTGAAATGGCTGACCATAGCACTTGCCGGATATATGACCTATCGTGGCCGCCGTACCTGGCAATTCCCCTTTTATAAGCCCAAGCTTGGCGGTCGATTCAATCCTAATGAGGCTACCAGCATATTCACCAACAAGAAGATCAGGGGCCCTTACCCTCGCTTTACATGGCACGCGCTCCGGTTCACTGCCTACGTCGGTGTCACGATGTTCATGGTTGAACCCGCCTTTCGAGCTGTCAATTTCATCAGGACTGAAACTGCCATGACACACGACCCAAGGTTAAAACAGTTCACTAAAGATGCAAACCAACGTGTTGAGCAGGTCATGTCAAATCCTAGTATTTCAAAGACCGCCTTTACAGGCAAAGATGCGCATAGGGGTGGGGAGGAGGATCCTTGGGCCAGCAACGATGCAAACAACGCCAGCTCCGAGAGTAGATATCAGTCGTATCAGTCTGCTCCCTCACAATCCTGGGACAAGGTCCATTCCGCCAACGCTAAGCAACAGGATCAACACCCGTCCAATGATGATTGGAGTGTCCTAGACGATGACGATGCATCGCCAGTTGCTGCCTCTGCTCGCAAGCAGCCGGTTTCTGCTTCTTCAGGCTCTGCATGGGACCGCATTCGACAGCAGTCACAGGGTGCCCCTCGACAACAGCAACAATCTGATTACCAGTCTCGGGCCTGGGCAGCCCGTTCTCAAACCGAATCACAGCCGCAGTCACAGTCTGGCTGGGGCAATCAGGATGCCGGTAGTTCCGCTGACAGCTTTTCTTTCAGCAAGTCGGACGAGGAGAGGGCAGTTGCCAAGGAACAAGCACAGGACGAATTTGACCGGCTACTCGAAAGGGAAAGAGGTGGTGTAGATCAAAAGAGCTCCTGGGGACGCAAGTAGAGCAAGTGATGTATATTGAACAGTGTATCGGTACATGGACTCAGAAAGGCTGTATATTGTATAAAAGAACCTAGGTACCACTAACACTGTCGCTGTATGAGACTCATTTTATTTTTGACTAGAGAGCTGAAGACAAATTTCCAGTTTGTGGTTATTGCCGGCCAAGCCGTCTACGATGTGCATATATCCTACTGAGATCGATTGCTATCATCTTTCGTTTACTGCTTGACTTCATCAGACACTCCAACAGGCTCAACTACATCACCGCCCTCCTTCTTATCCAGAGTTGTCTCCAAAATACTCTCGCCAGCGGTATTTGAGACAAGGCTCTTCTCCACCTGAACAGGCTCTTGCTCATGTTGAGGTTCTTGAGCTGGCACTTCCTGAGCAGGCGCTTCCTGGACAGGCTCCTGAGAGGGTTCGACAGCGGGCTGCTGCGCAGGAAGTGTGGGCTCGGCCTCTTGAGGGAGTTTTCCAGCTGCAGGCTCAGGGTCCCTGTGCACTGGAACAGACTCCGACTCAGGCTCGCCGCGAATTTCTGGCTTAGACTCCAGATTAGGTTCTGACTTGGGAAGCGCTTCTTGAGGTGCTGTAGGTGCACCGGCTGTCTCCTCCTTCTTTTCCTCAACTGGCTCTGGCTTTGAGGAAGGCTCGGGCTCAGGTACTGATACAGGCTCAGATACAGGCTCGGTCACGGGTTCAGGCACGGGCTCAGTCACAGGCTCAGAGGTAGGAGTTTGCTCGCCAGAGACGGACAAAGAGCCTTCGGGACTGATGGTCCAGAAGGTCTGAGGAATGGAGAATGTTAATGAGGGTGCTGCAGATTGGGCGGGTGCGGTTGTAGCAACGGCAGCAGGGCTTCTTGCCGGAGCTCGGCGCTGTGGACCCCTGGCGCGACCCTTGCGAGCATCCGAGAGTGGAACCTTCTCCTTCTCTTGCGCCAAATCCTCCTCGGCCTTGGGTTCCTCCTTTTTAGGGGGAACATGAGGTCCCAACTTCAAACGCTTGTTTAGGTCACTCATGAAACCGGCTTGAAGAGCAGCAATCTTGCTGCCAGCAGGTCTACTGGGCACAGGAGGCTTCTGCTTGGTCTCGATCGAATCTCCCGAAGAAGATTTGGTGGGTCGGGGAGGGATGCTAGGTTTTGGCTTCTCCGAGACAGGAGGCTTCGACTTGGCATCATCGTTTGCAATTGGCCTAGACTTAGGTCGCTCGGGAATCGAAGGACGGTCTTCGGATGCTTTTCTGGCCGGTCGTTCAGGGATAACAGGCTTACTTTGCTCCTTGTGCTCTTCCTTAGATTCTTCCTTGGGTCCCTCTTTTGTCTCGATCTGAGGCTGGGGAGAATCAACAGTAGTCTCATAAAGCTGGCTCTCGGGTGCGTCTTCCCAGATATCCTTGCTAGGGAATCGCTGGCTGGCAGAAGGTCTCTTGTTGTTGTTGAGGAAGGAATCCGACTCCTTTGATTCGT
The DNA here is from genome assembly GCA_014899045.1 of Fusarium palustre. Classification (NCBI taxonomy): domain Eukaryota; kingdom Fungi; phylum Ascomycota; class Sordariomycetes; order Hypocreales; family Nectriaceae; genus Fusarium; species Fusarium palustre. Next base: position 244,354 of record JAAVUH010000133.1, on the reverse strand, counting down.
ACCAGATAGACTTATCATGGCTCTTGGGAGGCTGGATATCTACAGGGCCGTTTGCTTCTTGCTCTGCAAGCTCTTCTTGTCTCTGAGCAAAGAGATGGGCAGGGGTCTTGGGACGGTCCATGGCGGATGATCGTCGCCGGGGCTCCTCCTCTGGCTCTGCTTGCTCTACCTGCCCTGGCTGGTCTGGGGTCGAAACTTCAACAGTGTAGTGCACGCTTTCTGGTGCATCCTCCCAAATGTCCTTACTGGGGAAATGGTGCCTGGCCTTGTTGCCAGATGCTGGCTTCTGGGCGTCCTTGTTGCCGTCTTCAGGGAAAAGTGGCTCATATTCCTCGACATCATCCAGAGAAGTGGGAGCAAACTCTTGAGAGTCGTTGTTCTTGTAGATACTAGTAGGTCTGCTCTTGGGTCGATTTGTTCTGCTCAGGGGGCGGCTGAGGGGCTCATCAAAGTCGCCGCTATCTCGGCGGTCATGAACAGGGTTAACAGCAGGTCGCTGGCTGTAAGGATGGTCGTCATTCTTAACCTCGTCCTCGGCCAAAATGGGCGCAGTGTACTTGTGCTCCTCATCCACAACAGCATCGCCGTCACCATATGACCGATACTCAGGGTGCTTGGGGTCATCAACGTGCACTGTGTGTTCACCCTCGGGGCTAATGATCTCCGACTTGAATGTGATAGGCTGAACTTTGCCTTCACTGAAAGAGGCAGGACGGGGTGAAAGGCGGGAGGTGTACTCTTCGGTGGCTTGGAAACCAACCTCGTCAGTGGGTGTAGATTGGTAGCCCGACGCGCCTGCCGTTGTTAGCTATTGTTTTGTCAAGTAGATATGGAACTTACTTGGGCCCGCGCCACGAGATCGTGTATCTCTAACCAGCTTGTTCAGGTCATCCTTGCTCATGGCAAAGTCATTCTGACGATCATGCAGAGGGGTCTGATGCTCCCTCTTAAGGACCTCAGGGTGCTTTTCGTAGTATTCCTTTTCGAGCTTATCTTGGGGAGCAACCCCATGACCATGAAGGCCGTAGCTGCCTGGGGGTCCGCCACGAGAGCTGTGCTTGCGGTGGTGGTGCTTCTTGAATTCCTCTGATCCAGGGCCAGGTGATGGGGCCTGGACATCGCCCAGATGAGGGTTCATAGGCACACGTTGGCCGATCTCGGGGATACCATGTTCATCTTCAACCTCTTGGCGGCCATCGCTAACCGAAACGTTGGTGCTAGACTGTTTTGTGGCTTGGGTAGATCCGGGGCGACCTATGCCGAATTGTGCTGCCTTATCGGAGTCGGTGCGGGTGACAGCTTGGACACGCTGCTTGGCGCTTTGAGCTGGCAGAGAAGGCTTGGGAGCATGGAGCTTAAGATCCTCGGCGATGGTACGTGTCTGTTCAGGTGACGCAGCTTCCTCCTGCTTTGGGGTCTCAACCTCTTCGGGCTTGATCTCATGGGTCACAGCGCTGTACTCAGCACCCTCCTGGCCAATGGAAGGCATGGAGACGCTGGTAGGGCGCTTGATTGGCTCTTGTTGAGCATCACTGGGGTTGAATCGGGCAGAAATAGGGCTCTTTTTGGGAATGCCCTCGTTGAAAGGCGAAGGAGCGAAACGAGCAGGGTTGGGAGATATCGAGCGATCGGATCGTTTCGTAGGACGAGGCGGGATCTTGGGGACGTCGGCAGTGGACTCGTTGTTGTCCTGGCTTTTAGCGGGACGAGGCGGGATAGCGGGAGGTTGTTGCATAGTGGCGGCGGTCATTGCTGATGTTTAAAAGCTCAGGAGAGAGCGAGAGAGAAATATTGCAGAACAGAAACAAAATAAGAGAGGTAGTCTGGGTGCTTGCGTGTAAGACGATGGATGGCTGCGTGATGGTACCTAGAGCAACCAATGGGTCAGGACTAAGCGATTAGTATGAAGATCAAAGGAGAAGTGCGGAACCAAAGCAATTGGGGAGCATAGCATAGCATGGACTTTTTGGCGCTTTTAGCGACAGGGGGAAAGACTGGTATTTAAAGACTTTTTGGTAGTCAGTCTCCAAAGTAGACCAGTTTCCGTCGCATCAGATCCCCATCCCATCCATGTGCCTGTACCTGTACCTGTACCTGTACCTGGACCTGTCTGTCTGTGCCTGAACCGGTTACAAGTTCTGGCGGTACAGTACAGAGCAGGCACGGTGCTGAAGGTTGCACCCGCGGCCCTTGTTGCTTATCGGATCCACGATTTACAAGCTGGATGTGGCGCCTGTAAATGGATCGGATCCGTTGCTATCAGAGGCATTGGAAAATGCCCGCTATGGCGCACCCTGCTGCGCCCACCAGAGTTGCGCCCGTCGCACACCGATACGATTTGATCTTTTGTTCAGGGACAGAAACTTACCAATGGCAGAGCTGTGATTGGTATATATATAGGTACCTAGGTAGTTCGAGGACGGAATCAAAGTAAGTGACGAACGAATCTGGCAGGAGTTTGGAAACGGACAAGAGGAGCTGCCGTACAACAATGAGGATCCGATGACTTGATGGCCTATTTATGTATGTACTCTACCTACTCTGGCATCATCAATACAAGAACAAAATTGAACGTCCTGGTGACATATGCCGTTGGGAGAAAGGATCCAGTAGAGTCCAGTGCCACCGGGAACTGGTGACTTTGTCCCGTCGTCACTAAAGCTATGAAAACAGGGATGGGATAAAGACGCCAAGTAAGACGGTGTGGGACTTTTTCGATCAATACTGTGACTAGATGATGGAGTTGAAGAGACCTTAAGATGTTTTACAAGTGCTTCCAGATGGTAGTCTTGTTACGAAGCTCATGATCCAAGTTTCAGCTGTTTGTTGTCAGTCCCAATAATACTCGGACACGAATTGAGTACTTTTTATGATCTCAACCCATCGTCGATCTCTGTCGTGAAGCTTACCTTGGAGCTTCCAAAGAAAAGCATTTTCGTCACTTGCAGGAGACTTGGCTACAGTGCACACCCCGCATCCAATGATGCCACAGTCCCTGAACGGAAACAATCTTTCTCCAGTTCAATTCTTTGTCCGAGTTCCATGAGTCTATGATTGTATTTCTGTCCAATTCAGTCACGGAATGTAACCTGAGACGTGTGGTGCAACAATAACACATGATGCTGGAGCTATTCCTGTCTTTCAGGATGTATCGGTTTCATGCAATTGCTAATGAGCATCCATACTGATAGTTACCTAGGTAAACAACAGTACAAAGGTACGGACAGCTATGGACCTGTGTACTCAACACTTTACTGCCGCCGACCCGCCATCGTTCATCATGGCGGGGAACTCTTGCAGCATCTTCCCCACCAACCGATCCATGAATTACTAGACCCGGTTATGCTCTGTTATCACTTATCAGTTGCTATTTGCGTCGTCCACAAGAGGTCAAGGGATGACGCTTACTCGACGGCATTCTACTGGGCACTACGGTGAGTAAACTTGTTGACGGTCGTCTGACCAGCTGAAAAGAAACTATCAAAACGTGCATTACAAGTGAGAATACTGTTGATTTAACGTCTACGAAGAGGTACTTCGGTTCGGGGAACTCCAAATCCAATAACCATGTCTTTTGCAACAGTCTCGACTCGGCCAAGGTCAAGCCAGGCGACGATCTCAGAACCCTGAAGATTCTAGACTTTCAAGAGTTGCTGTGGCCCTAGCGTGGATCGAGGTACTGAACTTGAGCTGTTAGGCTGTCAACAAGAGCAAGAGATGTTTTCTGAAAAGCTTTGTCTTTAACTGGGACTGGGCATCTGACACTCGCGATCATCTAGTCGAACCAAATCAAATCCCACCTGCCCCATCCACTCCCCAGTGATATCTTTTGCTGCTTTCCTAAAGAGGTTCGTTCTGACGCCATGTATTGTAGCTACGAAACTTCCAGTTCTCCGAGAATTTGAACCAGGACCGGTCCGGTTACCCTAGACAATTGACGAATTTACAAATGATGGAGCGACAATCAGACAGATCATGGTCCCAATAAACAGAGAATCCCTGTTTAATTACTTCAGCAATCGTTTAATTTTATCTTGTCAGTGGAAGAGTTTTGTCGGTATTACCAAACCCCATGGTGCATTGCAAGTCCTCCTAGGGGATGACACAAAGGTTAGAATCAAGTTAAGATACCTTCTAAGATCATGTTTAAAATGCTCTGAAGTGGCCAATAAATTATTTTACCTCTTGGAGAAGCATCAAGTTTCTGACACCCATTCCAAGTAACCTCCGCCTGTTTCATAAAGGAAGGCCTCGAATCCGTTCGGTACCCACAGTGTCAACCGTCAATCACTGCCCAAAGACCAACCTGTTCCCTGCCACACATCCAGAGTTGTTCTTTCAACCTTGATCTGGCACTGGAAACTCAAGCTGGCAATCAGAGAGTTACGTTAAGCTGCGATGTAAATCCAGAAACTGTAGTCAGGGATGTGGCCAGCACGGCTTTCAAGGAATACAACTAGCTCCTCAGTGCCCTCTCATGTAAAGAAACAAATGATGTATGATGCTGCTACGAGATAGTGCGAATTACTGTACACAAGACAAGAAATAGTAGCAATGGGTTTATGGCGAGCGTATCGACTCTAGGTAGGTATATAAGAAGATGGCAGATAAGTTCATATAAGAGTGCCACACTGACGCTACCTGTCTCGACTGACTATTCCTTTCTTCTAATGAGATTTAAACCCATTATTTGAACAGTGACTATATCATTACCTTTCAATATTAGGCAGCTATCCGGTAATCATCAAGAGGCTATTGATGATGCAAAAAGTATGGAAGTCGTGCCAATTATAGCAGTCCTTGTCACGAGTTCCATGTCGACCCTACTCTGCTTAATGCTCCCAAGGCTTTCTTTAACACCCCATAAGGTACGTCAATGGCGAGTTAGAACATGATGTTCAACAGAACAAAGCTCAGTAGAAGCGCAATAGTAAGGTAGAACCTGCGGTTTAACAGACCGAGGGGAACACCATGAAATCTTTTGTTACTTCAATGGTCCTCTCAATAATAGCATGCGGCGAATCCTAATATCCGACAGACAACACTCAGACTAAGTAGGAGAGCTTAGGGAAACCAATACTGCTCGTGTCGATTCAGCTACCCTTCAATAGCTATACTGCGATAAGTCCCACTGCATTATATATCCCATAATGTGCGTCATTGTATAACTTGGCTTGGAGTTCGGCTTAGTTCTTCTCGTTTAAACTCCAGAAAGCAGCACCCTTTCGTTGCTCAGTAATTTCTCACTCTGATGTCGGTTGAGGAGTCAAGTGTAGAAACCCTGTCGAAATCACATTCAAGATAAACCAGTATATCGTGAAGCCAATGTCCCTGCAAGGACTACGGCTTGGCGCCCCAACGTCAGATAAAACCTCATGGCCGCACTGGCTAGTCGGCAGGTAGGGCCAACGATGGCATTGGACACGATGACGAGCGATAGACTCGAGCTCGAGTGTTGCACTTCGGTCACAAAATGATTGATACTACAAGCCTTGGAGATAAAACGGTTTAATCAACTTATGCCATCTTAGGCTATCTATCTTCTGTACGTATCCCAAGCTCAGGTCTTACATACTCTGCCAATTCCCAGCCTGTGCGGTAGAAAATTCTTGCCTGCGCCTACTGGCCGATCTCTGCCTTTGTCCTGGTTCTTGATCCATTGTTCGTTAGCTTGGTCTTGATTGATTCTTCATTGCCTGGTTAGTTGCTTAGTAGTTTCGCTTCCATCATCTATGTCGCTATTGGCATAGCCTCTTGGTTTTAGGACTTCTCTTGCTCGACGCAAAGCTCCTTTTGAATAACTAGCGTATGAATTAGAATACTGACAGGAATACGGGAAAGAAACAACGTTATACTTGCAATGTCTTGTAACTCTGTTAAAGCCGTCAAGTACAGTTTTGCCTAATTGTGTAGCCATGGGAAAGCCAACATACTCTGAGGACATTTAAAGTCTTCAGCCTATTGAAATTTGTGTCGTATTAAGCATTCAGTTATGTTCTCGGATTGTCTCTTGGAGTTCGACGATTTGGCTGATTAGTTCCAGCTTTGTCTCCAACTGTTCGACAGTATTGCAAGGACACCTGTCCCTTGCTGTGCTGCCAGGGTCAGAGTGTCGCAATCTATAGTGAAAGAACATTTCAATTGATGTATTGACTGTAACTTAGGCCAGCCTGGTAAATTATGGGTGAAGTAGGATAGCTTACATGCTTCTTTATTTATAACCTCTTCCTTTTGCTAGATAAGGAAGAAGAGAGACCATAGCATTATTGAAGTATCTACAAACATATGACTTGATATGCGAGTTGAGTATTCATGTTGCAGCCTCATGGCCTTGGTGAAACTAATGGTGTTAACTTTATAATTATACTTCTGGAGGAATACTGCTGAGGTCATTGCTCTTTTGTTTCTAGTATATGCACCCTGAACAATTGAAACAAGACGATACGTACGTCTCAGCGACAGTATAGGGATACTCCACCTCCTTGGAACGTCATGATCCCGGGAACGTGGAAAGCTTCAGAGACTCGAGATTCGATGTGTCAGTAAGTTGATGCAAAAGATACCACAAATAGGTAGACATATGATGGAGATGTAAAGTGGCATTTCTAGACACCGTTAGCTAATCACGGTAGTACAAAAAGGTAAACTATCCACTTGGAAGTTTGTTGGTGAACTTAGTTGTTGCATGGTGCAATCAATGTGCAGGATACTCTGTGATGTGCAGGTGTGTGGAGGAGTGGGTACGGTAGTGGGAGAGGGTGAGTGGATAATATAAAATTTGGCCTCTGAGGTCTCTGTCAAAGAATAAATAGCTTAAGAGCCATGTCTAAGATGACATGAATGACAAGCTTATATCATCACCTAGATACGTGTAACGTTTCTGATACCCTCAGTTATCTGTGGTAAAGGAGCAGATGGTTGACCAAAGTACCTACTGCGGCAATCTTCGGGGTCCTATCGCCAGGTCCACAAATGCGACGATCATCCGTGTCTTGTCGTCCCAATTAACAGGGCTGCATACAAATCACTGCAGGTACCCGAGACAGGCCTAGTTCCATGCTTACCTATGCTATGTGCAGATTATTTCTTAAGGGACCATTGGGCAGAACATAGTAGTAAATACAAGGCAAAGTTTAGATGTTGAAGGATTGTTGAACTGGTGACTTATTCTCGGAGTACCCCCACACGAACCACACTACAGAGTCGACAGCAATCAGGATAAACGTGACATATCACTCTACAAGACAGCAAGCACCTGGTATATAACATCTATCTACACATCATGAACAGTTTAGACTATAGGAAACAAGAAATCACACTCATCATGTGACACCCCTGGAGTAATTCCTAGTCTACTAAGGTAGATAGTATGTAGGATGGTGACTAAGAAAATTCTTGTCTTTGTTACTGCGTACCTATGCAGCAGGTGAATATACTACTTCGTTTGATTCCAAGTTTAGTGACGCCTTGTAACGTTATACAGACTTGGTGCCTATCCTAGCTTCCTAGTTGTTTAGATGTTTCTTATGCTTCCTTAGAGGCAAGCTGCCTTTGGATAAGGCACTAGCCAAACCAAGGAACCTCCTGGACGTCTAGCTGGGCTATATAAGCCCTTACTTCTTCCATCCTAGATATAAGAACCAGGTTGCTTCTTTCATCTTTTCTTTTTACCTTATAGAGCGTTTCTGGAGTTTCTAGGCTATGAAGCACACCTTGCCCTTGTGACTACCAGTGACTGACAGTGCCAGTAACTGTCAGTCGTTAGGTTGACGAAACTCCTATTTGATTTTGCCTGTCTTGCATCTATCTCCCTGCTGCCTAACGCATATCTTCCGCGTGATTCTGCATTTGATAAATCACTTAACCCACACTTTAAGACAGGAAAAGAAGAAGTAGAAAACGACTCCATCACCACTCAACCACAAGCACATTCAACCACCACCACAACAACAACAAATTTGCGTCAAGATGAACTCTCTCAAGCGCAATGAGACTACCGCCGAGCAGGCCAAAATTCTCGAGGATGCCACTGTACAGCCAGGAATCAAGTCTACCTCAGTTACTCCGGAAGTCCTGCGACTGATGGCTATGAGTCTTAACGTCACCAAATCCGACTTTGTGGACCCTCCGGACATGGAGGTCTTTCTGCGGGCTATATATGAGCTCAAGGCGATGTAAGTTGGCTGTACTGCATCTCAAGTGGAACATACTAATCATCCCAAAGGGAGTATATCAACAACTATGGCGCAATCACCGGCAGAGGTCGCAATGCCGCTCGACTGCCTGTGCACCCTATGTGGTGGAACGTCATCGCAGAAGGGCAAAAGCTCGGGTGCTGTACCGACATGATCAGCCTTGCCGCCATCGGAAGTACTCAGAACTCGATGTTCTTGCGTCCCTGGAGTGTCAGGACTGCTGCTGATGCGGCAAGGAAACGGTTTGCTTGCCCGACTTTAGAGCACGCCGCCCAGCTCAATGCTCTACATGCGTATGCCCGCACCAAGTTCGACACAAAAATGAACATGGAGCAGTGGTGCTTCGATGCCTTCATTGACCCCAAGGTGATGGAGGAAGTCTTGAAGATTAGTCACCAGTTGCGCAGCATGATCCAGGCCATTGTCGAAGAACCTCTTACCATTGCATTGGGCGACAATGAGTACGAGACCAAAATCGCAAAAGCTTTGGCACGGGGCATGGCCCACAACATTGCTATCTACAAACGCGAGGATATCTACATGACCGTCCACGACAATTTCCCAACCCTTCTCTCCGCTGAGAGTTGTCTGGTCGGTATGGAGCATGAATGGGTTGTGTTCAACAGCATTAATCATGTCGGAATATCGTTCCTGGTTACTGCAACAGCGGTAAAGCCAGAGTGGCTTGTCGTAAGTCTGATATTTTCATGTGACATGACATACAGTATCTAATTACCGTTCTTATAGGATCTCCCTTTCTTCCAAGACGACAAGCTCTCACGAAAGCAACATACCGGCGCTCTGCGACAACCTGAGGTCAGGGAATCACTTAATGCTGCCCGTGCTCGGATCCAGTCTTAACCCATCTAAGGCAGCAACATGCAACAACACTCTTTACCTGTCCTTCTTCTCTGGTGACAAGCCTTTGAATTCTTCTTCTTCTTCCCCAGGATGGTGGAAGATGCCTGCGAAGCTGTGGTCATTGACGGCCCAGTAGAGGCACCAGAACGATATGCTGGCACCTTTACGTGGTGTTCTGGATCAGTAACAGAAGACGTGCTCTCTGTGAAACTAAGTCCGGCATGAAGAGGGTCAGAGTCGATGAAAGAATTTGACGCAACCGCACGATGTTACTTATAGGCCTAGGTATATGTACCACTTTAGCGTACGAATCTTCATGAACTCAAGGCCGACCATCAAAGAGCACTTGGCGCACATGATCTTGTTGCACTTTCGATTTGGCGACAATTCCATGACAGAAACCTAGATATAACAAGTGAATTCAAGTCTCCTATTTCCTCGAGGCCTGGCCACAGTATCACGAGCAGGATAATGACTTACCAGTAATAATTTGCTCACTGCTGTGCCCTATTCCGGGAGATTGGTCTAATTTCAAACGACCGACAGATTGCATTGCTCAATGTATGGGTAGAACGATCGCATTCAACGACATAGCGATATCCAGTCCCAAGTAGCTACCTCTGAGAGCTCGAAAGCTCGAAATGACTCTGCCGTGCTTTCAAACGATGAATTTACTGACATAGCAGCACGAGATTGCCAAAAGGACAATGCATATAATTAATCAATTTTAGAACGTAACTCGAATAACACAATCGTTGGAACTCGTACACTAAAAATAGCAACTTCAATCAAAACATGAGCCGTTCCTCATCCCAGACGCCAAATCCAGCTGGGTATACAGGCCACTGCCGTGGGCAGGATCCTCACTCGTCGAGATAAGCGGATTTTTTCACATCAGCATTCCTCCTCGTCCGCGAGCTACTGAGAGCTCTGGTCACCTCCACTACAGGTCGAACTCTTCTGTATGGTGCTCAATCATAAAAAGCGATGCTGGCTTCGGATTGCCGTCACTCAATCGACCGGGCAGGTAGTGGGTGCGCTTACACGATCATCTGCGCAACGCCTTGACCACCGAGGGTCTTGCTGCCAACAAAGGCCTGTCCCTTGACACCAGCGAGGAGGTAGCACAGAGCAGTAAGCAACAGGAAGACGGCGGCGGCAATCAAACTGCTCGAGCCGCTGACAATGCTGATAAACTGCAGTGCACACATGACACCGTAGGCGCCCGCGCGCATGTAATTGGTCGAAACCTTGCGAATGAGTTCGTCGAACTTGGAAGAAGTTGGGCAGATTCGGAGGAGGAGAGGGACCTCAATAAACAAGATGATGAACGACGATGCGCTGTATATGGTCAGTTTGGGTATATGGTATGGCGCTGAGGGAGCCTTACATGGCAAAAGCGCAAAAGATGATTCGAATAACATTGAACGAGAAGATATTGGCGATTCCAACAGCCAGACAAATGATCATGGAAATGATTCCGAGCCTGTATGCCAACAACATTAGCCCCTTGTCCACGGCGCAATTTGGTCGATATGGGTCAAGTCGCAAAGAGGAGCTTTATAGCTGGAGAGCTATGATTGAAGCTGTGAAGAGCTGAGGATAGGCAGCTTACCATTGTCCATAGATGCCTGCACAGTTGTTAGTACTAGAAATCACTAACGCATTGTATTGGGAGCAACATACTGAAGTTTCGCGTTTGAAATTCTTCTTTGAGAGTCATATTGACAGCTTACGTCCAACGTTCGTATTCGGGATTAGAGAAGCCGAGGGAGATTGAGAGCGAGAATCGATTCGGGATCGAACTATCAGTGAGTGGTATCGTGAGTAGAGAGGTTGCGACAGAGGTCAAGATCGACTTGGAGAGGTGGAGAGGTAGATCGTGGGTTTCGTAGCGTTGTGTTGTGACTACGGAAAGTCTAGAAATGATGAACGTAGCCTTTTGACAAATGACGGATGGAATAGGATGGAGATGGTTGCTGAGGTGGTCCCCAGTTTTGATTGGGGCTGGCGCAAGGCTTGGCTCTCAGTTATGTCGACAAGCTAACCAGACAGGTGAGTGGAGGCCGACCTGGTGGTTGGGCGGGCAGTCAGGCCGTTTTTTGTAGGGGAAAGGGTCCCTGTAAGGAGGATGGACGGTGCGCTATTGACAGTCAATGTGAGACGTTGAAGGGTTCGGTTCCTTTGATGAAACGCAACAACAAGCACATATGGTTCCGTTTCGCAATCTTGGTCGTTTCCCTTTTCTTTGTGCGCTCTCTGATTTATGTATACGACTTATTTGCCATTTAGGCAGCTTTATTCTTTTGCACAGCCAAGTGACGTACGTTGAATACGCGGCATTGCCAAGCTTCGCCCAGAACTCAGTGAAGCGGAGTTGTTCGCTTACACGTCCGACTCTTTCTCAGAGACGCTCGACTGTTTTGCCAAGGCTATTCACGAGTCTTTGGAGTGGCCGGTCTCCATAATTGTACGAGTCTGTGCAGGCATAAAGATATCAAACATGAGGCTATTCGGAGCTGCATACAATACCAGGCGTCCTCATAAGACAGCATCATGTGGCCCCGCAAATCAGCACTAGAGGCACCTTGAAATGTTGAATTCTACTCGTCAAGAATCAATTGGCGCACACGTACATACTTAGGTGGTATGAAGACGAGACTATCAAAGGCATCTGAATCTCAGGATAAGCTTCATTGCCAGTTCTCCCTTGTAGTCATTCAGCCCGACACGCCATCGCTCATAAGTTTTTGAAAATTACCTACCTACCTACCTACCTACCTACCTATCTACAGGCAGGTACGGGTCCATATCTATCAACAACGTGGTTAGTGGGGTGGTTCTTGCTGCAAGTGCGAACTGCCGATGACTAGGTTATCTCTACACTATTACATCATCTTCAACGCACTTAACCTCTTCTTCCCAAGGTACCTAGCTTAGCAAGCAGAAATGTCCGGATCGCCGGTTCGTTGTATTAAACTACAGTGCCATTGTCGCAGCGTGGGTTTTGGCACCATTTCTCTGTGCTGATCTTCCTGGGCGTTCTTTAAAACCGCACCACTACCGAATGGCATTGCAGGAACAATGACTTTCACAATTCTCTCAGATGATGAGGTCAACTCCATCTTGGAGGGCCTGAACGTTGATGAGCTTGAAGAGTTTCGCCATGTGTTGGCTTCATCCCTTCACGAGTTCTCTACTGGAGTACCAGCTTTGGAGGAGGCCTTCCAGGAACCAGAGCGTACTTCGACACTGCATCCAGAAACAATGGCCGAAACCCTTTACACGCCTTCGTGCGCGCCATGTGGAATGGGTTGCAAAGGTTAGCCGATTCTTTTTCGAATGACGAGTTAAACTGACTTGTCAGTCGTTTCTTCGACCAGCCCCGAAGCTCGTCACTACTCCGACGACGCCGAGCAGCGTAGTCCAATTGGCGTTGTGAATTTGTTCATGCCGGATGGAACACCCCTTGGCCTCATAAATGCCACTACTTTGACGGCATTTAGAACCGCGCTGGCCTCAACCTGCCTTTTGGCACGCCGTAATCACGTCAAGACCTTGACTGTATTTGGTAGTGGCCTCCAAGCTTACTGGCATATTAGACTTGCGCTCATGATGCGTGGGAAAACCATCAAGCGGGTTCATGTTATAAACCATCGATGGAGCGACAATGCTACTGGACTATTGAAACGATTCGCTAGCATTGACCCAGAGATCAAGAAACGGGAAGGATGGTCAGACACCAAATTTGGTCTTTTGATTCCCGCATTCCACGAATATAAGCGCCTGGTAAAAGAGCAGATAAGGGAAGCTGATGTGATCTATTGTTGCACCACATCGCAAAAGAACTTGTTTGATGGGTCCATCTTGACCTCTCATGAGGGCCGCAGAAAAGGAAGACTTATTATCGCAGTGGGAAGTCTTACGCCGGACCACCGAGAGTTGCCCGAAGACCTAATACAGTTGGCAGCCAAGAGAGACGACAAGCCACACCGGCATTTCCACAAGCATGCTATTGAAGGTGGAGTAATCGTTGTCGATAATATCAGAGGGGTACTCAGGGATGCGGGTGAAATCATTGCGGCCAATATTGGCCCTCATCAAATGGTTGAGTAAGTTTTTATCTCGGCCCTTTAAGGTGCAACTAACACATCATTATAGGCTGGGGGAACTTGTGATGCTCCATCGCCTGGCTATAGAAGAGTCTGATGGATTTGCCAGCAGCCAGACGTCTTTGGCTTCAGATATGGATATGATGGATGTTCGTGGTAGGAGCTCCATGTCGTCTGTCTATGGTAGTGGAAGCAATACCAGCGAAACGCTAGCAAGCCCCACAAGCTCCGTTGACTACGAAGGGCAGAGGTCCAATTCGTTCTTCCACTCGAGAAAGAGCTCCAGCAGTTCTTTGGATAAAGAGAAGAGGAAGTCGGAAGATCATCTTTGTCAGTGGTTACGGGACGGTACCGTGGTGTACAAGAGTGTAGGGCTAGGACTAATGGATTTGGTGGTTGGAACACATCTGATAGGGGTCGCAAACGATAAAGATGTAGGAACAAGGATAGAGGGGTTTTAAATAAGATGTAGATTGAAATTAATACAAATGTGCTTCATAAATGCTGTTTATATCGATACATTCTTACTCGGCCACCCAGATAGCAGCCATGCCCATACCAGTTCCTACACACATAGATGTCGCGCCGACCTTTTGGCCGGTTCTCTTCAACTCATATAGTAGGGTAGAGACTTGCCGGGCACCGGTGCAACCCAGAGGGTGACCAAAGGCAATGGCACCTCCCTTGGGATTGATCTTCTCCTGGGGAATACCCAGCTCGTTGGCGCACCACAAACACTGGCTGGCAAAGGCCTCGTTGATCTCCCAGATGTCGACATCATCCTTGGAGATACCGGCAAGGTCGAGAGCCTTGGGAATAGCCTTCCAGGGACCCTGGCCCATAAGAAGGGGCTTGACACCGACAATTGAGGCACAGACATACTTGCCAATAATCTTCTGTCCGAGCTTCTCAGCGGTAGATCGCTTCATGAGAAGAACAGCAGCGGCACCATCAGAGATCTGACTGGCGTTACCAGCGTGGATAGATCCGTCCTTAGCAAAAGCAGGGCGGATCTTACCGAGGGACTCGACTGTGATGCCCTCTCGAACACCGTCATCCTTGGAGACAGTGATTTCCTTGGTGTTGCCATCCTTGTCCTCGAACTTGACCTTGAGGGGAGCAATTTCCTCGTCAAAGAGACCCTCTTTTTGAGCCTTGAGGGCCTTTTGGTATGAAGAGGCGGCGAAGGTATCTTGCGCCTGTCGGCTGATGCCGAGATCCTTGGCCATCTGCTCTGACAGAACGCCCATAGGAACCTTGCAGTTGGCAGCCTCGGGAACCTCCTCAAACTCCTTGGAGAACTCAGCGACGGCACCAGGACCGTAGTTGAGAGACATGCTCTCAACACCAGCACCAATACCGATATCGATCATGCCGGTCTTGATCTGGTTGGCCACATCGACGGTAGCCTGGAGACCAGAGGAGCACTGTCGGTTGAGGGTTCGGACGGCGATGGATTCAGGGAAACCGGCGACCAAGCTGGCAGCTCGCATCTCAGTCGCGCCACCACCGGGGGCGAGCACAGTTCCGACACAGAGGTCCTCGACGAGCGCAGGATTGATCTTTGAACGGTCGAGGATGGCCTTGAGGACTCCGGCCATCAGGTCAGCGGCGGGGGTATCCTTGAAACCACCGCGACCTCCCTTGGTGAATGCGCTTCGGCAGGCGGCGGTGACAACGATCTGTTGATGTTAGCGACCAATCTTGGCGCATGAGGCAGGTCTTCGTATCTTCTGAACTTACATCATCAGGGTTCTTCTGGAGGATCTTATCACGACCGCCAGCGGTCGGGTTACCAGAGATCTGGCCTCCAATCTGAATAATGCGGTCGGTGACTAGGGGCGCAGTTAGTTTGTCATCATGGTAAGCGCAGAGTGAGATGGCTAAACATACCGCCCATTTTTACTATGATGTAACTGAGTGTGATGTAGTAAAGAAGTTGAGGGTTGGGTATAATGCGCAAGACAATGACAGGAAGAGATGAAATGTTTAGATTGAGAAGTAGTATCAAAGAGGATTAATATACAGAAAGATTCTCGGTGGACCTCGGATGTTGTGAGAGAAAAGAGTTGGTGGGAAGCTTTGTCTGTCACAGGAGAAGAAGCTACATTAGTACGTTCAGGACCGAAGACCGACACGCGGGACGGATTCCCATTCTAAAAAAACCGGGGGACCGAGGCATCTTCTGGCCCCATGCTTGGCGTTGTTTAGCGTCTCATTTCTAGCGCCCGATCACATGCCAGTGGAGCGGGATTCCCCCAGCTTTTTAATGCACAGTAACGCGGGGAGGAGGGAATCTCCAACAAAATGTTTCTTGACTTGTTGCGTCACAAGGTGACTAAGAAAATAGTTACTCCAAAAATTGACGATTGAATATGAATGTAAGACTTATGAGTAAGCACGTGGCCTGGTTCTATCACATGGAAATAGTCATTGATTTGTTTTTGACCTGATTCATGAGCAGCCATCGCTACTGTACTATAGGTATGGACTGTACTGTACTTTTCACCACAATGGGTATCGTTAAGATGAGAAGAATAAAAAAACCTGGCCATGGTAATAAAAAAAACATGCCTGTCGTCTAGAACAGAGAAAAGGAGAAAAAGAGAAGACTATCTACAGGTAAAATGCTACCAAACTGACTCATCATTTCATACAGGTATCGTAAGACGAGGAGTGACCACCGCACTCGGAAATGGCTGGGCTCCAGACACTTCTATCATCATCTTGAAACGACTGAGATGCTAAAGACAGGGCATCCCACGGTGAGCTAGAGTCTTCACCAGATCCCGAGTCGCAAAGTGGCATAGGGACCGGCAATGAGTTGTCAAAAGAAGTATCTATCCTGATCAATGGTATTCCTGAAGGCACTGTCAACGCTCGGTTTCGGCCAGTATTGAATTGCTGTGGCGTTGGCGATGTAAACATGTATTGCCCAAGGGAATCTTGAAGTTGCTGTTGCTGCTGCTGCTGTGGCTGTGGCTGCATGTAAGAAGAAGGGCTGATGTCGGCCCACGATGGATATTGGCTGGGTGGTGCAGATCTGGAGAGCGGCGAGGCTGCTTCTGCGTTGGGGTTAGCCATCCTTCTCACTGATGCAATTGGAACTGCATGCATAAATGCCAAGTTCGGTACTCACCAACTTCATCAACTAGGCGAAGAGACTTGAGTGCATCGATGCCCAGTTCAACACTGAACCGCTGGTCCGGGAGCTTCCCCAGTCGAATTCGCAATTGCTGCTGCACGTTTCCAACTGTTTCCACATCAATCACGTCCAGAACACACCAGTGCTTAGCATCCTTCCATCGCGTCTTGGGAACAGGATGTATCTTGACGCCCCAGTTACGCGCGAAGTCGTTATCAACGACGCTCAATGCACGATTGAGATAACATTTTGCGATGCAAGGCACCTCAGTAGTCTGAGTTCTGAGAGTGATTCGGATCATTTGGCCGTCCTTGACTTTGGCTGACTGGGCTCTTGAAAGAGGAGTCTGAAGGGGCTGTGCTGTGAGTTGCCAGTTTGAGTTATGCCCGGAAGGCTGTGCAACAGGTGCAATAGGAGACTGTCCTTGACTCGGTGGCTCATCATCCGTGAAAATGGCAGACTCGTCGACGGAAAATGGAGGAAACGGTGAAGATTCCTGCTGAGAGAGTAAAGGCGAAAATGATTGTGAGGGTTGTGTTTGAAGTTGTATAGACTGGTCTGGGAAAGGCAAAGTATTCAACTGCCCTCCATTTCTGCTACACCGACGAATTGACCCAGTAGCATTGGAGGTAATAGACGAATTGCTTCGGCGCCTTGATCGGTCTTTGGAAATAGGACTGAGACTTGTGGGTGACCGTGAACGACCCGAGGCCTGCCTGATGGCATCTTCAAGCACATTCAGTTTCAAGCGGCCAGACCGAGAAGCTAGAGCTGGGTTACGCTGTCGATTCGGTGGGGTCATAACTTTTGGGGTATTCGTAAAATGGATATTAGGCAGAGCGTAGAAGTGCCTGATTATAATGTTGGACGTTGGAAGAAAAGATAATAACGGCTGCGGGAGTTGCCAGAGCTAAAGCGTGAAACATGAAACGGTGGAATACTGTAGTTTTAGTTGAACCGGACTTAAGTGAAGTATATCAATGCTCCATATCTGCATCAAGTAGAGAAACAAATCTGCCAGGGTTTCGCAAACATCGCATCGTGGTAGGCATGGTAGTCAATATGCAAGTATTAGAATCCAGTCATTGGGTGACATTGAGGATCAGCATGCTTCTCGAACCCTAGGCATATCTGTCGGGTTGCCAGCCCAAGTCCTGATTCCCGCAAAAGATGTCCAAACCAAGGCTCTTGACTGGTCTTTGACGCCGGGTGCAATGCACAGCCTCTCTCTACCGAGTCGATGGAGGCTATGCTGAGTGAGTGACGGTGAAATTAAGAGCCGCCTTTCATGACTTGTGCGATCTGGACTGGCCACGCGTGACTGAAAATGCGCTTCATCACAATCATGCCATGTCTCACTTTAAATCACAGTTACATTAAATACAAGTGACTTTATGACACTGTGATATGCCTTGATGTAGTTTCAACCTCATTTTATAAGGCGATTGCATATTGGGTTGACTAGCTTGACTACTGGTTGCTGCGCCTCTTAGAATCATAGTGTCCGGGCGTCAGGCTCCGAAATAAAGAGATTCTAGCAATTAATACCACATTAACATAGTTGTTGACGCATGACAAACCTAAATTATAAACACATTCGCCTGGCTGTCGTAATGAGCCACATACTCAAGTGAGATGAATGCCGCCCATTTTTGAGCCGCCTCAAGAATCCCGACGACATAAAGATCTCCATACATGCCCCAAAATGGACTTGACAACAATTACTCATGCCAGTGACGTCTATCAAATAGACAGTGAATATACCAATCACGACTGCATCTCACTGCATTTTGATCTATTCGACAGGCCTCGGAGGCGTCTTTAACAGAATCCCAGAACCACCAACAATACCACCAATAACAATTGCATCGACTTGCCTGAGAAAACTGATACGATGGCTCTGGAGGTTATGACAAAAGCCTCATTTGCAGGTAATTCGCTGCAGCAGAGAGAAGCCCGAGAAAACATTGGACAAAAGTGTCACCAAGCAGTGTACCAGGTATCGTAATTTGAAGCCTCGTAGTCCAATATGATATTGACATCTTATAGACACCTTCCATTGGGCAATTTCATGCAACACCTAGAATGGTGTTCTATACGACTCGCTGCTTGGAGACTGCCTCGAGAGCAAGATGTCGTCGAAGACAACTATACCATCAGCGGAAGCCCGACTGTGGAAAAGGTCAAGTGACCAACATAGACACACCAACTTGTCATGCTGTCCAGCAAAGAGAAACAAGGGACAACTCGGAGCATGCATATCAGGAGCACAATCTGGACCTAAGGGTTCAGAAGGACGGTGCTGGCCCGAGCTCTGAGAGGATCAAATACGTTTACAAAAGCAATGGCAAAACTGAAGAGCCCTTAAGAATAGAAGATTTAGAGGACAAGATAGGATGCTTGACTATTGATTTGGAGGATAGACCGTTGAGAACTGTCAGTCCAGGCGTTGAAGAAGCATACATGCGAGGGGAGCCTCTTACGCCTCCTGAAATCGAGTTTTCTGAATGCAGTGATGTGGAAGATGATTATTGGGCTTGGGACCAGAGTTCTCAAGTTTTCAGGCACTGGGACGAGGACCTGGGAGAGTGGGTTAGCTTTCCTGAGAGGTTTGACTAATGAGGGAGTAGAGTCAAGGTGGAATAGAGCGTAACAGTAATTACTATAAAGCATAGGCTTTTGCGACACGAAGTGGTCACTTTAAAACACTTTCGTTGATAAATTCCATTGGCTATTCAACTCTTCGAGTACAACGCATCACACCACACTCCCGACGCCAAGTACTTCTCATCCGCTCAGATAACCACTCATGCTCTCATGTTCTCATCAACAGCCTTCACAGGCTCTCAAACCTCAGTATTAAGCCTTGCTTTCAGGCTTATCCTTGACCACCTTGTCATAGGGAGAGAAGCTGAGACTGACACTGTTCACACAATGACGTTCATCAGTCGGTGTGTCAAAGCCCTCACCCTTGAACACATGGCCTAAATGACCGCCGCAGTTGGAGCATACAATCTCAGTTCGTGCCATACCAAAGGCGCGATCCTCATGACGGACAACCGCACCGGGGATGCTGTCAAAATAAGCTGGCCAGCCACAGCCAGACTTGAACTTGTGAGTGGCCTTGTAGAGAGGTGCATCACAACCCGCGCAGGTGTAGACGCCTTCGTCGGGGTAGTGCTTATCGAACTTTCCTGAACCGGGAGGCTCGGTACCCTTCTCACGGAGAATACGGAATTGCTCTTCTTTAGTTAGTTGCTGCGTACAGAGAAGTTATTAGACAACTCACCCTTGTTGAGGACAGCTCGCCACTCGTCGTTTGAGCGCTGGTCAGGATAAGACATGTTGGAATTGTTGCTAGACGAAGTGCCGAACAAAGCGCCCAGGATGGGAATTCCAGACATAGATCGAAGAGGAATACTAGGTCGATAGACCAAGTGTGAGGTTAGTGGAGATCTCACACGAGTAATGTTTGAGAATGTGAAGATGATGTTTGATAGGAATGGGGAGAAGCGCATTTGATATGAGGTTTGGTGCGTTTATTTATATTTGGTTGAAAGGATGAGCTGCCATTCCAAATCTCAAAAGACGTTATAAGTCCAGGGTCTGGGTTTAGTGGCAATCTGTGGAATCATTTGCATCATCGAGTAAAGGATGCCGCTACGTAGAAGCACAGCCACAGCTTAAAGTCTCAGGTACGCTGCAATTGTGGCTCTGATGTTTAACACTCAGCGCAAATACGCTGATGGTATTCCAAATACGACAGTAGCTGACCTCTGACAAGGCAATTATTCAGCGAAGATGATTCAACAGCATTTCCTCAAAACGCATCGGTTGGAACTAAGACTATTAAGAGCCTACCCTGACGTAGGTACTCCATGGTTCCGCCCCAATATATCGCAACGTGGCTAAGTTGAAAGCAATGGCTTCTGATGATGTAAAAAGTCAATTGATAATACCATATTGGCAAATGAATACTAAACATCTTAGCATTTCAAAGTCTTTGTCAAATAGAGTGGGCTTTATTCAAACTTTTAACGAATTGAGACTCCAAGGACCAAGTGTCATGTAATGCGAGGTAGAACTTCGACCTCAGCATGGCTGATGCACTGCGACTTCCATGTAACCCCACCGCTAAATCCAGGGGCCAGATACATACGATGAAAGAGTTCAGGCCCGTGCATTAATTCCGCTGGGCTCCAACTGCTAATGATAACTAAAACATCACCAACCTGACCACCTTGGCACCTCCCTATCGACCTTCATCCACCAGGCTCAATTCTAGGCACCTCTTTTAAACTCCAGGTTGCCACTTTACAACAAAACTCTCCTAGAGTGGCCCTTTAAGAACATCCCCATTTGAACTCTTGCGACACCGCAACCCAACTCCTCAGTTCTTCTCGTCACAATACCATCATGTCCAGGAGAGCCCCGAACCCCGCCGCTGAGCGGGCGGCGCAAAACCAAGCTACCATCAAGAGTCTCCTCAAGTTGGAAGCCAACAAGGTCTGCTCTGATTGCAAAAGAAACAAGCGTACGCTGCCATCTTCGACTTTTGTATCGTATCCCTGCTGACTTGGCCAGATCCTCGATGGGCCAGCTGGAACCTTGGCGTCTTCATCTGTATCCGATGCTCAGGCATCCACCGTGGCATGGGCACTCACATCAGCCGAGTCAAGTCCGTCGACCTCGATTCCTGGACCGACGAACAACTCCAGAGCGTTCTGAAATGGGGAAATGCTCGTGCCAATAAATACTGGGAGGCAAAGCTTGCGCCTGGGCACGCTCCTTCCGAAGCCAAGATCGAGAACTTTATCCGAACAAAGTACGAACTCAAGCGATGGGTGATGGACGGCCCCATGCCTGATCCTGCAACATTGGATGTCGAAGGCGACGACGATGTGCCCCTTAGTATCGTCAAGGAGAAGCAGGTTATAGAGCGCAAAGAGTCCATCAGGAAGGCTTCCCTAGGCAACTCGTCATCACCAAGGGCTGTCCCCCCGCCTCAAGGGGATCTAATCGGCGGAGATCCTGTCCCTGTGCGATCAAGCAGCGCTGCTCCTCAGTCATCCAAGGTTCCCCCCAAGGGTGAGCCCGCCCCTCCAAGGACAACAAGCACAAAGGATTCGTTACTCGGACTCGACTTCTTCGGAGAGCCCCAGGCCCCTCCACGACCAGCAAGCACAACCGGTACCGCACCGAGCGGCCAGTCACGACCTGACTTAAAGCAGTCTATCCTCTCGCTGTACGCATCTGCACCTCGAACTCAACCCCAGGCCCAGCCGCAGCCGCAGCAGCCTTCATCTGCTGGAGGATTCGGTGGGTTTGCCTCTCCTACTTTCAGCCACCAGTCACAAGGTTCAATCGGTGGTTTCAACGATGCCTTCAGCAATCTCAGCGTCTCAAACGCACCCAAACCCGCTGCCCCTGATCCTTTTGCCAGCCTTGGTTCTGCTGGCCGTGCCACATCTAGCAACAGTAATGCGTTTGGTGGTCTAGGAGGAGGCAGCTTCTTTGACAGCAAGCCCTCGCAACCTTCTGCTCCTACTCACCAGCACCAATCTTCCAACTTTTCCAGCTTCGGCGGCTTTTCCTCCCCTGCGCCTGTCGCTGCTGTAGCTCCGGCCGCGCCGAAGCCTGCTCAATCCTCTGCTATGGGTGATCTTTTTGATCTTTCCGCGCCTGTGACCACATCACCTCCTCCACCACAGCCTGCAGCCGCTTCTACCAGCTCCGTCTTCAACCTCTCGTCTCCTCAAAGCCCTCCTGCCGCTGCACCTGCCAGCACGACAACTACTTCAATGGGTGGTTTCTCTGGTGCTGATGTGTGGGGTGGCAGCGAATGGGGAGCCCCTGCAACAGCTCCGGCTCCTCTTCAGAAAGCTCCTGAACCAGCAAAACCTGCGGCTAGCGACTTTGGCTGGGGCAACTCGGGAGGGGCTTTCGCCAACACTCCCATAGTTCCTGGGGCATCTGGAGGTTTGACATCTGGTGGTTTCAACCCTATCGCATCACCCAAGGTATCGGCTGACGAGGAGTTTGGGGGATGGACCAGCAGCGGGCCTGCTGCAAGTGGAAGCACTGGCCAAACAAAGTCCGGCGGTTTTGGCGGAGACGATGACTTATTCTCTAATGTGTGGCAGTAGTTGGTGTACTTTTGGAAACATCTAAATGGTCTATCGGCTGGGGGCGGTTCTATAAAACGTTTGTAGGCATGTTTAGGCGTTTGCATGTTAGGAGTCATGTAAATGCGAAAGAGGATGAGTTAAATTGCACGACCGTTACGATCGCATCACGAGTGGTGAAGTGATGTGAATGTATTCAAGTAACGCCGACCCAACGCTGCCAAAACAGTAAACTTCCTAAGGGATAATTCTCTAGCTTCCTGGTTGTGGACACTCGGATGCCTGGGGTCCCCTTCACTTGCATCTTCCTGGCTGTAGACAGTGAAAATGACGGGCATCCCGCTTCCACCTTAATAATTATAGCACCTCCCAAATCCGTCTCGGACGCCTGCGCTTCCATGTCTTAAAAAATCAGTTTTGCACCGTAGAACAACACCAAGAAAACACCAATTACGATTCCAGACAACTTGAGGATCGCAACACGGTTGCCAGATGCGGCCATACGAGTCAAACGACCGGCAGAGCCCTTCATCTGTGTGGTCATGGAGGAGAAAGTGTCAGACTGTCAGACGTCAGCTGTCAAGTCGTCGTAGCAGATGGGCGAGTTGAGGTAGACGAACGGTGTTGTCAATGACGTCTTGGGCTCGAGCGTTATCGTAGATGTCGACTGTCACACCACGAAGTGCAGAGACTTTGGCGGAGAGTTCATCGAGGCGCGCATTGTTCTGGCGTTCTCGCTCGTAGGCTTCGGACATGGCGAGTATGAGGTTGTCGTGGGAGTAGGGGGATGAGTTGTCGGGAGCAGGGGCTGTCGTGAAGAGTCTGTCTATAAGGCGGTCAATCGATCAGGCCAGTCTTAGTTATGTGATTGTTTTCCGTTGTCTCGTGGTAGAGAATAAACTCTCGGTCGTCGTGATTGAGCCGCCTTCCTTGAAGTCAATGTCAAGTTATGAAAGGGGTCTGATTTCCAACTCAAACCCTTGCCGTCATGACGAACTCCCGGGCACTTTGGGTTTCCAGATCCGCCACGGTCATGCGCCGCCGCTCGGACGTTAAGCAGTACGTACCCCGAAGATGCTACCGCCACACCTCGAATTTACCAGCCACTCTTTATCCCATCAACTACTCCACAGAGAAGCTGGAGATATCTCCGCCGATGCATCTATACCTTGACGCCTGAGGCGGGGCAGCGTGTCACAATCAAGGCATTGCGAGGAAATATGGTTGGGCAATAAGGCAGCTGTGATTTCAACCGATGATGTCCTTGTTACTTTACAGGTATGGGAATCCTCGTCAGGTAGCTGCGCCACATGAATTAGGAAGCTTAGGTTTCTTCAGCGCGTGGTGTGCCGTATCGTTGCGTCTACCTTAACTAAAAGTGAACCCAACGTCTGCCCACACTTAATCTCTACCAAACTGTTATATACTTTCTCGTGGTGTATGCCGATCGTGCAGCACTTTTGTATTATATCACCGCAATCTCTATAATACTTCACTTGCTTGCAGCCAATGCTTGGCTGAGAAATCATCGGGGCGCAGCATTAACTTGTCTGGTGACGACGCAGGCCGGACGAGCTACTACCTATACCTCTTAACCCCACCCACTCGCTCTGGTACTGTGAGCTTCTTGGCTCATCTCCTTCAACATCAGTTTTTGAACTGCGCATAGCTAAAACGTTTTTGTCTATTCGATTATTACCACATACATCTTACGGATTCGTTCAGTTTTACCAAGATGGGCATCAACAACCCCCTCCCGTCGTCCATGGCGTGTAAGTCCAACCCTCATTTGTGTACTCATGATCGCGCATCATGAGCCCCTCCCAATAAACATGCAGCCAAAACACCTGAACCATTGCGAGATCTGACTAACGCAACTCTTTGCAACAGCGGAATGCAAGAAATGCGGCAAGATTCTTACGTCTTTTATCAACCCTCGCCAGTCTTTCGGTCCCGACAAGGTCATTCCGCCTTCAATTCTCGCCAACGCGAAAGGCCTCGCCATCATCACTGTTCTCAAGGCCGGCTTCCTCGGCTCCGGACGTTTCGGTAGTGGTCTCGTCGTCGCCCGACTTCCCGACGGCGGCTGGAGTGCCCCTAGTGCTATTGCGACAGCGGGTGCAGGCTTTGGTGGCCAGATTGGCTTCGAATTGACTGATTTCGTCTTTATCCTTAACGATTCGAGCGCTGTCAGAACGTTCGCTCAGGCAGGCTCTCTGACTCTTGGTGGCAATGTTTCTCTAGCAGCTGGCCCCGTAGGTCGTAATGCCGAGGCCGCTGGTGCTGCTTCTCTTAAGGGTGTTGCTGGTATCTTCAGTTACTCTAAGACCAAGGGCCTCTTTGCTGGTGTGTCCCTTGAGGGATCCGCCATCATTGAGCGTCGCGATGCCAACGAAAAAATGTATGGCCAGCGCTTCACGGCACAACAGCTACTCACCGGCTCTGTGCGACCGCCTCCCCAGGCTGCCCCTCTCATGAACATTCTAAACTCGCGCGTCTTCAGCGGCATGAACGGCGGCAATGACGACGCCATGTACAACGATGTCCCCGTATACGATGAATCGCACGACGATGTTGTTTGGAATGGCCGCCGAGGATCTGCGATGGGCGAGGGCGTGCAGCGTGATCATACAGGCTCACAGCATGATGGATTCGGAAGACCAAGCCGGTCGAACACATGGCAGGACGACGTATACGACAGACAAGGCGGTTTTGGCGGACCTACACGCTCCAATACAATTGCCAGCAGTCGTGGTGGTGTAGCCAACGACTATGTTTACCGGGATAACCCTGCAGGAGGTTTTGGTGCTGAGAAGAAGGCTGGGCCTGGGCGACCAGCAGCTCCCAAGCCCAATTTTGGCGCCAAGCAAGCAATGCTCAAGAAGAATGAGGCAGTCGCTGTGTACAATTTCGACGCGGACCAGCCAGGTGATTTGGGCTTCAAGAAGGGCGAGGTAATTACCGTTCTGAAGCGAACTGAGAGCGAGAACGACTGGTGGTATGTATCTGAACCCTGCCTACTTAGGTCTGAGTTGGCACAACTAACAACCGCGCAGGACGGGGCAGATTGGCACGAGAACAGGCATCTTCCCGAGCAACTACGTTAAAATGAAGGAGTAACAGCTGTCTTTGTATCGATTTAAATACCCTGAGGCGCCCGGATGGATTTCCCTGGAATACATACGATGGGTGTTTTGTCTTTTGCTTATTTTAACATTGGCGGGTTTAAAAGATTGTTTGATCTTGCATGCATATCGTGTAGTTATTCGTGTTACAATTAAAGTTCCAACCCTCTCAAGCTTGCAATCGCATCACACCTAACTGCCTCAGAGCACTTTACGAAATCACGCCGACGAGAGACTTATGGTGTACCCCTATGTCGCCTACCAGTGTGTTGAGGGTTACAGTTGTGGGTTTACTGTTCAATGTACGTGTCGTGTTGCCGCTCTCGTGTCAACTTATTGACATCGTCGCCCGACTAAGACAATGAGCCAAGGGTTCCATATAACCCTTAGTCTGCTATTCTGTAAAAATCCTCATGGATCACTTTCAGACGCAATACCACATTATACGTGGGAGTATTGGTTATTTAAGCAGCACTGTCTAGTGGATGAAAGAACTTGTCTGTCTGGCTGTGCCACTGTACATCTGTGTTGTCCCGAAGTCGTTCCAGCCAGAAGTCCCTCCTCTTCTCCCAGATCCGATGCAAGTATAATTCTGCGTGCCGTTCCTGGTCCCCGCAATGCTCGACCCCTTTTTCGTACTCTTCGAACAGCATTGTAGTCGCTTCGTGTAAGTGCTTCAACGTATCAGGATCAGTAACAACAACTAACGGCGAAATGTCACACCCTGTAGGTTGTTCTATAGAGGCTGCAGTTTTCAGAGGGTCGCCCGCGCCATTTGGCTCCGATTGTATATCTGTTTGACACTGAGCGTCTTCGTATGTATCCTGCTTGAACATCTTTGAGGGAGTCTCAAGTTCGGGAATAAGGGATGAAGCATCGTCTGCCCGTTTGTGGCTTGAACCAGACTGAATCGTGGCCTTTCCCGGTGTTACATCTCTCTCACTTGACTGAAGTTGCTCGACGTTTGCTTTCTTGCGGGCAGTTCTTGTAGCCCGAACTTTCTTCGGGCTCCGAGCCGTTGCACCTGCACCTGCAATAGAGTGAGCGACCGTGCCCGTTCTCCTTGGCTTGCGAGCTTTGACAGCTTTCAACCGCTTGGTCTCTTGCGGGTCGGATTTTCCGCCTGCTTTGTAATCCTTCTTTCTTGACTCAAAAGGTAGCGTTCTTGGTTGAGGCATCAGATCCCGGTATTCTTGTGGTTTTTCTGGGGGTGGTTGATAGTGTGCTGGCCCATGGGTTGTTCCATTCTGCACCAGTCCATTGGGGATGTGACTGCCGACATCGTTATTCAGGGAATTTTCTGGGTTGCTTGATCCAAAGCTCCCATGCACAAAAGATTGATTCA
This sequence comes from Fusarium palustre, assembly GCA_014899045.1. NCBI lineage: Eukaryota > Fungi > Ascomycota > Sordariomycetes > Hypocreales > Nectriaceae > Fusarium > Fusarium palustre. Next base: position 217,446 of record JAAVUH010000133.1, on the reverse strand, counting down.
AGCCAAAGTCTAGCGCCGGCGTGTTTAAGTTAGAAGATGTCCCAATATCATTACCAGGCCAATGAGTCGAGGGTGAGTTAAAAACAAAGGAATGATCAAGAGGTGAGCTCACGCGAGACACGTGTGAGTATGTATTTCCTCCACCAAGGAACATGCTGTATGGGTTTAATTGTGCTGCAACTGATGGTGCATTGATTACCTGATTGGCGATAGGATACGGTTGAACTGGGACCGACACATATCTCTGAGTATGCGAGACCCATGGTTGAGAAATAGTGGACGGTTGGGAAGGGGCAGCTAGCATTGCACCATATGGTAAGTCATACGGAGTCTCTGGCCCTCTCGAGGTATTCAACGGAAAGAGAGATGGAGTCGTGATAGATGACAGTAGTGGGCCATAGTCCGGTGTGGTGCCATGTGTTGGGAGATTTGTTAGGAGAGACGTCGGTAACGCATCGCTAATACCGAAGCCAGCCTTTTGCAGCAAACAAACAGCAACACTAAAGTCTCTAGTCTTCTCGAATTGCACAAGAATTGCTTGATGTCTGCCAGGAACGCAGATACACAGTCTGTTGGCTTGTTTGTTGATGCTAATCATTTCGCCAGGGGATCGCGAGTCAATTTCAGCAAGTCGGAGGGAAACCTTGCCAGTCAGCATATCATGGTCAAAAGTTCATCGCGGGACATGCGCACCACTTGCTGTGTCTCTTTTCGAATGAGGACAATTAGTGCCCCTGTTTCCGCATCAACTCGCCTTTGGCCTTCGATTGTCAGAGTGAAAGTGCCATGTGATTGGGCATTGTAGGCTCTGGCAGATACACCATCACGTATCTCCAAATACAGAAGCGGGCAGTCAAGTACGGGAGTTGGAGGACCAGACATCTTCCTGAATGATCACATAATGAATGAATTAGGCAGCAAAGAGCTGAATGTCAAATGGTGGGAAACAGGACACGGAAGCAGTGTGTCACGCATTTCATATTGACAAGTAGCTTGTTCCTTCCAAAGTAATGGGGAAAAGAATGGCTACCTGTACTAACAAGTACCAAATAGTCCAATTGCACCTTCCTGACTTCCCATCAGGGTATTAGAAAAGTTGACCGCTAGGAGCATAAGAGACGAAATAAGTAGGTCAGTTTATGCTGCGTAGTTTAGATCTTTTAGGCTGTTTATTTTTATATCCTAAATATCAGAGGCTAACTTTTCTGAACCTAGTAGCCGTCTCCTCGGGTATTTCATAACTCCTGTGTTGGTCTCTCCTCAACGTTGGCGATGGCGCTTTGTAAAGCACTCGTCAAGTCTACGTGAAATAGAGGCTCATTCTGACCGTGAACAACAGCACCTCTCCGCCTTTGCTTCTCCAACTCGCCGGGTGACATGGATCCATAAGATCGTACAGAAGGCATACCTCCCACCAGAGGTTCTTCTTCTGTGATGTCAGAATCTCTGGGTGTGAGGTCGCGGAAGTCCGTCTCTCCAGCTAGTGCCGAGTCTCTGTCCCCAATCTCCGCGACGCTGAAAATAGATTTCCATCTGTGTTGCGAGCCTTCCTTTTCAGGCCTGCAAGGGACTCCAAATCCTGCTGCTATAAGAGCCCGCTTGGTCCAGCGGTTATTTATACACGCAAAATGCCAGTCGACCCCATCCGGGGAGGCGTATGAATCAAGCTGGTTTCGTATGTCTATCAGCCGCTGTATCGAGGTGATATCAACGTTATTAACAGAACTGAAATCCATGACCACCGCTTTCAACGTCGGAAGGGCAGATTCCGCGTCGAGATGTGCAGGTCGTTTGGCAGATTTTCTAGGTCCTGGGTTATTCCATGGTCTATCTCCTGGTCGTTCAAACGCTTCTGGGTTGCTGCGCTGGGTATTGGACTGTACGAAATCGACGAGATAGTCCAAGGAAGAATTGGCATTTGGGTAATTGAAGCCTTCAGAGAATCTGTAGATAAATATTCCAGGATACGGATGGCCAACCTCGATTTCAGGATTCGAGCCATCGACATGGTCTAGGGGAAGAAAAACGTTTCTTGCGGAGATATCCAAATTCTCGGTCGTTCCAAATCTACCGACAACTTTGCGATGATGGTCACCGATAACGTGATCCCCAATAACTGAGTGAACCTTGACTTTGCCCATAAATCGACCGTGAGCTCTAAGAATTCGATACAGGAATACAGCGCCTGAGAACAGGACTGTGGTATACAGTCCAGCCTCGATGTGCGCAAAGATGCTGACGATTACTCCAGTGAAGAAGATGAAAACTTCGATTGGGGAAACTCTCCAAAATTGATAAATCGTGTTTGGAGGCGTGACGAGATCGCCAACAGCGTGTATTATGACTGCTGCAAGAGCAGCACTCGGGATGTAAAAGAAGACGGTCGTTAATAGGTATGTTGCAAGAAGGACAATGAGTCCAGTGACTATACCAGCAACAGGTGTTCGCACGCCAGCTTTCGACTGAATGGCCGTACGACTGAAAGATCCTGTAGATGGAAATGCTCCAAGAAAGGGGCCGATGAGATTGGCCACCCCAATGGCAACCATTTCTTGCGAAGGGTCAATTGTGTAGTCGTTGACTCGTCCGAATGACTTGGAGATGGCTATGTGCTCGACAAGCAAGACAATGACAGTTGCTGGTAAATAGGGGCTAAACCCTGAGATAAGATCTGTCGTTATTCTAGGTATTCCGATGTTCTGAAAACCTTTAGTTCTGTCAGTTTGTTATCTAGTAAGTGGCAGAAAAATGACCCCTAAGCTTTAGGATATAAAAATAAATAAACTAAGCGTGTAGTCCAAGTGTCATAAGCTGGCGCTCTAATTCTAACACATATAACTCGGGCGGCCATTTCTTCTGATACCCTGAGGGTTGTCAAGCCAGCAGCACATCATGTTTGCTTACCTTTTGGTACAGCCCCCAAGATGTTGAAGAGAGGATCCTCCCGCCTATGCTTATTTAGAGCCCAGCTGATAGTCGTGTACATTATGATAACAAACACCGTTCGCATTGTGTTAGTGAAGAATAACAATCTCTTGTGCTTGGAGTATCGCTCCGCGGCGATGGCGAAACCTTGGCGAAAGAGGTACAGGATAGTCAGAGCAGACAACCCGACGATGGCATCATAGTTTGCCTGACCCAAATGGCCGATAGTGTTTTTGAAGACTGTATATGGTGAATCCCTAGTCGAGAAGCCAGACAAACCAAGTAGCGCCGGTAGCTGGCCGACGCAAATAGTGATAGCAGAACCAGTCATGAAAGCTGAGAGTGAGGTAATGGAGATGAGATCCACGATCCATCCGCATCTGAACAAACCGATGATAAGAACGACGAATCCAGCCGAAACAGACAAGGCCGAAGCAATTAAATGAGCCGGTATATCTTGTCCAGAGTTCTTAATGTCATGAACAACGTTGCCAACGACGGTGGAAAGGACGGCAACGGGACCAATAGAGATATCCTTGGATGTTCCAAATACCCAGTAGATCAGAGCCCCTACGAAGGATGAGTAGAGGCCAAACTGAGGTTCCAAGTTGGCAAGCATGGCATAAGCCATACCTTGCGGAACCACGACTGCACCGATTGTGATACCAGCGACCAAGTCACCTGCAAACCACTGCAGATTGTAGTGGCTTACCCAATTTGTGAAGGGAAATAATGAAGCTCCATATGTAATGATATCCTCCTTTGACGGGATTTGTTCTTTGAACCATTCTGCTGACGTGGGCTCAGTCTCATAGAACGAGCCGCCATTCTGTGATGAGAGAATCGAATGATCACTCATTTGGGCGTATTGGTCTCGCTTTTGGGTCTCGAGTTTGATGCCTAGAAGTTTGGCTAGGCCATGGCCCAGGATATTTTGGTCGGTCATTATAGGTCTTGACGTGTCTGTTTCCATTTGCGTTTCATTCATGCTGGTTAGGTATGTAGACTATAGAGACAAAGCAGGTCAGGCTTTCAGGGTCCTTGTCCAGACAAGATGTTGTTTAGTTCAGTGGGAGCATGGTATATATCTTATTTGGTGAATGCGCCAGTAATGGAGAATCTCGAATGGATTCTATTGAGCTGAAACCACCAGGTCTTGTATTGCTCACGTGTTTCAATATCGGGGTTGGTGTACAGCTTATTTGGTGTTGTAGCTATAAGCTGGCTTATAGTGCAGAAGTGATGTCCAATTATATGGACTGGTATCTCGGGTCAGGTCGATGACGAATGTCGTGGGGCTAAAGACGGCATGAGATGATGGAGGATGTGATTATGAGGAGCTCAGAAGTATGTATCATTTGCTCATGATGTCGAGTAAAGAATATGAGGAATTAACTTGGTAATCAGGACTGTCGGCGACCGGGATTCGTGCATGAATGATAGGCTATAGAGGGTCAGGCCGGAGCGCCGTAAGCTTCTCTTGATGAAAATCTCCATCTTTTCTAGCCCATGGAACAAAAATTGCGCAGCCTTGGCCAGTTTTTAAGTGCCGCGAGTGTCCAGAATGATATAAAAATGGGTGCGTTATGTTTGGCATGACCGATGTCGCAATCGCCACTTTGCCTATCATGGTAGTAGTGCAACGGCCTTAGTAAACCACACGGTCTATCACTAAACAATGCTTGATACACTTGCGAGCCACGAGGATTGAGATGGAAGCAGATAAGCGATGGGCGACTATTTGAAGGCTGTTGCTTTATGAAGAAATTCAGTAAGAAGTTGTTCTGGTCCCAGGGTCTTGAGAAACTGAGAAATTCCGACGGTATTCTGACATTACATCTTTTCTACTTATGATCTACATTTACATCAATCAGAGACATATGTTATTTGTGAGATGACCTATACAATATTGATTCCAGAGATACAACTACCTTGCTTACTTATGGTAGACGCATTTTGTCCATCACAAACGTCCATCTCGTACTGACTCCAATTAATAAAACAAAGATCTCGCTAAAACGCAAGTAAAGTCGGCGGATCGGCCTAGCCACCCCCGATCTCAAAATAGCATACAACCAACCTCTCAAATTACGTGCATTGCCATTCCTCGCGCGGTCATGGATAAAGAAGAATAGCAAGAAACGTTAAAAGCATAAGAATGGGGACGTATGACGAAACACCAACAGATGGTATATCGGAAACCGTTGCAACTCTTTAACCATTGCGATTGATATCATCACTGCCTACTAATTAAGAACGATTGGATAAAAGCTTAATTGAAAACGCGAAACAAACACGATTCATCAAACTGTCCCGCCAGCGACATCTTCTAGTCTCTCTACCTTCCCTTTCTACTCCTTCCTTTCTCCCTTTCCAAGCCATTTAACCAACTTCCAGCCTCCCCGCTAATGGAAAATCAAATTTCATCTTGATCACTTTCTCAACGGCATTAGCCCTAGTAATAATACCAGGGCTATATTCTACAACCTCGCCAATTATTCTCTTTGAGTCTTTTGTATAATATCGAACAGATACCTCCCTCCCTCCGTCTCCTTATGCTTCTCTTCTCAGTTCGGCGATAACCTCAAAAAAAGAAGGAAACCCCCCATAACAATCATGTCGGAGCCATCATCAAACTCCAACCTTAATGCAAGCTTCAAATCGTCGACGCCCTCGCTTCCTGCCCCTGCAACGACAACACAACTTCAAGCCCCGCCATCGCCGCGCACTCATCGCGCCCTTCGTCGTCTTCAATCTGCACATACTCTCGGCGCCCGCGCCCGCGAACAGGCCACGCCCTCCCTTATCTCTCAGCAGCGACAGCGCGATGATCAGCGCACAATCAAACCCAGCTCCTCCAATGGCGCTACCTCACCTACAAAGTCCTCGCCAGCGCCGCCTCCTCTTTCAAACCAAAATGTTCATCGTTCGCCCCAGAGAGGCCGTGCCAACAGCGATGCCACACCACCCCTCGTCCACCAGATGAACGTCGTTACAGCCAGCAAACGTGCCGGGAGTAAGAAGCCCGTCTTTTCTCATGGCCATTTGCCGTTGCATCAGATTATACGCGAGGGACCGACTGATGGTGATTTCTTGGGCGCTTTGGAGAGTGCACGCTGGAAGGTTATCGATGAAGGCGTCAAGAGTGCTGAGGATGGCATGGTAAGACCAACAAGCCACTCCCAATTAGTCTCCAACTAATCATGGTACAGTCAACATTGAGAATATACGTCTGGCTCGTCCTCCTTGACGCCCCTATCCTATCAACCGACGATTATCTCGCCCTCATCCACCGAGGCGCTTCTCCAGCCTACTCTAAAATCCGCAACGACACATTTCGCACCCTCACGACCGACCCTCTCTTCCGCCGCCGTGTAAGCGAGGCCAGTCTTATTCGACTCCTCAACGCAATCGCATGGAAGCTCCACGATACCCGCGAGGAAACTCGCCAGAGTCGTCCTACCAGCAGTCGCGCTTCACTTCCAGGCGGCAGCAGCATTTCTGGTCGTTCCCACTCAAACGCAAGCACATCCTCTCCTACTGCTCGCAACCGCGCTCGTGCCTTGACGCTCACAACCGAAGGCTCTGAATCTGGCGCTGGCGCCACGAGGTTGGAGCCCGGCACGTACGTTCAGGGCATGAATGTCTTGGCAGCTCCATTTCTTTATGCCGCTCGCAGTGAGGCAGAAGCTTTTGTAGCTTTCCACTCGTTATTAACTCGCGAGTGTCCCGGCTATATTCGCGGTGCTATGGATGGTGTCCATCGGGGTCTTACCCTCGTAGACAAAGTGCTTGCCATTGTAGACCCCAAGCTGAGCATGTATCTCACTGCAAAGGGGCTGTCGGCTGAGATATATGCTTTCCCCTCTGTCCTGACGTTATGCGCATGTACACCACCTCTGCCAGAAGTCCTGCGATTATGGGACTTTTTGTTCGCATATGGGCCGCATCTTAACATTGTCTGCATCGTGGCGCAACTCACAATTATGCGATCACAGATTTTGCAGTCGCCCAGGTAAGAACTACACACGAGTTTTCGAATCCGACAATCACTAACATCTACCAGCCCGAACAAAGTCTTAAGATCTTTTCCTCAACTTAATGCGGATCTCGTCAAATCCGTCACTATTGGTATTATCAAGAAGATTCCAGATGATGTTTATGCCGAGATCGTGTCTCACGCTCTCTAATCCAGGCATCAGGGTATCAGGAAATTTGGCCGCTACGAGCATGAGACGAAATAAGTAGGTCAGTTTATGCTACTTAGGCCAGACCTTTAGGCTATTTATCGTTGTACCCTGAAGCTCAGAGGTTAACTTTTCTGGTACCCAGTGGCCAGGCTAGCTGTATCGCACTTCTGGGTCCAAGGTAAAGCTGCGAGTCCTAAGATGGTACAAACTCGAGGCACAGCATGAGCATGGGTCTTGTCAATCACGACCTCATCTGACGTGCATACCACCTCGCGAATCGGAACTTTATCTCGAGCTGATTTCCTTGCACAACAGCTCCAAAAGTATCAAGGGTTCTGCGGCAGAAGGGAGCTTTATTGAATACCGCCACTGCGCCGTCCATCTATCACAGACGACAGGCTTTTTTTTTGTTTTTGTTTTTTTGTTTTGTTTAATGATTAAATGTGTTATGATTGGGAGGAACATGATTGAACATGAATAATGAAAAGGTTCATGACGGGTAACAGGGCCGTCATAAAAGTACAGATGCTCCAGATGCTCCAGACGAGTTAATGAATGAATATACGAATCTTGGTTTATCTATTATCTATTTACATGCGAATTGAATTGAAGCGAAAGTGTGGTTCTGGTCTGCTGCCCATTACACGTCTGTCATGCATTGGGCTTCAACACTCTATTAATCAAACTCAACGCCGGCTTACATGCTTATACTTATTCGTCTGACAATATAAGGCTTCTTTTCCGCAGAAAAGTGAAGTTGAAGCACAACTTTTGTATACCGTCATGATCGTCATGATCGTCAATCGTGGATGCTCATCAACACAGGTGTGCAATGTAGCAGATGGACATGCTGTTGTGGTTCTTCTCCTGGTTTGTATCACTACTTGGCGAAATGTAAAGATCGCCAGTGACCGGAATACGCAACAGGTGCTCGGTCAAAGTATTGCCCAGTGGGCGGCGCTGCAATCAGTTCTGCTGGCCAGTTTTGAGAATTTGAGCACAGGGCTCATATGTCAGGCCAAAATTAACCAGATATGAAAGAACCAGTCAACTGTCCGAAACCTTCAGATGTCTTGAGAAGACAACTGAGATGTGGTATTTGGCAAACGTCTTTCCATGCTCCAACCCTTAGTAGGAAGGGCAGCCACCCTCAGCTCGGTGGAAAGCGTTGGCAAAGAAGGCTTGCATGGCCGTGTAGTGGAACAAAATACCTCCAAGAACAGCAGCATGCCACAGATTGTGGCTTCCGCCGATGTAGTCAAAGCAACCAGGATACCATCTCTCGGGGATCTTGCTAGCGTAAACAAAGGCACCCGAGAGGTAGACGAGCATCGACTTGGAGATGGGCGAGTAGAAATCGTAAACAAAGTCGAGACCGTGAGTCCATCCGAGCTGTACCATTGGAAGGAATCCAGTCAATGCAAGGCCAACGTAGAAGGCGACACGAACCCATGCCATATCGGCACCATTAAACCGAGGATGCCAAGGGAGAATGACGCCACCAATTCCTAGGAACGCCGTTAAGCCCATGTAAATATAACGGCTGAGGGGATCGCAATAGAAGGCCGTATATTCAGTCGTCATGATGGAAGCAGCGATCAGCAGAGAAATGCCGGTATAGTCGACGCAAGCAAAAATTGAAATAGCGTCTACATCTGCGACAGCGTTCATGGTGTGCCAGATTGTCGAGCAGACGAGTGTCAAGCAAGCCATGACGAAAAAGACACCAGCGACAAACACATCGGACTTGGTGCTAAGTGTAAAGTTGACAGTATTAGGATAAAAGTAAAGCGCAATTGCCAGGACCAAAACAAGACCAAGCGCATGAGACCAGATATTGAACAGTTCGTTGGAAGGGGTGAAGGCTGAACGAATACAGTCAAGTTTGGACTCGGTGAAGCGATAGCCCTTGTGGATGTGGGGGTTGTTTCGCCAAGGGGAGGGGAGGTCGTCATAAGAAATAAGGCGTCCTTCCTTGGCTAAGACGATGGCCTGTTGAATATGCTCCTCCAGGGAGTAAGCAGCCTGGATGGCGCGCTCAATACCCTCGTTTGCGACTCGACGTCCCTCATCCATAAAGGCCTCGGCGGCATTGGCGGCGTTTGCGAAACCTTGCTCGCGCAACTTGTAGGCACGGGTCTCAAAGTCGGAAAGCATATTCTCAAGTAAGTCGACGCCCATGTGAGCCTTTTCGTTCAATGACTCGGCGGCTTCCAAGGTCTCTTTATATCTTGTCTCGAGAGTGTCGACCATGATGTGTAGACGTCGCCGTCCAGCGCCAAGAACTTCTTCTGAAGCATGGGAGCATCTTGAACGAACAGCCTGAAGGGTAGAAAAGGTGCGCGAGATGCTCGAGTCTTTGCTGAGGTCAACGTAGTTCTCGATGAAGTCGAGACGACGCTCGAGTTCCGACAGGAACAGGTCAACTTTAAGAAGAAGACCCTCTTCGCCATCCATGATATGGCCGACAATGGATCGTCTCCTAGGTATGAAGAAAGAGTGTCGTCGCTTTCGGGGTTCGGCGTCGGGTCGAATGTCGGAACCAGAGGTGGTCGCTATGTTATCACCATCACGAGCCTTGTACATGCAGGCCGTAGTGATGGCAGTGGTAACGTCGGACATGGCGGCGGCTTAATAACTCTATCGGAAATGCTGTGGTGTTTGTGCGGCGACAATTGAGCCAGGTGAGAAACAGTACAGCAAATAGTAAGCTGGCAAGCGTTGTAACGCCGCAACTGTTGTGGCGACGAGTCAGATCCAATGCATCAAGTGATGCTGATAATCGGTTGGTCAAGTTGGTTGAATATTCACACGCAATCTGTCTGACTTGAGGCTTTTGTCAAGACCACGAGCGATGAACGAAGAGTGCAATTGGTTGTTATTAAATCAGCAAAAAATTTCGGGAAGAGGGACAAGTTGAGTGAAGTACGGAAGGAACCCCTGCGGTTAACTGCGACGCGGGGACAGCGATAGCCGAGTTTGGTTGGCGGAAATAGTCCAATGCTCGTTTTTTCCTTCTCTTCTCTTCCTCAGTTGGATAAGGATCTGCGAATAAGCCGGAAAGCCAAGCCTTGGTATAATGGAGCAATAATCTAATGGTTGAGGGGATCAAAAAATTAAAGGAGTGATATATTAGAGTAGAATTGAAGTGAAGGAGAGAGAGATGAATGGTTCAAAAGAGAGAGGGACGAGCAAGGCGCATGATGGGTGAGATGTTGAGGAAGTGACTTGGTCCATCACAATTCAAGAAGGGGAAAAAGGAATGGAACTGGATTGATCCCGGCACCTGAAATGACGGTACCGGGGGCGGGCTTGGCGTCCCTTGCTAGGATACTCAACGGACGCCACTTGCAAAACAACTGCATCGTTCATTGGGCAGCCATCAAATAAGGCGAAGACAGACAGGATGTACTCTTTAACAGCGTACATTCCCTTTTTTTCGATTCCTAGAAACATTTAAGAGTTGGTATGCTGTCAAAGAGAAGGGATCTTAGCGCTCCGTGTTCACCTGCTTCTATCGATTCAAGTCCTCAGTAGCAAAATATACACCACAAGACAGAACTTCATGACTTTCACAAGATAGCTCGGTAACAAGTCGCAGCTCGCCACGGCCCGCTTGGCGACTTTGAAGATGACGACTCGGGCCAATAAGGTATCAATCTTCAAAACGCCGCCGATGCACCCACGGACACTTGCAGCCGAGAGGCCCTGTTCTGGTTGGTTCCTGTTCCTGAACTAGAAGGTAGAAGAACTCAACTTTACAATGATGCGGATGACAACAATAGGTCATGGGGGAAGCAGTATCGGCTGACGTTTGATGGACGTCTTTCTGGTTTCACACTCATCTCCCAGCTGAGTGAGATGTACCCTCTAACCCTCCAGAATTGTCCGCAATATCTATCCGGTGATCCCGGAGCAGAAAGGGGTCGGAGCGGGTTCATGCTTATTGCATTTTGAATAATATGGGGTTCTACAATGGAGCCGATCCATCTATCGTTGTCAACATCAACCGCATAGTCAACATGCAACTACAGGGCTTGAGAGTTGTCAGACATCACGGTGCTAGGGAAATTAGCCGCTAGGAGCATAAGAGACGAAGCAAGTAGGTCATTCTATACTACTTAGGTTAAACCTTTTAGGATGCCTGTTTTATATCCTAAATATCAAAGACTAACTTTTCTGGAACCCAGCAGTCAGAATCTCTTATATCTAGATTGCTGTTAGTTGGAAGGAGCAGACTGCCGGGCGTGATTCGCTGTTGGAATGTCACCGCCTTGTTTACCCAGCAGACTAACAGACGCAGGGACCGTACCTGATCTATGCGCTGGCTGATCTCAGGCGGTATACAGTAAGAATGTATGTCTTTGTATCTGCCCTTGAAGAGTCAAGTAGAACGTACGAGGTAACAGGACTGGAACATATGCGCCAGTAGGCATCTATTCGTCGCATAATTGCCAGACACCACGAATCATGTCTATAAGCACATGAGCAGATGGTCAATCCATACATACCTACCCGGGTGAGGGGGGTCTAGGTTAGGATGTCTACAGGATGAAGACCGTGTGTGTGATATCCGTCGCCGTAGATGTATAGCCGTACGTTGGTGATAATTGTGTAGGTTGATGGGAAGATGGCACAAGGTTATAATTACTAACTAACAATTGGGTTTGGTAAAAGACCAAATGGTATGTTCCATATGTTCTATGTTAATACACAGATGTCTAATATTACCTAGCTACCTGATATAGGGATGGCATAAAGTTGCCGACAAGGTGCAAATATGGGATGGCAACTGGATTTTATTTTATGAGTATGTCTGTTATTTGTACATGTTTCCTCCTACACTACTAACCATCTTCTCACTAGTCCAACTTTATCATTTTTTGTTACACCCAGATATAGATCCTAAAGCATTAGAGCAAACCTATTAGAGCAATTAAAATAGGATGAGGTTATATGGGCCTTTTTATTGAGTTGTCTTGCAAGCGGGATAGGGATGGGAATAGGAACCGCGAACTGGGAACAGCAAATGAGACATGGTGTTTGGGTTTTGGAACGTATGTTACTATCAGAAGACACTTAGTAAAGAAAGCCTGTTACTATAATGACCTGATGAATATAATGGTGATTGAAGCATACATTGATAAAGATGTGGCATTTAAGTACCTAGATATGGGATAGGGCTTAACAGGTTATGTTCAAACATTGTGACTGAGCCGATACTATACAGATGCAATTGTAATCCTGGTGTTAGTAGAATTTAGATTCTGGTGTCGATAAGTCAATATTGTCTGTAAAAGCCGGTGCATTATGGCACTGCAGCAAGTGTCACAGATCTTAAACTCAACATCGGAATTTATAAAACAGAGCATTGACAGGGTAGTTTGCCAACAGATAAGTTTCAGTAACAGGGGGAATTTTAGACAGCTCTATTGTTCTGTCACTATACTGGCTAGAATAACACTATAACGTATTTAATAGCATTTTTATCAAGTCAGTGTACTATTAATAACAAAGAGGTTGTTACAGTTTGAGGTCTATCTGTACGCTTAACCTTAACATCTAATAAATATGTAATGTTAGGTATTATCTTGATTGGATTGATTATAGACCTGTTGCGTCCACCAATATACCGCTATAGCAACGACAACTGACTCCATATAGACAAACTTGTACTCTCGTTTACCTACCTAGTCACAGTACTTGTGGCTGACCTATAGGCTTAGTTTATTTATCTTTATGATAAAGCTTCGAGGTCATCTCTTCTGCCACCTACCTACTTACTAGCTACCTACCTACCTAGGTAGTGATATAATTCAGGCCCCACCTTTGTGTTCATCCAATAATTATCCTTCCTGCAGGAACAAGCAAACAGCCTCCTCTCAACTCAACTTCACAACCACTTCACAGCGATCGCATCTGTAACAAAGAGCAGTTCGTGGAATACTACCTGTCGCTTCTCAAATACCACAAACACGCGAAAACATGGCCATCGACAAAATTGTGACAGACCCGAGACTCTGCGCCGTTCTGCAGATTGCCGACCAGGCACGCGACCAAGCCAGTGCACTCATCAACCTCGGCGAACAAGCATACAGCCAAGGACCTGTATCGGGCGAGGCGCAAGATGAGATATTCAAGCAACAAAGGCTTTTGTTCACCACTGTGGCACATTTGAAAGGATTGCACCGAAATGCCTGCCTCACAGCTCGCGAGACGAAAGCTCAGACTGCCGAGTCGCGTCAGGAAGTCGATCGCCTCCACCTCCAACTTCAGAACCTGTACTACGAACAACGGCATCTTCAGGGAGAGATCACTGCCTGCGATTCCTACGAGTAAGCCACGACATCTAGACATCTTGCTATGGTTTGGTTCAGCCAGAACAGTCCGCTAACACATCACAGCCACAAATACCAGCAATTACCTCTGATCCCCGTGGAAGAGTTCCTAGCACAGCACCCCGAGCATCAAGACGATGACGAGAACACATTGATGGTGGCGCGCATCGACCACGAGCGAGCCGAGCGTGAAGCGCTTGAGCAACAACGGCAGGAGCTCCTCAAACGAAAGCAGAAGCTCATTGCGGATAACAAACGACGAAAGGATGACTTGGCTAATCTTGACAACGATCTCGAGAAGTTTATTGATGTCAGTATCATCCGTGTTTTATCACGAATTGTGTTGATTTGTTCTGACATTCTTCCAGGCTGCCAAGCCAATTCAAAAACTTTTCGAAAAGGCACCTTGATCGACGGTTTTGTAACAGTTGACAGGCACTCGGCCACTGCTTTTCCAAAATCATTATGAGCCGAGGACTAGACTCAGCTTGGAAATGGGCATTGAAATTTAGGAGTCGACACAAATTGATGTCACGGCAGGATGACACACAGCGGGAGTACGGCGTTTATGTTTACACACGGGGCTGAAACAAAAAGAGGGCATTTTTCCTAAACGAATGTGTTCATAAAGGCTTCCTTAGATACAGGATACCACCGGGAGAGACACCAACTATCAGGATCGAAATCGAGCATCCATTTTCATTTGGTACCTGACGCCAGTCTTTCGCCACACGGACACAGCTCTACATAATAGACCAGTTGACCTTCCTCTACCAATCAATATTTTCAAGTCTGATGACTATTGATTCATGCCACTACAGGCGCAATTATACCTAACTCTTAGCTAAAACATGGCACTCTGCCTTTGTCGTATTAGAGCGGGTCTTTACGAAAATGCGAGATCCAATCACTTGTCCCCGTGGGTCAATGATAGCCAAAATCATGCGCATCAGCTAATACGCACGCCGGATACCGCAAGATAACCATAAAACCCTTGGTTCGACATGCTAGGGTGGGTTTGGCATATCTGAGAGCGAGTTTCTGGCCAGTTATGGCGGCGCGTGTTAAAGTTGTAGCTTATTATTGACGACGAAGGCCTCAGCTAGCATAAACACCAAGCAAGCGTTGCGACGTACATCTGAGCACCTCCAAGTTGAGCAAGCCGCGTGAGCAATACATCCAGCCAGTCAGATTTTACTGCTGTCAACGTTGTTACGCAAACCAGGATCAAAATCCAAGCTCCTGACCTGGAGGCATGTTGATCATGCCCTCTACCTATTTTCTAGGATCGGGAATATCTTGACGACGTCTCGACTAGCACCATGGACGGCATGCTTCGATCGAGTGTTTAAAGTGACCCCTAAGCTTTAGGATACCAAAATAAACAAACTAAGCTGGTATTCTGAGTGTCATCATAAGCTGACGCACTAATTCTGTCACATATAACTCGTGCGGCCATTTCTTCTGATACCCTGAGGAGAGGTCACGAAACGCTCAAGACGCTTCATCGAAGACGCAAGAAGTATTCGGTGCAGCTTATCAAATCCAAATCGGCATTAGCTCCGGCAAGGACCAGAAGCTCGTACACCTATGTCAAGGGCATGCGGGATCTACAATATCTGTGTCATGGGCATATTCTCGATCGTGAGTGGTCAGAGCTCAACGTCGGGGACCTTCACTATCAAATCCAAGAGTCTACCTAGCTCATCGTACCAGGGATGTCCACTACAAGGACGGTTCTACTAGGTTCCAGAAAAGTTGGCCTCTGAGATTTAGGATATAAAAAAAGTAACCTAAGAGGTCTGAACTAAGCAGCATAAACTGACCTACTTATTTCATCTCTTATGCTCCTAGCGGTTAACTTTTCTAATACCCTGATGCGGTTATTGAGCTTGTTCATCAAGAAGTCCTCATTAGCTTGACACTGGGAAACAACTAAATATCTTCACCGCTCTGTCTATCGCACTTGAGATACCTATAGCCATTAAGGAATGGTTTCCTGAACTTGGGCCCCTACATGATATCTGGTAGCCAAGTTGAGCGATGATCAGGCGAATATGTTTGTGAAGTGCCAGCCCCTTATACCCTATCGTTCGCCAAATGGGTGTGGAGCTTGGAGAGATCATTATCTTGTTTTTATGGCCGAATCAGACCGTCTGTAGCATGGCGCGTGCCATACGGGTTGGTGAACGTATCTTTGAAGCTATCATCTAATTTGTACACTGGGCATGACAGTCTTTATTCCCCATGTCTATCACTTCTAGTCACCCGAAACTAGTTGCTTTCTCAATATCATGGTTAATTTCCGTTTGTGAAACTCGCCTGGTTCCAGTCGATATTGCCCTTGTCTTCTTCTTCTACTGTCTTGCTTGAGCCAGTTGTTTCTCAGTTGCTCAAGTTCGTTAAGCCACTTCACTTCATCTTTTCTGTGTACCACACTCGCCGTCTGAACGACCTCTCCGAACAGCATCAAAGGTGATGTCTATATTCGCGTGTCTCGCGCAACGCGCGGGAGGCTTGAGTATGATAGCACTCGGTGCTCTCTGCTACTGGGTTGTCTCCTGCGACTCGTATCTCGAGCAGCAACAATACAGTCACGAGCAGCCTGATGGCCAAGTCGCATCTTCAACATCGAAAATAGGTGCAGGCTCCTGGAGTTATGTTTTCGCATATTACTGTCTCTTTGTTCATATCCTTGTTTGCATCTTCCCTCTCCGCGCGTGCTGGACTGTATGGAAACTCACGCAGTCCATGAAACGAGCGGCGCGCAGTGATTCGCTGCTCGATTTGAAGAAGCTTGTTTCACGTCGTGACTCGTACGCTTCAGCTTCAAGTTCAGAAACTCTTACCTCCAGTCGCATTAGCACTAGTTCATCTACGGCCAGTGAAGCTGGCGATTGCGATCCTGAATTCTACACGGATGGCGTCCCGGGGGCCAACGACAACGTGGTCCATGTCATCATCATTCCGAACTACAAGGAAGATGTTGACACACTCAGGGAAACACTAGACGTCTTGGCATCTCATCCGCAAGCTCACTACTCTTACGATGTAAGTCCTTTTGAAACGTTAGCTGGACTTGAGTTACTAATCTGTTCTGGCAGGTATATCTTGGTATGGAACAACGAGAGGACACCGCCGAGTCGAAGGCTCTCGGTCTGATCCAGGAATTTGTTAAAAAGTTCCGATCTATCGATTTTACTCTTCACCCGTCAGATATCCCTGGAGAAGCAGCTGGAAAGGGAAGCAATATTGGATGGGCTGCCCGTAAACTCAGCGAGAAGTACCCAGCAACCATAAGGGGCAATATTATAGTCACCGGTATTGATGGTATTTTGTTCCCCTTTCCTGGCTTTTTTCGTGCTGATATCTAATTCTATCCACCAGCTGATAGTCATCTCTCGTCAAACTACTTTACAATTCTAACCAATATGCACTTATCGTACTCAGCAACAGCGCTGACAACCGTTTACTCAGCCCCTGTGATTTTCGACCGAAATGCGCATTCGGTTCCAGCTGTTGTTCGCGTTGCCGACATTCTATGGGGCGCTGCTGGAATGTCTGGTTTATATCCCGGCTCGTCTATCGCACCGCCCACCTCGGTTTATTCTCTTCCACTTGATCTTATTGATCGAGTTGGCGGGTGGGATTGCGACAGCGAGGCTATCGGCGAAGACCTGCATATGTATATCAAGTGCTTCTTTGCTCTCAATGGCAACTTGACGAGCCGAGTCATCTATAGTCCTGTTAGCCAGAGCAACGTGACTGGTGTTGGCGGCCTCTTGAAGGATGCGCGGGCCCGTTATAAGCAGGCTCTTCGTCACATGTGGGGTGCTCTTGACACAGGTTTCGCTCTTTGTAAACTTGTTCAACTATGGAAAGATCGGAAGCAAACCTGTCGATCCTACCAGCCCCTTCACTACACGCTTTCGGACGCCAACGATGTCGCCATACCTGAGACTTATATGAGTGATGAACACAGTCACCATCCTAATGCCGACAACGGCATATTTTCTAGTATCCAGAGAGATACTGTTGAGAAACCTCATTGGGAGCGCATCTTCTATATGATGCATCGCCTTTTCGAAGCCCATTTTCTCCCAGTCCACATGGCCATTCTGGTTGTTTCTTCCGCCTTGTACGTCAAGCTCACAGAAAACAACAACGACCCACGGAACCTGGCTTGGATTTTTAGCTGGTGTAATGCTATCCGCATCTACGGTTTCTTCCAGATTGCAATATATGTATCTCTATACGAGAGCTACCACCAGGCAGGAGTATCGAGTCGCGAGAGGGAAATGGTCAAGGCTGGTCTGGCTGATGGGATGGACTTTTCCAGACGATCTCTTAAGAAGAACTGGCATGACTACCTTGTCATTCCGATTGTCGCTCCGCTTTATGGCACCATCCCTAGTGCTCAGGCTCTAATCTACCAACTTTGGGGTCAGGACTTGGTTTATACTGTGAGCAAGAAGGCTACCAGGCGACAGATACCTATCGTGAAAGTAGACGACATGGCTTAATGTATTAATGGGGTGAGAACTCCTGACGATGCACGGTCTATAATGCAAATGGAAATGGATGGGAACGCTATGGTATCGGTTTAAAATACATTACCAATAATGTCTTAACTGTTTAATATATCGTAATTGTACGGGTACATTGATACAGGACTACCTAGGTATGTATACAATGACAAACCTAAGTACTAAGCCTCAGGGTATCAGAAGAAATAGCCGCGCGAGGTTTAGGTAATAAATTTAATTAATAGACCAGTTTATGCCATTTAGACAAATAAGCTTAGAGGTCATTTCCTCTGCTATCCACTAGACCCTCGAGAATCGACCTTGGAATCAAAGCCCGGGTCGAGTCCTTTCGGCGCCGAACCACTTCGGATGTTATAGTCGGGTCGACCAATGAGAAGCAGGTCGGGCGACTGATGCAGTATTCGGAGACATTCTTTTTGGTATTACTCAAAGAATACTTCCATTCCAAGACGGACTATAACTGAAAATAATAACGGCAGGAATGTAGTCAATTAACTATATAAAGCGTGCTTAGACCAAGTCTTCAAGGACACAATTTGTTGTAGTCTATCAAAATCCTCTTTGTTCATACGAATCAACCATCTCTGATACAACTTTTGATTCAGCCATGTCATCAAAGCAATTACGTATCGGCGTTTTCATGCCATCAAGCGTACAACTTCTTGACCTTGCAACTGTCGACGTGCTCGCAACAATGTCTAGTGAATACCTCGGCATACTTCCTCTCCCTTCTCATATTAGCAGCATGGCACCTAGCACTACGATCACGTACATCACATCGCCGGAACTCTTCCCGCACGTCGATCTGACGGCTGATCTATCCGTTCGCGCAACACATACGTACCAAGACGAAGATGTCGCGCCGGGAAAGCTAGACATCGTCGTTGTTCCTGGTACAGATCCATCTGATTGCTTCGGTGATGATGTAAAGAAATGGCTGCGAGACCAGTTCAATACTGAGGGGGTTGACGTATTGTGTGTTTGTACGGGCGTTTTCTTATGCGGTGCGGCGGGCATACTCAATGGGAAGAGTGTGAGTGGACCGCGAGGGTTACAAGATGACCTGAGGAAGAAATATCCAGATACCAAGTTTATGGGAGAAAAGTATCGATGGATTCAGGATGGTAACTTGTGGTCAAGCGGTATGTTTTTGGTTTGAATACCATGATAATGGGTGCACAAAGCTAACAGAGCATCTAGGTGGAATAACTAATGGCAACGATATGATGGTTGCATATGCCTACGCCAACAGCAAATACTGGCCAAAGTCTATTGTCAACATGGGTGCCATGCTCACGGATGTAGGTGATCGGCATCAGATGTATGATCAGGGTCAAAATAAGTTTTTCTTAACAATGGCATGGCATATTGTATTCTCTTGGTTCTCGAGTATGATGCCGATGAAAAGAGGTTTGAGCAAAATGGACGAGAAAGACTGAAGTACCAAGGTACTTCCTGAGGTGGACGAAACGAAAGGGCGTCTAAAATCCGAAGTAGACATACGTCATGTCGGAGGAAGTTACCCTGTAACGATAGAAGTCAATATGTGACTTGGTGTTTTAAATCCAACGCAAAAAGCAAACTCTAGTTATCCTGTCTACTAGGTACGAGGAACGTTGGTCTCGAAGATTTAGGATATGAGAATAGATAGTCTAAAGGTTCAACTTAAGTACCCAACATAAACTGATCTATTCATTTTATCTCTTGGGCTCTTAGCAGCCAATATTTTAATAACCTGATAGTGACTTAGTGTTTTGAAACCAAAGCAAAAATCAAACTCTATCCTATCTACTGTCCTTACTTGAAATTTTGCCTCATGTCCTCAGACTCGGCCTCTCCGCGCTTGACTCGGTCAGTATAGAAGGTTACCATCTTTTCGTCTGAGTATCTTGAGGCTCTCGTTCTTGCCTTCAGCTAGTCTGTGGAGTTTGCGGCGGGAAAATCTGCACTAAAGCGGGTACCGCCTGCTGTTGCTGCGACAGCGACAGCCCCGTTCAGATAAGGATCTTTATCTCTGCCTCTCATTGGCAGTCTGTGATGCATCTAGTGGGGCTGCCTCTCGAGCCCCGAAAAAAATTTCGAAGCTCTGGAGGATGCTTCTCGATTCTTAGTTTTCTTTTGCAGTGAACAAGAGTTTTAACAAATCTTCAACCCAACACTATCCCTTCATCTTTTCTCCTGCATCCTAATTCTCTGCTCCGCCTCTACACTCTCTTTATACGTCCATACCATTTTTGATCCAAAAGTAATCACACAACCATCACAATGTCTGCCGTCCCTGGTCCCGTTTACGGCCTCGAGGTCCCGCCTGGCGAGATCTTGATTCCTGCCGCCATGGAGTTTCCTGCTTCTGTAAGTTCATCTCTCGAGCCTCTGCGACGCTCTTGATGTGATGCGACGTTTCGGATCGACTCAGCTCGCTTCTAGTCGCTGGCGCACCATTTGCGACGCTGCCTGTCTTGCCAATTGGAGA
Organism: Fusarium palustre; assembly: GCA_014899045.1. Classification (NCBI taxonomy): domain Eukaryota; kingdom Fungi; phylum Ascomycota; class Sordariomycetes; order Hypocreales; family Nectriaceae; genus Fusarium; species Fusarium palustre. The sequence continues at coordinate 196,973 of JAAVUH010000133.1, read as the reverse complement.
CCCGAATTCTAACCAGAAAATCTTGCAGTTCCGCATCACCATGGCTGCCGTGGACCCCACCGAGGAGCCTGAGGCCGATGGCGAGGGCAACATCCCTACCGTTCCTCGATCTACCCTGCGCCTCGTCAAGCGTGCTCTCCCTGGCCTCGACGAGGATGAGGATGATGAGATTGACGACGAGTACATGAAGGCTCTTCTTGCTGGCTCTGACGATGAGGAGGACTCCGATGAGGAGGCCAACGGTGGCCCCAGCGACCCTGCCAAGGCTAAGAAGCAGCGACAGGCTGCGGCTATCAAGAAGCTTCTCGAGTCCGCTCAAGAAGAGTCCGATGAAGAGATGGCGGATGCCAAGCCTAACGGCAAGGCTAAGGGTAAGGCTAAGGCCACCGAGGAGTCCGACGAGGATGAGGATGAGGACTCCGATGATGACAGCGAGGAGGGCGCCGACCTTGAGAACTTTGTCATCTGCACTCTCGACACCGAGAGAGTAAGTCATGCACTAAATACGATGAGTGCAGCCAGCTAACTTTACATCAGAACTACCAGCAGCCTCTCGACATCACCGTCAACCACGGCGAGAAGGTCTTCTTTGTTGTCACCGGTTCCCACACTGTCTACCTGACCGGAAACTACATCATGGACGATGATGAGGATGACGAGGACTCCGAGGACGAGGATGAATACGATCTCTCCCCCGATGAGCTCGAGTACGGCCTCGAGGGTGACGACAGTGACGCCAGCGACGACCTCGATGGACTTGAGGACCCCCGTGTCCAGGAGATCGACACTGACGAGGAGGAGGCCCCTAAGTTAGTTGCCGCTAACAAGGGCAAGAACAAGCGCGCTGCTGAGGAGGCTGAGGGCCTTGACGAGCTCGTCGCCAAGGATGATGCTAAGCTCTCCAAAAAGCAACAGAAGAAGCTCAAGAACAACAAGGGCGAGGCTGTCGCTGCCGAAGAGAAGAAGGATGCTAAGAAGGTTCAGTTCGCCAAGAACCTTGAGCAGGGCCCTACCGGTTCTACTGAGAAGGCCAAGCAGAGCAAGGACTCCAAGCCTGCTACCGGTGTCAAGGTTGTCCAGGGCGTCACCATTGACGACCGAACCATTGGCAACGGCCGCACTGTTAAGAGCGGCGACACTGTCGGTGTCCGATACATTGGCAAGCTCCAGAACGGAAAGCAATTCGATGGTTAGTCCCCTAATGCTACTCCGCTACAATCATAAGATTACTGACAACATAATAGCCAACAAGAAGGGCAAGCCTTTCTCCTTCAAGGCCGGCAAGGGTCAGGTCATCAAGGGTTGGGACATTGGTGTCATCGGCATGGCCATTGGTGGTGAGCGTCGTCTGACCATCCCTGCCCACCTCGCCTACGGCTCCCGTGGCCTTCCTGGCATTCCTGCCAACAGCACATTGATCTTCGATGTCAAGCTTCTGGAGATCAAGTGAGTGTAGCAACTGCTATGATTTCCACTAGCCTGAGTTGCCGACTCGACACCAGCCTCGTATAATAATACCCCCTAAAGAGCGGTGGCAGAAGGCAACAAGTTGATGACACGGAGATGCCTACCCTTTCCAGGCTTCTATTTACATCATCTGCTATGCGATCGATATCGTGCCGCATGAGGATAAGGAGCTTTGGGCCTGCGCCCTCTGCAAAGAGCCAATGTTTTATGCCAAAACATGAGGGGAGCAGTTTAGGCGGCAATTGGGTGTTATGGGGCGTGGACTGTCTTGTGTTGCATGATATGAATTGGCGTACGATAAAAAGGGTCATTGTTTCTTTTTGCTGTTGATTGTGGGATTTCCCTCGTATCTGGAATGATATTGTAGAGTCGAGCAGATAAAATGCTATATTTTTTCTCTTCATCTCATGATTTGATTGTTCAAATTTGAATTGGTCTCTCTTTCCGTGAATTGTATAGAAACTTGTGTTGGAGCATAAGTTAGTTAGGTAGGTAGGCCTGGTAGGCAGGTGTAGCTGGGGAAGTCACCACGACCAAAATCAGACCTAGATAACCTCCTATCCGCAGTCATTACCTATCACCTCCTCCCAACTCACATCCATAATGTAATATGCCTACTCTGGCATCAGCAACGCTGTGTTGAGCACACGCTTCAGGTGTCATTCTCTTCAGAGTACGGTTGTTATATCAATTCATCAATCACTTCTTGCTTTTTTATTCGATATTGATGTAGCAATAACTTTCTTTCATGACTTAATCTGCAGCATCATGGCACAAACGCTTCTCAAGAAGGCCAGCCAACAGTTCATACGACTTTCTTCATGCGATTCGAAAAATGCACTCGAACCGCCACCGGACTCTGAGTTGATTGACCCTGAAGGCCCTGAAGCACAGCATGGTCGAAGACTTGGCAATGTTGCCTCAAAAAGATGGAAGCCTCTTCGCAGTGCTTTCAGAAACTTGCGAATTAGTGGGCGAAGTGGCAAGTCATTCGATCGTCCTCGCTAACAACTTGATCTAACTTTTATAGTTATTGAGATATCAAAGGACTCGAAACCGCCCACGAAGGACCAGATCAAGGCCCACCAGTTGACCAAATATGCCTTACGACATGGATTCGCTATGAAGAGCCCCAATTCGAAGGTAATGCTTCGAAAGTCGCACCTGAACCCCGTAGCGATGACCTCCAACTCGACATTGGTGATCCGGACTCCCACGAAAAGAGCACGAAGCTCTCTCCAACCATTAAATGTCACCCCATTAAGTGACCTAGAAACCCCTCCTTGCTCTGAGGCAAGTGCTAAGCCCTCATCATTTCAGGAAGAGTCAACAGCAAAGACATCAATCGAATCCTCTTCCTCGCAGCAATATAACGTAACAGCTGATAGGCGATACAATAGACGGAATCCATGGACACGCTCCAGTCCCGAAGGCCGAGCACTCACCACTATTCCAGAAGCCGGCGTGGTTCAGGCTCGGCCCACGATCACCACTGTAGAGAGAGCCTCTGCTGCCAAGATCTTTCTCGAGACCCATTTCAACGAGCTTCTGTACAAGCCCAATGCCAGGGCCTTGAGGAATCAGCACCTTGAAGCGCAGTTGCGCAGTTGCTCGTTAATGTCACTAGACGAGAAAGAGAAGATTCGGGTGCAGTACAGAATACAGGAAACCTGCCACCTAAGGGAGCTACGGGCAATGAAAGCCACATGTATCGCTCACAGGCTGAAGGATGATTCCAGGCTTTCAGTCAAAAATTACGAGCCTCTACAGATTTTGGGCAAGGGAAGTTTTGGAGTGGTCAGATTGGTGCGCGAGAAGCCTGCTCCAGGCCATGCTTTCCCAGGACAAGTATATGCCATGAAGGTAATTCGAAAGTCGGAAATGATACGAAACAGCCAAGAAGGTCATCTCAGGGCCGAGAGAGACTTTCTTGTTGCCTCTGAAGGCTCGCAGTGGTTAGTAAAAGGCAAGATCGAAATCGCTGGCACTAAACTAACAGAACTCTCACAGGGCCGTCCCATTGATTGCCAGCTTCCAAGACCCATCAAGTTTATATCTGGTGATGGAGTACATGCCCGGCGGAGACTTTCTTGGGCTACTAATTCGACAAAACATCCTGCAAGAACCGATTGCGCAATTCTATATCGCAGAGATGATCCTTGCTATGGAAGAGGCCCATCGTTTAAACATTATTCATAGAGACATTAAACCAGACAACTTCCTCATATCGGCGACTGGCCACTTGAAGATCTCTGATTTTGGGCTAGCATTCGACGATCATTGGTCCCATGATGCAGCATATTACAACACTCATCGATACTCGCTGGTTCGGGGACTTGGCATCAACATCAATGGCGATGAAACAGACCAGAAAGGCAGCAAGGACATACTGAAACAATTCGAATGGTACCAGTCCGTCGTTTCCGGGATAGATAGACATGGACGATATCCGTTGGCCAAGGACGAGGATTTGCGAAGCCTCATCGGTTGGAGAAACAGACATGGGAACCGCACCGGTGCGCGTTCCGTCGTTGGAACCAGTCAATACATGGCCCCTGAAGTCGTTCGTGGCGAGCAGTACGACGGAAGATGCGACTAGTAGAGCATTGGAATCATCCTATATGAATGCCTCTACGGACAAACACCCTTCTTGGCAGAAGAAGGGCGTAAACAGACGAAACAAAATATCGTTGTGAGTATGCCTAATTTCAATATAGCCGAGCCGAAGGACTGACAGACTGTCGTAGGACTTCAAAAAGAACTTCAGTTTTCCACGCAGACCGTTCGTGAGCGAAAAGTGTAAAGACCTTATACACTGTTTGATACAAGACAAAGAAGAGCGCTTATGTTCGAGGAAGTACCAAACGTCATACCGTACTGGTTTTCAGGGTTCACGGTTGACAGAATATTCTGGCCGCTATGTTTTCCCTGGCGATGCAGAAGACATAAAAGCGCACAGATGGTTCAAGAATACGCCCTGGGAGCGTTTACAGTCTATGCCAGCACCTTTCACTCCCAACTTACAGAGCGATGATGATGCCCATTACTTTGATGAATCTGAGCCTTTCGAAGACTGGTCTGAGTCGATACCATCCGGAATATACCTCAACACAGACGATGTGCGAGAGTTACTGTTTGGATTTGATACACATGTGCAGCAGAAGGCTATAGAGCTCATCCAAGTCCCATTCGATGCGGCCAAACTCCGAAGCATGGACCGCGGCATCGATGCAGCAAAGGACCTTCAACCCAGTGAGAAGGCAACTCTGAAGCAGTTTGTCAGGTTCTACGGACACAAAGAGCACAAACGCCCACGAGACATGCTGCTTCGGGACAAGAGCACGAAAAAGATATCATTAAGGATACGAAAAGAGACGGCCTTCATGGGATATACTTGGCGACGAATGCGACCTGGAGGCTACATCGATCTGAGCCCGACAGACACGCCTCCGGTCTCTGAAGTTCAAGTTGCGGCCTAAAGCACTTTCATCTTTGTGAGAAGGAACTCTAGAAGGGCAAGGGTGGAAAAGAATCCAAAGAGAAATAGGTCACAGGAAAGATTGAATGTAGGTGAGCGATCGGAAGAGGTGCGAAACTCCTGAACCCCCTGAAGGTAGTATTATGAATAGACATTAAGCATTAGGCCTTAGTGGCACCTGTATAGTTATCCTATCCTCATTCCATAAGTCATCTCAATCCTAGTCCTATACAAAAACATCAAGTCATCAACATGATATGCAGCGTCTACTATTAGTTCCATCATTGAGATTTCGACCTTTGCCCGCAACTGTAGTATGTTCCGGACTCCGTCGACGTAACAGGATCACCGGATGCCCCAGTTTTGGCGTTGCGAATCTCCCATTCAAATTCCTTTAAACCACGAATCTCCCACGAAAAGAAGAGCAAGGAGAGCAGGCCATCGATAATACCAGCGACCAAGCTCAGACTGCTGATCAGCATGAGAATGAATGCGACATAATTCTCAGGACTGAACCACACAGCGACAAGACAAGCGATCCAGATGAACAGTGCGGCAAAGAAGTGCAAGCCACGCCAAAAACGCTGCTGAATCTCACGGGCGCGATACTTTTGAATCATGCCAAGAATCTCATCGTAAGTGGACGCGTGCAGTGAGTCTCGGTTGGACGAGCGGCCACTCTTGAGTTGGGCATCTGGAATGGCTGTCTGCGCTGCATCACCCGAGTGTATGCTGCTGGCTGGGCTACTGGGAGCTAAGTACGCACCCGTCTGGAGAGCAGCAGAGGGAGTCTCGGAGCGTGGATCAACTGGGGTGGGCGCTGGAGAAGGAGTGTGCCGGGTGAGAGTAGCCTGAACAGCGAAGTGATCCGAAAGCGAACAAAGCAGATCGGGATGTCGTTCAGTCATGGAAACATGAGCGGACTTGACGATCCAGCCAGGGGTCGTTGCTGGAGCATCGGGGTCGACACCAGTCGAGGCAAAGATATAATCAAGGCGCTGTCCTCGCGGGTCAATGGTGTCAGGTGGGACTTCACAAATATCGCCCTTCTTGAGGCGGTTCTGTTGATTCTTGTTCCATCGCCAGGTGTTGTAGACCGAGTTGCTAGTTACTCCATTCTCGAGAAGGTTAAAGTCGGCTGTGGGCAACGGCCGGTGACGATCCTTCTCAGAAGGGTGGTATGCGGGACCAAGAGAGCTGTCCGGATGTAGGACGCGCCAGACATCGCGGACAGGCGCATTCCCCGTGATGACGCGGTGATATATGGACAATGGAAACATATTGAAATCACCCATACCAACAACAAGATGTCCTCGCTCGGCAGCGCCACGCAAAAGTTTCGACATTTCCCATGACTGAGCAACTTGATGACAACTGTACGTACTCACGGGTTCGGGCTCGTAGGGGGCGTGAGTCTGATACGAATTAGCGAAGAACCAGAGCCGCATGGATGGAGATGACTTACATGAGTGTTGAAGACCTCAACAATGTCCTTCCGCCTTGGCCCAAAGCGAATTTTTGCACACGCGATACCCTTACCCACATACCAGTCTCCTCTCCAAAAAGCTGTCGGACGTCCATTGAGGGGGTATTTGAACATAGTGCTCTCCTCGATAGGCCAATGACTCAAAATGGCCAGACCGCCTCCGAAAGCGCCGCTATGGTAAAACTTTCCATATGGGAGAATCTGACGAGTATGGTGACGGATAGCTTCATAATCCTCCTGAGTAAAACATTCTTGCAAAGCCACGATCTGCGGTGTAGGTACAGCGTGTGCGATTCTGCGTCCAATTTCGTCCAGTCTTGCGTTGCGTTGTGCCGAAATGTAGCGGAGGCCCCAGCAATTCAGAGTCAAGAGATTGATGTTGGACGGAACAACCTGAGAATCATGGTGGTCGACGACTATGGTAGAAGGCGACGTGACATGCTCAGAGGCGTCACTTGCCGTGACCATGGCGCCGGTAGAGTATGCGGAAGTAATGGTGACTGCTGCCTCCAAAATGTGGGAGGAAGAAAGATCGAGGCGGTAAATTAAATTTAGATAAACATGGATTCTTACATGCAAAAGTCAGAGTGTAAGATCTGCAGATGGAAAGATTGAATTCAGGTGGCGCAATGCCTCGGCTGGGGATATTAGTTAATTACGATAACAGCGCCAGTGAGGTGCAGCCGCTATTAGTGGCAAGGCTAGTAGGCGTCAGGAACGATTAGTATCTGAGAGCGACAATCAATATCCGTAATCCAGTCAGAAAATGAAGGCGAGAGAAGACGATGTTGAAGAAAAGGAGCCCAGAGGAGAGACCAATACGCGTGACACGCGAGGAAGCTGCAGATGCTAATTTACTCCAATGTCCAATAAAACCAATCTCATGGCGCCTTCTTGTTTGGGGACGGACGACTGTCGGTAGTTACGGTGGCTACTACTAGACTACTAAGGTACCAGGAAAGTTGGCCTCCAATATTTCGGAAACTTACAAAAATAAACAGCCTAAAGGTCTGACCTAAGTAGCATAAACTGACCTAATTATTTCGTCTCTTGTGCTCCAGGCCTGATGGGTGGTTTGGGGAAAGAAATCGTCTGGACTCGACCTTCCGTTCGAAAGAGGGCCCGACCACCAAGATGTGGAGAACGCCTACCGAAAGTGCCGAAAGTTTACATGGAACACGGAAGGTGCAGCTCTTCCATACTTAGGTAGGTAGGTACCTAGATATCTAAATATATGAGATGACAAGATCTACCTAGCAGTCAAGACAAACAGATCTCATGTATAGAAACATATCCCGGCCTACTTTACAGTCCATGACACTAAGTAGCACGGAAGTTTCTAAGGACCTCTCAATGTCGCGCCATACTTTACCTATCACCTAGCTTGAGGTACAGCTCCCGCCAGAGCTGCAGAGCTCACTAGCTCACTTACACCCTCAGAGCCTCATAATTGGTAGGTACCCCTCATTGAACCCTGAAGTCACAACGCGTCATTCTTGGGTATTTCGTAGAACCATCTCGTATAATCTGGTTGTATTTGGAACACATTGTTGCCCTGTCATCATCCCATGTCTATATGTTGATGCTTTGCTTTCCTCTGCTTGTATCATCATTATCGTAACGAAAAACCAGCTTCAAACTTCACAATCACTCTCATAGTACAATCCCAAGCAAACGCTGAATTTATATGCAATGTCAGTAGTCTTTGAATCTCTCCTCATCAAGTTCAAGCCCGTCCTTGTTGAACATGCCGAATCCCCTCCGGCCTCTTTCTCATCCCTGACCGACCATCTCAAGTCCATCCCAGGCGTCGAATCCGTCTATCTCGGTCGTCCTCTGGAGAAGCCTGATTACTGGTTCCTGGGCATTCGCTGGACCTCGCGTCCTGCCTATGACGCTTTCGTCTCCGGCTCTTCAGCCACCGACTGGCATGCTTCTCTGCGTGCTCTTGTGACTGGCCATCCCATCGTCAGCCCAACTGCAGAGTATACAGGCCGTGCTGAATCTGCTTTGCATGCACCCATCACTGAAATCTGTACATGCTGGGGCATTGATCACACTTTTACAGAGGACAACATGAAGCCATTCGCTGTGGCTTGTAGCGAGGGTAAACTGGCAGGTCTTCATGGTCTGGCATATGGCGAGTTTGTTCAGGGAGAACACGAGGACTCTTCGGTCATCCCTGGTCGTGCATCGAGGTTGTTGATGGGCTGGGACAGCAAAGAAGCCCACTTACAGCACAAGAACAGTGGAAGTGGTAAGTTTACCACGAGAACTGATATACCATGGCAACAAGCTAATAGTATCAAAGCAATCGATGATAATATTTACTACCTGCTTGCTAGGAATAAGAGTCTCGAGATAGTAAGTGCTTCGACTATAGTCCTAGACTCTCCTTCGATTGCTAACACCGCATCAGTATCATGTGCCGCTCAAGAAGCTCTAATTCAAGGTTCAGATCCTGAGCCTTGACTGAATTGACATGGCTTGTCAGTCCAAAGCTCCGTCTGAAGCACTATGTCTTTCCTTTGTAAATACTAAAGTCTCATTGAATTAAGTACGGAACAAAAAATAAAACTGAGAATACGCCTTTGAAATCAAGAACACTGAAAGCTGCCACTCTGCCAAACAGCCTCGTCTTGTTTCCCTTTTCGTCCCAATGAAATGCGAACCCATCCTTTGACACCATTTCTATGCCGCCCAACCACCCAATAACCTCCCCTCATCCCTACTCTGTATCGCAATCCGGCAGGGCTATGGATCGGCATCGAATCGTTGGCGACTTCTCAAACTCGTCGCGGGAACCGTTAACTTCTCCGGTACTGTCTTTTCTTACAAAGACAGAACACACTGCACCCTCCTTTTAGCTTCTTAACATCCCAGTAAGCAACCCCGTATTCATCGTATTCCGTATATCGCTCGAAGGTTGTCGCATTAGCGTTGGAGGACTAATTAAACGCGGTGTTTTTCCGATTCTGTTAAGTAGCCAATGTTAGAAGCTTAGTTGGTGCTGGATCTGTTTTGAACCTCACCAAGTCGAGAGTAAAGCATATAAAGAGCCATGCGGTTGCATTCCTCCGTGCCAGTGATAGTCACAAGTCGTTCGTTACTGTTATCTTGCGGTTCATTAATCTTAATCACGCTGTTACTCATTTGTCGTATCTCATTGATCTTCTGACCGCCCTTGCCGATAATGGCACCGACCATGTCATTAGGAATGTAAATCTGTTGGGTAATGGGTCCACCTGGAATCGCGCCGCCCATGGGCTGAGCTTGAGGAGCACCACCATGTGGTTGGGGGCCTGTGTGAGGAGGCATGTGAGGCTGAGCATGGGGAGCTGCACCATATGCACCTCCTCCTTGAGCACCGCCGTAATGCATGGGGATGGCAGGGTTAGGTTGAGCGGCTGCGTGAGGGGGGTACTGTTGAGGGTAAGGTGCAGGTGGCATGTGGTGCGAGCGACGGTCGTTATGGCGGCCGTAGTTCTCACTTCGTCCATAGTGACCTGAAGAGGGCTGAGGCGAATATGGGACAACCTGCATGCCTCCCGGAATCGAACCAGCAGGGGCGCCGCTTCGTGTTGCGTACGCAGATGCAGCAGGACCTCCAAACCTATCGTTCAGCTGCTCGAGCAGAGTGCTGCCAACATAGTATGTTGCGATGTGAACAGCATCGGCGACGCCCATGACGACCAGAGATCGCTCGCTCGACATGGGAAGACAAGAATCAGACGCGTTCAATCGGGCACCAGAAGCGTCCTGGATTTCGCGAATACGAGCACCACCCTTACCAATGATGGAACCGATCAGGATGTGTGGAATCAGTAGTCGCAGAGGATACGTCTTCGAAGATGCAGTCGAAGATTCATTGAGGGGTTCGTTGTTCAATGTTCGGATAATCAAACCAAAAGCCTAAACCACGTTAACGCGAAAAATCAATGGATTTGGAAGAGATTGTTATACCTTAGCCACAGCGTCTACTATTCCGCTGACAGTAAGGATGCGCTCGACAGCTCCCTTCTGGTAATCACTGACAGTGCACTTGGCGTTGGACAGCTTCCTGATGTTAGAGACGTTCTCGCCTCCCTTTCCAATAACAGTAGCGGCCTCCGGGCTAGAGATTACAGCCCGGACATGAATCCAGGAGGTCTCATCGTGGGCAGCGGCAGATGTTGCGGCATTGGACGAAGAAGCAGCAACTGTCGCGGCGGCCGCAGCTTTGGCGTCGGATGCTGGATCCTGGGCGGTATCGTCGTCGTCTTCAGACTTGGAGGCTCCATTGACCTTGTCGTCGTGGTCATCCGCAGGAATGTCGACGGGAGCTTCAGGGACCTCGACATCGTCATCGTCATCGTGCTTGATCTTGTCGAGGGCAGGTCGCTTGGCGTCAGGCTGATCACCGGCGCGCGAAGGCGAGGAGGCTTCTTCCAAGGGGCGCTTGGCCGACTGGGTGGGCTGAGTAGGAGAAGCAGACATTTTTGTTGTAATTGGTATATTCACACGAATTTAGTCCTTTCGACACAGTCGAGAAATTGAAACGTTTCGTTCTTTTTTATTGCTTGTCTTATATACACTCAGGGGTTTTCGAAGGAAAACGTGCTGGTGTAGTGACTTTCGCAGGGTGCGCGCTTCGGTGAAGTACTCGTGATGTGACTGGTGTCGCGCAAGGACAGTACGTGTTGCGGGCTGAATTGAATTGAATTGGGTTGAATGGAAGGAGAAGGGATTCGAGTCTCGTGTTTTTGGAGGACGGGTTCCAGAACTCTTTCAGCGGGGGTCAAATAGGTACCCGGGAAGATCTCCTAGATTGCTTTGTAGGCGGGAGAGAGAAAGGGCGGAGATGATGATCTCGTGATGAGGATGTTGAACGATTGTGAGGAGATTGTGAAGCGATCGATACTGGGACGGGCGGACTTCCTTTAAAAAGCAAAAAGAGGCAGTGCTCAGCTCAAACCTTCTGACTGTAGCGGAGACTCGAGGTTTATCGATCGCAATCTATCCGTAGCTCGAAGCGCGAAAGCGGGTTCCGATATGTAGATATCTCGTCGCGAACTGTCGAAAGACGAGAAGCAGGGACGGGTTCTCTTAATGGATCGGGGCGCGGTGCTGTAACTTAGTACGCAGACCAAGTTAGGTTGTCGCAAAGGACCGATCCTAGGAAAAGAAGGTTAAGAGAAGAAAGAAAAAAGCAACCTTTGAAAAACGCGATTACGAACAATCGCCGAGAATGAACAAGACGAAAAATCTTACGAGGATAAAAAGGGAAGGGGGGAGGGGAAGGGGAAAGGATACGACACGACAAGAGAGGTCGATAGGTGCTCTTGAGTTGGGGTGAGGAGATTGGGAGAAAGCGGGAGAAGTAGCCCTGCGAGGATCCATCAGATGGAGAATGCTGAGGACAGTCACGTGCTTGGCGTCCATCGAGGGAAGCTTGGGCCCTGCCCGCCTGCAACCTTCTTACCCACTGGAGGGAGGTACTAATAGCAGTAGAAAGCTCAGTCAGGCACGACTCCACAGTACTAATGTCCATACCTACTTTCCTACAGTACTAGGGTACAATATTACTACAGAGGGAGGTAAATAGACAGGTAGGGAGTTTTGTAGAGCTTTGGGGCATTCATTGTATTTCGATTTCATAGGACTTACTACTTTCTTCAACTAGAAATATTATAAGATTGCAGAAATTCAACACTATCTACCTAGGTAGGTACTATTACAATGCAGGTGGGCAAGGTACGAAAAGCCACGACAAACACCAACACTAGCTTTGCAAGACCAGCTTTGAGACGCGCCCACATCTTCTATTGGTTCCTTTCATATACCTATGCAACACTCGGTTATTCCAGCCGCGCCAACTCTCATAGCAAACATATTGCATTTTTCACAGCTGAGTTGTCAAATCATATAATTCCTAAACAAGATCTTCAACTATGGCATCACATGCATACACAGTCAGTCTTGACCAAACACTGCGGGAGCTTCAGCAACAAGTCCGTCAGCACGAGGAAGAGCTTGAAAAGGTATTTGTTCACGTCATCTCTTAGACCATGTCCTATACTGACATCGAGCAGCTTCGTTCAGATGACCTGCGACTTCCAGAGTCAGTGGCGGGTCAAACGCGGGTCATTCAAGCAGCGCTCAAAGAAGTGACAGAGTCAGATCCCTTTCTCCCATCACCAGGCTCTTTGCTACCAGCGCTACTAGCTCTGCGTAGAACTCACCAAACAATTCAAGAGTCGAACACCTATCTCGATTCTCAGCGCTCATCACATGAGCAGCTGTCGCGCCAGCTGGAAGCAGATGAGGCGCGTCTCAAAGATCAAAACCTCCTCAGTGATGCACTAACCGCGCGAATACATTCATTGCGTGATGAAGTGGATGCAAGCACTAATGTCACTCTAGAAGAGGGCGCAAAGGAACGACTTCAAGAGCTCAGAGCGAAAAAGAAGAACTTTGACAGAGATACTACCAAGCTCATGAAAGTTCTGCTTCGGTTCATTGCCAATCATCTGGCCCCTATGCTGGCAGCGGAAGAGCTAGGTGGACCCGTTGTTGGCGATCTTATAGATGTCGACGTAGAAGCTTTGGCTGCTGGGTTCAATGCTCAGGGAAAGCTCAAAAAGCCAAAAGAGACTGCCGACAAAGAAGATAAGAGACAGCGTAGGATTGATGAGATCTGGGGTCAAGCGACTGTAGAGGAATCTGGCCGCCAAAGTGAGGTTACGGCAGCAGCAGCAGAAATGAGGCAGCTCACAGAGGAGCTACTCAACACTCTTTCAGAAGCTCAGGGCGATAACTCGGCATCATACGTACAACTGTCGCGTGAGTCCGCAGCTGCGCGATTCTTGGTGAGATCCAAAATTGCGCAGTTTCACCCAAAAGATGCGACGAGGCTCAGGCTGATCGATTTTGGTAGGGATCTCGAAACTTAGGATATACAAGGTTTTGGAAGAGATCTCTGACAAGCTGCCAACACTGGACAAATCACTCACTCTATCTATCTCTACTCAGACCACAATATCAGTACCTCTTTGACATGGTGGCGTAGCACAGCATGTATTTCTAGGCGACGACAGTGTACAGCCCACTAAAAGAAACATGGCCAATCCCTCTAAAGAAACAATTAATTGATTGGCGCCCTTCTCCAGTGCTCTTTACCGCATTGTATCTAGTCTTGGTCATTCTATACTCAAGCAGCAATGCCATCAGCCCGTATAAAATACACCCGAATATTCCTACATGGCCTTCGCTTGGTACTGTGTCACCGGCGTCCTCAAGCAATCCAAGTTCCTCACCAGCTGCAGCTCAGCCGCCTTGCTTTTCACGAGATGCACCTTTGTCTCGTTTTCCCGATCCTCAGCTTTCATGTCCCCCGTCGTGCGCTCAACAACCTTCTTCATACCCTCACACGTCTTGGAAAGGACCTCATGCATACTGCCCAGGACCTTTTCCGCCGCTCGAGCAAGCGGAAGCTCAGTGGCAGACACAGAATCATCGCTGAGCCAGCTGGCTGTGTGGCGCAGATGTTCATTGGCGTTGTAAACGGCCTCACGCATGCGGATCACCATGAGGGCGCCAAACATGTCGCCCGTACCGCTAAAGTAGCAGTCAATCGATGGGAAGACGATCTTGAAGAAGCGCGCTTGACCGGTTGATGTCATGGTAGAACCAACCACCGAAAGGTGCGACGGTGGGTGGTCTGGTGCTTCAAGATTGACCGATGTAATGACGACGTGAGGGACTTTGTACTTGTCGTGAAGGACCTGGATAGCCTTTCGGAGGCTGTCCATGTCGTTGATCTTAACCTCTGAGAGCAACCTTGTTCGTGGTTAGCAAAAGACTCACAAGACACATTTCGCCAAGGCTTTAGAACATACTCGGCCTCAAATTGATTTGGAAGAATGAGATCAGCATCATGTATGAGTCTCTTATAGGCGGGCACAACTCCTGGAGAGACGTAAATCTTTCCATTGTCGCCCATGACAGGATCAAGAGCCCAGAAAAACTTGCCCGGCGTATCCTTGGACTTGTCTTTGAGCTCTCGACCTATCTTTCCAACTGTGTCGACAGCTTCAGCGCCTGGGATATAGCCAGAGAGCATCACGTCAAAGTCGTCCAGGTACGACTGTTTGAGTCCATCCCACAAGTCCATAATCTCTTGTGCCGATACTCTCGTCCCTTTCCATTGCCTGTAGCCGGTGTGATTGCCTTTTTGGATGAAACGACATGTTAGATACCAGCTCAATACTGTTTGCGTTGTCTGTGAAAACTCACTAAACTGAACTGTATTCAGGGCTGCGACATCGCATCCTAGAGACTGCAGCACAAAGACGGCAATCTTGTTGCCCACATAACTAGGTTCCGTCAATTTCTCCTCATTTCTAGAAATGGGGAAGAACTCACCCAGAGACGACCTAAGTAAAGATCTATGGTCAGCCCTGACTCAAAGTACGAAAGTGAACTCGTCCGAAGTTACGTACATGGCTTGCCACCGCGAGAACCCGTGTATCTGGTATGGTAGGTGCAGTAGACATGATGATAAGAGACGAACAATTAGAAGAAGTTCCTACGTGCTTCTCGGTAGGGAACGAGTTTTGTAAAGATGCGTGAAAGTGAACTCAGCCTGAGATGTCTTTGAGTTGTCAAGAGAGACGTCACCCTCTTGTTCTACGTCAGCGGATAAGGGTACTTTCAGTGTAGTCAATCCCCGATATTTGGTAGTTGTGATGCAAAGTCTTATAAGGAGAGAAGGAGTATCTTATCAAAAGAGAAAGTGAATATAAACTTGAGTTTGAGCAAGAAGTCGAGGGTAGTTCTAGATAGAACTTGGTTGCGTTGCCGCGTCGTCTGAGCTGGATGCGCTTATTAGTTAGTCACGAGTCTAGATCTAAGAAATTTGACTCAAACTGGGGTTGACAAGCCGAACTTGACTCGATACCAATATGTACAACCAGAACATAACTATTGGATACTTGCTTACCTTTGATTTATCTGTCTGTTCCGACGAGAGATAGGATTGAATGGCTTGAATTGGTAGGTACTTGTTAACAATAATTCTCCAGACTTTGGAATATGCCATTGAGTCAACTGTCAAATGTTGCTAGTGAATTCTATTTAATATCGTGCCCCGCCAGCCTCCGATAAACTGCCCCGCATCGAGCCACCAGTTAGCTAGATCTAATAGTTCTTGTCATTTGCTGCGAATGGTTTCATGGATTTATCAAGGTACAATTTGAGACATGAGGAATTGCGGAGAAATTGAAACGATACTGGTTTTACTAGATAGGATACGCGATACTACGTAGACATGTTCGCACAATGCAAGCTAACAGAAAGGCAGTCGACGGTCATAATTCATCAACAGCCCTCAGGGCTGATGTCATGCCATGCCAGCTCTAAATCCAACAAGAACGGTTTTATAGTTTCATTATCGTCAACACTGGTCGATCGATACTCCTCGATCATCCTATCTAGCCTATTCGTATCCACTCCGTCACCACTCGCACACACCTCGCGAGATGCCTAAAAAGGCTCTGATTGAGCAGATGTAACTCTTGGTATCCTTATTTCTTGCATCTTCTCCTACCGCACATGCGCCGTCAGAACTACTCGGTCATATCTTTTTAAACGCAAACCTCGAGTCCGTTCTCATGTAGTAGGACAGTATCGCACTATACAATGGCAGTCGTCTAGTCCTCGTCACCAATCTTGGGAGCAAGGTAGAATCGGAGGTGGCTTTGACCAGAGATCTGGTACTCCACCAATAAAGGGACTTCGTTGGAGAGGCAGATGCTGACTTGGTCGGCCAGGCCAGCAGCCTTGCAGAAGTTGACAAGGTACTTGAGGGAGAATGTAAGGGCGACGGGCTCGCTGAGCTCAATCTCAACATTCTCCTTGGGCTTATCGAGATTGGTGTTGCTTCGGAGGGTGACAGAGCCATTGCCGATATCGCCATTGCATGCAAACTTGACACCGTCCTTGGAAGCCTCAATCATGACTGTTGGAGCTTCTGTTAGATAACAGGCAAAAAACTGCATAGGGACTGGCGAGGAACTAACCTGATTCTGACATGGCCATGAGGTCTGTGCAAATACGTCGGAACTCCATGGAGGGCATCTTGATGGTGGCAGCGTACTCGGTATCGGGGATACCCAAGTGCTCCTGGTCAATGTCCATGAGCTTGAGGTCGTACTCGCTGATACGGTCGTTCTCAACGTTCTCGAACTGGAGGTTCAGGACATCAGGGCCATCCTCAGCCTTGAGTGTGAGAACGTCCTCGTTCTGGGCGGCGCGCAGAACTTTGGTGAGAGATGTAAGGTTAACACCGAGGGAGATATTGCGGTCGCAGCGGAAAGGAGAGAAGGACTCGGCGTTGAGCATCATGGAGACAAGAGCAACGTGGGAGTTATCCATGGCCTGGAGTTGAATGCCTGTGTCATTGCAGTCGAAGTTGCAGTCCTGCACCAAATCTTTGATCGCATCGACCACCTTCTTGAAAAGGGCGGCCTGTTCGAGTCGTGCTTCCAACATTTCTAATTTGTATGTTAGCTTTCTGTTGATGCAGTTTTTCAGGTGGTGCATAGAGCTGCCACGCAGATGGAAAAAGGGCGGGGTGATGGTTGCTAGGTGACTTACTGTTTATGTGTGAGTGAGTGAGATGAAGGGAGTAGATAAGGGAGTATGTTGTGGGTAAAAAAAGTCAAAGATGTTGCTTTGAAATGTGTTGTTTGGGTATGTATGAATGGAGAAAGAGAGAGAAAGAAGATGGAGTTGTCAGGGTGGATTTGCGGAAAGAAAGACAGACGCAGGTGGTAATGGATGGCCTTTGCCTTCACTTAGCTTAGGTCGGTCGCGAAATTGCTAGGCTACCGTACTTTACTAGCAGCTCCATACCGAGGTGGGTAGTCACTTAACGCGCCACCTTCTCAAAGATACGCGACGCGTCTTTTGGAGCTCCCTGCTCCTTTCAGAGAGCTCCACCTCCATGATGCCAGCTTGAAGGCTCGAAGGTAAGGCGTACGAGATGATGCGTACAGATCACCATCAAAAAGTTCACAAGTCACAAATACTATGTAGTGTGCTTTTAAATTGAAATCTTGTCGATGACAATAAGCTTTAATAAATAACAGCAATGCTTACATTTTATAGTTATGTCTATCATATGGGCAATGATTGAGCCCCCCTTTTTGTTTCATTATTTCCCAAACAAGAAATGAAAATAATCTCCTAAAAATAAGGATTCTGATATGTCGAGTGTTGCCTTACCCTGAGCTGTTGGAGCATAGCCAGGCTATGACGTGCGCTCACAATCTGACCTCTTGGAATAGCATAATGTTCAAAAAACTAATCCTTGATCCTTGAACGCCTAGGCCTCCCATGGCCTGTCTATAAGAAAAAAGTAAAGAAAAAGTGCCTTGTATAGAAAAATAGTGCGTATCGTCGTGACGCCTGTCGATGCTTGGCGTGTCCATCCATCTGAGAACATCCAGTGATGTATCGTAAACTGATAGCGAGTGCAAGAAAATAGCTTTAGTAAAGTCGATGGTAATCCAGACTGGTAGTGCGCGTATTGGAAGTACGCCAAGAAGAACAGGCGAGTAGGAAAGAATGATAATAATGATTGATGATGACTCGTTGTTAGTTTCATGAAACAAAGCATCCCTACAAAGACGGAATTCGAGCGGCTGGCGCGCTTGCACGGGTTCGTGGCCGCAAGTTGATAACCGTCTCCAGCTCACGGAGCATGCCCTTGGTCGCATCGACATGTTGTCGGGCAATGACCTTTTGCTCTCGTTCCTCACGAACCTTGGCTATCCTCTCTTCTCTGGTGAGCATACTCCTTGGTCGAGGTAGGGCGACGGCTTCGAATACTTCTGGTGAATCATGCTCGGTGGAACCAGCATATTCGGAGCTCGGAGGAGACTCTCCTGTCAGGGCCTTGAGCGCAGCAGCAGTCCCGCCGTTCTCATCCACAGTTGTGAGACCGCTGAGAGAGCTCACAGGCGACAGCAACGTACTCATGGACGACAGCCTCTTCTCGTTTCTATCGATGCCGAGTGCTAGAGCTGTTTTGCCCTCTTCCCACGCTGACATCAGTTCTTTAAGATCCATGCCGATAGACTCGTACTGCGACATGAGATTTGGGCCAAGCTCTGAAATATCACTCGAGTCGTTTAAACTTCTATCGGACTCTTCCCGAAGAAGTTGAAGTTTGGCTTGCAAACCTCTGATTCCGGTAGAAAGGGAGCCTAGCTTCCGAAGTTGGGCCCGCCAACGTTCCCGTCCTGGTGTAAGAGCATTCATCGGCGTCGGAGGAGATGGGAAATCTATGTCCTCGAGTCAGCGATTGATTATCAAGCTCAAACGTCAACACTCACTGTCTTCCTCGCTGAGGATGCCTCGCAATCTAGAATGTGCCGCTTGAGTTGAGTTGTTCAAGCTCAAAAGCGATTCTACTGCTGTGGTCCAGCGAAGTAAATCATTCGCGTCGCTGTCGGCATCCAGAGCTAGGAGCGCGCAAAGGAATAGCTTTCGAATAGTAGAGAAACGTGCGGCGAGAATCTTGAGGGTTCTTAATGATTCGGGATCTTCTAGATCCTCATCGGTGAGACCCTGACGGGCGTCAGACATGTCGAAATCGGTGATATCGTATATATCGTAGTATTTTTCCAGATCCGTTTGTTCTGCAAACCCATTGACGACCGTGCAAACTTGATTATAAGACGCGAGAACTTCAGCAAAGGAGTGCCTCAAAGCTTTGCGCAACCTGACGCATCTTCTTGTCTGTGTACGATCTTCTATACGGCTAATTGGTGGCAAGGGAGCGCTGCTGTATATTAGTTAGCGAACATTCACGTTAAAAGGACAACAAAGACTAACAGCCTGTAGCCTCGGGAGACCAACTCTACCTCCTGTATCAGAGATAGAGCTGCCCCAGTCGCGCTGTCAAAATTGTGGGAGTGCTCGACGAAAGAGGTGATTTCGGAAAGCGATTGCGACCTTCGATAGCGCAACCATTGGCGCTTCATGTAAACCTGACCCAGAAGAGCTGCGGCTGCGCATAAGAGGAGCAGAAATATGAGTCTTTTCTTGCTCACTCCGCTTCCGAGAACCCAGCTCAAGACCACCGCAACAGCCAGTGCTGCAAGGACCGATGCGATAATTCCTTCGGTGGACAAAATCGAGTCCTGATTGTTCGAAGATGGGCTTGGTCCTCCGCTGCCAAGTTGCGACTGCCCCAGTCCAGAATGACCACTTAGAAGTTGAGAAGCGATAATCGTATATCGGAATTGCTCGAGAAATTTGGCGTTGTCAGCTCGATCGATACTCGCTGCTACCGCGGCCTATAACAAGAGTATTGTTTAGCAACGTCAATTAATCTTGGTCGCGCGACTCGACATACCGAGTATTTCCCACTTGCCGATCGCAGCCCAGATTGTTGTTGAGGAACTTTTAGCTGAAGCGCATTTGGAGCTTTGTTTCGAAACCTCGGCTTCACTAAGGGTCTACCGGTGGGCGCGAACGGAGAAGGGCTCGAGGGAGGCGACGGGCTGGAACGGCCGGCCGATGATTCAGGTTCGGGTGTTATTATACCAGGCGCCCAGTCGGCCTGCGACTCATCTCCCTCATCTTGGATAATGTCAGATCGTGTCGAGGAAAAAAGAAACATCCCGTGAGACCGGGAGGGAGCTTCCTCACCTTTGAGGTAGTCGGCGAATGGGGTCTCTTCATATACTACTGGCTCCATCTAACTGCTTTGTGACGTCGTCGGGGTCGATAAGATGTCACACAGAGCCATCGAGCGAATGTTGTCGACGGAGGTGCAGATCGTATCGTATTCGAAGGGTTTGTTGTTGTTGTTATGATGTTATGTCGACCAGTGTCTTGTTCAGGAGAAGGCGGCTAGAAGTAATCGAGAAGGCGTACAGGGACCAGCTGGGTCGTCGATATTCCTAATTAGGGAAGCTCCACGCTCACCGTACGGTCCGTACACGCGGTTCAGTGGACAACCCCGAGCAATACGACAGGGATCCTGGGCTATCGACTGCCTGTCAAAGCAGTGATGCGCCGCTACATAGGCTGTAGGTGAATGTACCCTGGAGCCGTTAAACTTGACCTGGACAGGCGTAATTTCGATCCGAGCAAGTGCTGTTCATGCAGCTCTCAGCATACAACGTAATAAGATGCAGGAAGATGCAGGACACGGCGTATCAGCACGCAGCAAAAGGGGGTTCTGGGGCGGGCTTTTGAACACATGGGCTTGTCTTATGTCTGGCCGATAAGATGAGCTGCTCATGGCGGAGCAAGGAGGCGCTAACATCAGAATAGCAACGCACGACGCATCTTGCACATAAACAGTGGAGTATGGATCAGGTAAGCCTGAGGCACCGACACTCCGGGCACTGGCACTCTCATTTTCCACTGGAAAAGAACCTGGGGTAATCTCTCTTTTCTGGTTGGTCGATAAACTCCATACGCGCACGGAGCTAAATTCTCAATGTCGAAAGCTCATCTATCTATCGTCAATTCAACCTCAATGTTTATGTCATCAGCCCAATAACCCAACATCCACCCCCGGCGCAGCTACCATTCGGCTCGGTTCGACTCGATACGATATCGCAATGTTAATACGGAGTTGAATGCCGGTGTCGCGACCATACTTCAGGGCTCCAATGCCTCCACGATGCGTTATCCCGCACTGTCGTTCGGGTTCGGGCACACGCCCAATGCCGAGCTCACCAGAAGGTATTTGGGTTACCAATGCTATGCTGGCTCGGGCAATTGAGCGATTCCATCACGTCTATCCGGTCCCCCGAAGGAGTCTGAGTTCTTGCCCAGGTCCGCTTGAGAGCCGACGCCGCCTAGGCAAGCGACATATGACAGCGATTGTCCCCAACTCCCACGCTACGCCTTTTCCTTGGTCAATTGATTTACCCATTGATCTCGGCAAATGGACATGGGAAGCTCCAACTCGGCCGCAAGACCGACGACACAAAAAGATTGGCCTGTTCGAGCGCTTTCTCAGATCCCTTGAGGACATAGACTGCCCAGAGAACCCATCCGTTACTATTACAGCACAACCGCAAACAGCAACTCTCTCGCCCATAGAACAGGTACTCGTCGAGCTCAGCGGAGATCTTGCTTCGTTTGACCATGTTGGAGATGGAAGAGCATTGTATAAAGCATGCGAACCTTACCTTCTAAAGGTTTTAGATATGATCGACGCCAAGACGATATCCGCCGACGACCTTATTCTCTCACTCAACCCCTTTGACGAAGCTTTTAAAAGCCGTACCCCAGCTAGGGTTCTCGACTATGTGCTTGCGAGACAATGGGTTTCAATCATTCACTGCATTCACGACAACCGGACTCATCCTACCAGCGATGTTTTTGGTGGACATTTATGGTACCAATGCCTTAAAACGGCATTCCAGATGACACCTCAAGCTACGACATTCGACTTTCTAGATGAGCTGTTGAGACTAACTCGACAGTTTGAGAGAATCCTTTTGGATCCTGGCGACTACGTTACCTTGATGCGAGCCCATCTTGTCCTTGAAACATGCCAGGCTCAACAAGAACCTTCGCGACCTGCACCAAACCGGGTTTTACGCCGGAATATGTATCTTTCTCGGATGTTTGGCCTTGCCGGTTCACCAAACATGAACGTCTATCAACAATTATCTCAGTCTTGCCTCGAGAACGAGACAGATGCCACAGGGCGACGCACAATGGCGTACCACTTATTACTCAAACTAGCCACTACCCCTAGTCTCAAGATAAGAGAATTTGCGGAACTGGTCCGAGATGCCCTTGACACGGGCGAATGGACCGAGTCAGAAGTCTGGCAATTCGCAGCCCTTCGCCTAATGAACCAAAGTCAATGGAAGTTGCGCCCAGAATATTTGCAAGAGTGGTCCGAAAAACCTTCGACGCTTCAATCTTGGGCGGCGTTGATCGCTTCTGCCTTCCACCGACACGCGAAGAAGCGCAAAGCCAACCTCAGGGCACTTTCATTTACCAGCGACACCTGTGGTCAACTTGGTACATTAATGAAGGCAGTCCGTCTGTTGCCAAACCATAACGAGATCGTTTGTGATATGGTGAAAACCGAAGAAGATCCTCACCATGCACTCACTATCTGGGAGTTCTACAACGAAGAACAAACAAACCCGGATAAGCTACCCTGGTATGCATGGGCACGACACACAGAGGCCATAGTAACAGATGTCAATCTACCTGCCGATCTCATCTGGCGGGTCGCCGAATTCCACCCTCAACGGTCCCCGACCAAGTTGAACAATCCTATCAGACATGGCACAGTCTACACAATGGATTTTCTCGTAGAGATAGGGAAGCTCTACATGAAGCGACCAGGTATGACATCACGAGCGCGCCTAAGATATATTGAAAAAGTCATCAACTTCGGTAAAGCTTCCAGGCGACCCATGTCCCAGTCTTTGGTGCAGATGCTTGCTGAGATCATACTTAAAGATCTGGAAATGGGCAAGATGGGTCGCAAAGCACGACTTGCATACCTGGTCAGCAAGATAGAGCAATTCTGCGGGAAAGAACAGGCACAAAAGGTTGCAGCATCAATCGATGGGTGGAGATGGACCAACAGGAATCGAATGATACAAACGCTGCCGATGCCTTCTTCCGACGCGTCACATCAACAGAGGAAGCCACGCAGGGAATCAATCGGGCATTCTGGGGGGCAGTCTTACGGGTGCACGAAGGATGAGTGGGAGGGAGATGATTTCGAGTCACTCATGAAATCGGGGCGCCGACAAGTACAAATCCCAGCAGTGGCAAATGCAAGCTTTTAGAAATTTGGTCGTATGGTAGCTGGATATGTACAATATACCCACTCTGAGGAATGAGAAGTATGTCATGATAAATAAACATAGAGACAGGATTATACAAAAGTCCACCATCAAGAGAAAGGCAGTCGCAGGCTGTTGCTAAAGGACCCTCAGGGTATCAGAAGAAATAGCCGCTCGAGTTATGTGTTACAGAATTAGTGCGCCAGCTTATAACACTCAGACTATAGGCTTAGTTTATTTATTTTAATATCCTAAAGCTTAGGGGTCATTTTTTCTGCCACCTACTAGAGGGTATAAGGACGAATTATGATACTGTAGAACAAAAAAGTATGAAGACAAACAATGCTCAATTAGTAGACACATAATCACCCTTGACCAACAGATGACGAGGGTTCACTGATGATGAAACTCATAAAATAAAATAAAATAAGCAGACATTTAGTTTGTACCCAAACTATTGACATTAGAACATCGTTCCAAGTGTCATTACACCGAATCTAAGTTTCATGATAAACATAACAAATACAGTAATTTCCCTAGCATCAAGACATCATGTGTCATTAGGAGGTAATGGAAAGGAAACATAAACCAGACATGGCAGACAAAAGAAAACCTATTCGTCATAACAGGCAGATAAAGCAACGTGATTTGGTGTATCCAAAAACAACAAACAACAAAGAAATGATATCGTTAAGACCTGTTTCCTTTCGCCCTGGAACCGCCCGCGGAAAACAAAAAGAAACAAAACATGAAGAAAAGCCTCGCTGCAGTTGCATTTATCCCTGAAATACCAAATACCAAAAACACCCTGTATCCTTTTCCCATTGGTATCTTCCCATGCACGCATCCATACTCTGTCTAATAGTCTACCTCAGTTTGGCCCATTGTCTCAGTCACAAGGCTAATATGACTGCGTGCGCCGATAGAGGTACTTCCGCCGTCACTCGCTCCAGGAAACAACCTGGAGCGAGGGACCAGGACTTGGGCCGGGCATACGACAATTTCTTCGTCGCCCTTGCCATTGTCGTCACCTTTCTTGACAACGAGTGGAAACAAGACGACTCTGACAATCGCGCCTTGAGCCTCAAGATCTTCATTCGAGGTGGTAATGCTACCGCTTCGCTCGTTCATCATTGATGCGTTGAATTGGACTGTGGCGGTGAGCTCACCGTCTGCATCGTACTCAGGTCGCAGAGGCGGTAGCATCATGTATTCAGCTTTCTGCGTGCGCATCTCGATCGAGAGACCAACGGCCTCTCTCATAACGCGCCGTAGCTGAGATTGAATTTGATCCTCCAAGTTTGTCGGTGGCGGAAGGATCTTGCATAGCGTCTGGAAAATAGCCTGAACAACGGCCTCTGTATCCAGGTCGCGCTGGCGTTTGAAGCTTTCGCGCTTCGCCAGCAGTGTTAAAGTAACAGCACGCCATTGGCGCACCGCTTCAGGGGGGCCGACCTCCGTCAGTAATTTCTCCAATGACTTGAGTTTTTGTCTCTGCTCCCTATCCATGCCGAACAGGTAGCGGGTGAAGACAAATTCCCAGATCATGTTCATGGTCATGGACATGAAAATGTCACGTCGCTTGACACGGTCCCGAAGGTAAACGTCGACGTCGGAGCCATCAAGTACAGCATTGTCGAGCCGGTCGATTGTTTTCTCGTCATTGATCTCATTTGTCAAGCGACAAGCGCGCATGTCTGAGAATTTGGAGAATCGCAGCACCCATTGTTGAACGTGGGAGCAAAGTTGTTGGCAACGGTGATCAAAGTGATCCTCGTCACGAATGTTGAGGAAGTGGTCGTCATGGGCTTTAGCCTCAAGTATTTGACGTTGCAACTCGCGAATCTTTTCTTTGGCGGAGTCAAGTTGGGCTCGAAGATCCACAATCTCAGCGTCTTTCTCTTCAAGAGACTGCTCAGTAGTTCCTTTGGCACGACGGGCCTCTTCCAATTCTCGCGCAACAACCGCGTTGCGGCTCTCAAGATCGGCGACACGACCAGTGTCTTTGTTGGCGAGCTCAGTGTTGGCGCTAGCAAGACCGTCGTTAACTTCGGTTAGTCGAGAAACTTCGTTCTGGAGGAACTGTAACGATTGTTTGAGGTTATCGATCTCGGCGTCGCGCTCGGCGAGACTGTTGGCAGCGCGCTGGCTCAAACTTGTCTCAGCCATAGCGCGAGCTTCTGTGAGCATTCGGTTCTCGGCCATTAGCTGCTCAACCCTGTTCTCGAGTTCGAGGACCTGCATGCTCTGTCGGCGGCGCATGCTGTGAGGCCGGGTAGGCGATCGAGGCGAGCCGATGCGCCCCTCACCGAAACCATCCTGCGAAGTGTAAGTACTGGCAAGACTATACATGTTATGATGATGTTGTTGTTTTTGTTAACTTACGTAGACGTCGGCCATGTCTTTGGTGGCACGGGCACGACCCTCATTTGCGACGGGCGTGGAGCTGACAGGCGCTGTTGCGGTAGCGGTAGCGGTGTTGTTTTGTTGACGTATAGACCGCAGATCACCGCTCATTCGCTTATCGGCGCGGCGGAGCGGTGGAGTGGGGGTGCCTGACGACCGGTTGATGCCTGGGCTGTCAGGCCGAGAATGCAGCGGCTCTGGCGTTCGACGACGGGAGAGGCTCGTGTTAGAGACAGCCCGACGTCCTGCGCTTTCAAGGCGAGGAGTCGATCGCCGAACAGGACTTACATTGTCAGAAAAGCTTCTTTGGCCGGCATATGATGCTGCAGGGTTAGAGTTCGAATTGGAACCTGGAGTGGGCGTTCGAGTAGGACTCGAAGTTGATGTTGAAAGTCCAGGCCCAGATCTAGATAGCGTTGACGCTAGGCCCGCACCCGCACCCGCTGCAACGGTAGCGCCTACCGGTGTAAGGATTCCATACTGTTTCTTCTTCTCAGGCTCTGGAGTTGGTCCTGGTACAGTGGGCTCTCGCAACACTGGCGTGCCTCGAGGAGAGCGACGAAGTCTTCGCTCGGTTTTTGGTTCGGGAGTTTGCATGACCGTACGGTCTAGAACTGGCTGGGGATGTTCCCAGCCCTCGGTCTCTATCCCGCTGTCGCGAAACGGTTCCGGACTGCGAGGTTTGCTTCGTCTCAAAGTTGGCCTCTCTCCTGTAACCCCACTATCACGCCTGGATCCTTCACTGAGGCGCCTGCTCCGTCTCTGAAAACTTGATACGTCACCAACGGGGCCGCTGTTCCGTCTAATTTGAGGTGGTGGTGAGAATGAACCCCTGGCTGGTTCCGTTTCCGCCTCAGGAACCTCGAGGACAGGCTCCAAAAGCCTGCTTGGCGACCTTAGTATGTCACTGATATCGGATTCCATGCCTAGTATTGGCGCGATTGTCGTTCTGTCTTCTCGTAACAGACCACCTCTGGGCTCATCAGCACCAGAGTCACGGCGTAACAGCTTCTGCGGCGATCTTCTTAATAACTGTGAATCGCCGCGACCAAGAATGGGACTCTCCACGTCGTCCAAGTCGTCCGGCTGCGTTCTTCGCGATTTCTTCTTATCCTCTTGTTCGAACATGGCAGGAATGTCTCCAGTTGACTCGTATTGTCTAGTCTTTCCATCTTGTCGTTCTGGCTGCTTGGATTCGTCTGCTGATTGTCTGGTACTCTTAGTGCCCGTTGGGGATTTCAACCTTTTCTCGGGGGACTTGGTCTCGTCTGTCAAATCTCCGGTAGTTTCTCTTCCCTTGTCCTTGGGTCCATTATGGACAATCACGGACTTGTCTTTCCTCCTGCCTGTCTTGACTTCTTGCACTTCACGGGGTGCCGATGGCTTTTGGTGGCTGTCCTTGAAAGTGTCCACGATTGGTGACTTATTGTCGTATGAGTCGGCCTGAGTCATCGGTTTCCCATCAGCTGGAGCTCGCCCACCACGCTTTTCCTGGGCACCGTCTTTCTCTCCTAATATTACTTCCCCATCTTCTCGCTCATCCTGAATCTGGTCCTTCGTCATCTTGTCACTAATCTTTTTCGTGCCCCATGCAGCGGCTGCGGCCGCCGTAACTCTAGCAAAAATAGACGATTCGGGCTTGTTTGGTCGTTGATCCCCCGCGATGGCTGTGCTATCGCCTACACTTTTCTGAGTCTTCGCTGGAGACTCTGGGGGGGACATGGCCTGCTCCGAGCCCTTCCGGCGCTTCTTTTTTTTCTCTTTCGCGCTCATAATGGGAGCATCACCCATTCCCGTTCCAGCGCGAGTTGTGTCGTTCTTAAAGCTGGGTGAAGGGGCCAAAGCTGGTTTCGGCGATCGTTTTTCTGGGCCCACATGCTTATCCTGAGGGGACAGAGGAAGCGTTTGGGACTTCTCTTCGGGCAGGATCACATCAGGTCCTTGTGGTATCGTAACGGGAGTGGCTGTTGTTGGAGGCCCTGTTAGGGCGTCTGGTCCCAATGTAAAGATGTCTGGTGCTGCCTTCGGCAAAATTGGTTTCTTAGAAGGCTCGACAATTGTCGCTAAATCAAATTCAGCTTTGGCCCTGTCTTGACCAGACGCTGTCACTAGCTGCATTGTTTCCGCAATCGATGGAGCACTAAGCTTTCTCTCGAATGGATTGGTGGTGGGACTTCCAGTTCCGGTGTCGCGCTCAGCCTTCTTGCCCTCCTTAGGACTTTTTACTACAACTGGTTCAGTGTTGCCCTCAATATCTTGATCGTTTGCTTCAACAGCAGCTGTTTTCTTCAATTTCTGCGTATTGTCTGGCGTTGGTGGACCTTGGTTGCCTCGTGCTTCTGGTTCTGCTGGCTTGCTGGCCCGGAAAGACTCGGTAGCTGATGTGTCAGAGGCCTGACGATCCTTTGCAAGTTCCTTTTCCAAAGCTAACTCCCTTGCCTTCTTCTCTTCCTTTTTCGAAAAAATCGAGTCCGGGGTGGTGTTAGCGCCTTCTGCCTTTTTGGGGATAAGAGGAGTTGACTGGTAATCGAGGGGAGCAGAGCCAGGGGCTTGGTTTTCAGGAACATATGGCACTGCGGGACTGATTCGTGAACCATGGTCAGGTTTTTCAAGGTCCCAATTGTTCTTCTGTAACTTTTGGCCTTGCTGTCTAGTTTCTTCGGCTCCAAGTTGAGGGGGATCCACACGCTGCGACACATCGGGTGCCGGCTGCACAGAGACTTCGGGTTTTTGCGGCAAAGTAGGAGACTCGAGTGATTCTGTAGTCTTAGGAGCCGGCTCAGAAGTCTGGGTAGGATATTCTGCATCAGGGTTGTTTTGGTCGGGTTGGTCAGGGGATATTGGGTAAGAAGGCGCTACGTTCGGGGCCTCCCTTGTCGTTTTGGCTTCGTCCTCAACCTGTTTCTGCTCCCTCTTCTTTTTTTTCGTTTCCTTCTTTGATGGCCCTGTAGGGAGCTCTTGTACAGTATCTGGTTCCTGTGCCACTGGTTGGCGGGTTGCAGTTTCAGCCCTGTCCATGGCTTGCCCTGCCTTCGGATCATCACTAGTAGCGTTGATAGCGTTGGGGGGTTCGTTCACGGCAGGGGCAGTTCCTGTGACGTCTGTAAATGTATCCTTGGCGATGTTATCCTTGGAAAGTAGAATTGTGTCTGTTTTCATGTCGTTCTTCCCATCCATCTTTGGAGCGGGCGAGGAATCGCGTTCAACTACATCCTGTGCTACTGGCGTGGCAGCCTCCCTAATTTGAACGGACTGTTTCTGAGATTTAGGCGTTTCGACGGTAGTACCTTCCTTGTCTGGCTGGATATACTCAACTAACACATCGTTTGGTGTTGAATGGGGTTCACTTTTGGGAGTTTGTGATGGTCTGTATTGAGTTTCGTAACTTCGTTCAACAGGTGACGCTGGTCCTGATTCGGGTGTTCGACTGGACTCGCCTTTTCGTTTCTTCTTGTCCTTTTGTGAAAAGAATGAGCTGGCCATAGAGAAGATCGAGCTAGCAATGCCTTCTGGCTGTGTTGTGGTCTTGTCTTTGCTCCATCGAACAGGTGACTTGATGCGTTTGGCAGAGCCATTGTCGGGCTTCTGCTTCACAATATCTTCGGATGTTGTTTTCGGCGTAGACATTGGCAATCCGGAGGTGAGCTTCTCTAAGACGTTCCTTGGGGAGTTACTCTCGCCAGATTTGGCGGGTTCGTCCTGTGTCTGTTGGCTAGAGTGGTCGACTGCCGACAGATCCGCGGGCTTCGGTTTGTCTTGCTGCATGTCCGAAGTCTGGACAGGATCCAAGCTTGGGCGACCACTGTTTGAATCGTTGAGTTCGGCGCCAGCAGTGCTAGAGTTCTTCTTAGCCCTCTTGTTCTTTTTGTCTTCATAAGGCACGGCATTTGCATTTCGCTCAGTCTCAACCGGTGTTCCTTCGGCATGTAAGTCAAGCTTCGGGGCTGGATTCTCACGGCCTTCGCCTCCAGTACCTGTTGTTGGTTCCCTTTCTTCAGTTACAGTTTCTTCTGGTAGAGTCCGTGTAGGCTCTGCTCCTTCGAGGCCTCTGGAAGCTGAGGCCATGTCGGTAGGCATTTTAGCGTCGGTGACATCAATGATAGGGGCAACTTGTTTGTTGTCTTTTTGGCCCTCGCTTTCCTTCGGAGTGTCTCGCGTGTCAAGAACTGAACGATCAGCCTCGGCAAATGGCTGGTCGACTGATGATAGCATCTCACTTTCCCGTAGTCCAGCCATGATGTTGTCTGAATCCTGGTTTTTGTCGTTCCTCTCGTGCTCCTTCGTATCCTCTACGGACCAGTGAGTTTCTTGTAGTACATCGTTGCCGGTTGCATTGTTTGTCTCGCCGCTGGAGGCTGGAGTCTCAGGCTCTGTAAGACTAGGTTCACGACTCTTTTTCGTCGAGACATCCGGTGACCCTTCGACAACGAGAGTCTCCTGTACAGGAGGTGTCTGATCGGATGGTGCTGGGGATTCCCCGGGGCCCGAGCCAGTAATTATATCTGCGTGGGTTTCTGGCGCACCTCCGGTCTCTGTGACTGGCTTTGGCGACGAATGTTCTGGATGCTGAGCTTCTGGGACTTCACTCATAGGCTGAGGTGTTACTGCGCGGTGGTCAGTATATGATGTTGATGGCTCGGGTTCCGTCTTTGTAATCCGCTCAACAGGCGTGATCTCGATTTCCGTTTCCCGACTGGTCTCATTTTTAGCTGTTGAGGGAACCAGAAGTGTTTCATGTGATCCAGATCTACGCCAGGCTTCTTCGAGAGTTGGTGGTATCTCAGATTCTTCAGTTGGAGCTTCGCCTACGATTGGCACTTCAGTCTCGTGTTCGACTTCGAGTTCCGCTGTCTCCTTGTCTTTGCTTTTTGGGGGAGAAACAACATCATTCTCGGCGATTTCTTGCTCATCTAACTTGACTTCAGTGGCCGGTGGCGTCTCTTGCGAAGAAGGTGACTCAGTGGGTTTGTTCTTTTGGTCAGCTGTGGTTTGACTTGTGGGTCCGGCCTGCTCCTTTGCTGCGTCGTTCTCGTTATCCTTCTTTGTGCCAATAACAAAGCTGCTGTCATTTGGATTGGAAGCAAGCTTATCGGATGTCTTGTTTGGGGATGCCTCCTGGCCTTGCTCAGTCTGCGTTTCGGTTTCGGTAACTCCAGCAACCAGCTCTTCTGGTCGAGTGGAAACAGGCTCCGGTTGAGTGCCGGCTTCAGGCAACACTTCGCTACCAGAAGTTGTTGGTTCAAAAGACTCTTGGATAACTAGGTCGAGGCCCTTCCTTTTCAACTTCTTCTTAATGTTCTTCTTTTCCTTGGCAGCGAGAGATTGCCAGTTTTCGGTTGTAAACTCATTCTCACCACGTTCCGATTTTTCAGGCTCATTGACACGAGGGGTGTCCATCAACTCGGTTAATTTATTTGGCAAGGAATCTGACAGTGCAGCGGTGTCTGAGACACTATCGTCCGCCATGGATTCGACTCGGGGGTGGAGAGTATCCTGTGCCGCCTCTGGAGCCTCTTGAACATTCGTCTTGCCCGGTACGCTTTCCTCGACACCTACCTTCGCAACATCGTCTTTGAGGGACTTACTCTTCTCACTGTATCTATCGTCCATCACTTGAGGGTCGCTCTGAGACATAGAACTCTCAAGGGGGGAATCATGAGAAGCTGGCTTTTGTTGATTTTCGACCACAGGTATGGTTGGCTTGTCTTTCGTCAAATCGACGGATTGTTCCATTGCCTTGTCGATGGTGGCCTCGTTTGAAATGTCTTGGTTGGCTTCAGTCTCTCCTGCTGGTGCTTCCTTTGGTTCGAGGATAGGAGCAGTCTCCTCGGTTGGCTTCTCCTCTAGAGGTGAGTCTGTAGGGGCCATCAGACTACCTGTAACGGCAGGCTGTAGGGCGAAGCTTGGCTCATGAGGCTGCGATGGCTCCTCCAATTTCTTTTCGACATCATTTTCCATTGAGTTATCCGGCTCTTCTGGGATAGGGATAGTCGTGGCATCAGGAATCGCAGTGTCCTCGCTAGCGAGAACATCGGGGGCAACAAACAAGGGGTCTGTTTCCTCGATGGTGATGGAAGGCTCTCGTCCCCCCGATTCGGGCTCGGTGGGTTCACTCGCAAGCTGTTGGGGGCTACTAGGGTCTGCAGATAGGAATGACGTAGAATGAGGAAGATCTGACGACGGCAACAGGTCAAGGGGCGTTTGTTCCGCAGATTCTTTTGCAATATCAATGAATGGGGGCTGAGTGTCACGTGTTGGTGCAGTTTCAACTGGAGCAGTAGGCTCAGTAACGGCTTCTGGCTTAACGGTCTCGGGATTAGGCCATTGCGAAGGGTCTTCCGGTGGCTGCAAGATAGAATCTTGAGAACTTTGCATCGTCGGCTCAGGGGCGCTTTCATCCATGCCTCCGGCGGGAATATCAGTCAGCTTTGAAGATTCCGCTTCTTTGGGAATTTGTGCCTCTGTGCTCTTTTCTGCCATATTGGACGATGGGGACGGAGTGCTTCCGGTAACCTCATCAGTCTGTTCACGGTTGATTGGGGCAACAGGCCCTGTTTCCGCCTCGATGAGCGGGCGTGAATCCTGGATGGCCTCGACGGGTTCTCCGAGCATCTGAGGTGG
Organism: Fusarium palustre; assembly: GCA_014899045.1. Taxonomy (NCBI): domain Eukaryota; kingdom Fungi; phylum Ascomycota; class Sordariomycetes; order Hypocreales; family Nectriaceae; genus Fusarium; species Fusarium palustre. The sequence goes on along the minus strand of JAAVUH010000133.1, from coordinate 164,689 downwards.
CTCAGCTGTCTTGTCCATGTAAGAGGAACATGGCTCTTTCACGACTTGATGCTCAGCTAGAACGTCAGTGTTTGAACTCTTGTCAGGGACATCAGTTAAATTGTCTCCAGAATCAACATCCGGCGCAGGAACAATGATATCCTGTTCGGAAGTTGTCTGTCCATCAGACTGCGGTTGTCTTGCTTGCAAGTCGGCATCAACATTGGGCTCAGCATCAGCTCTCTCTGTTGCAGGTTGAATATCGGTGTTGTCCAAAAATTGGTTCTCAGTTTTGGACTCGGGTTCAGCTTCAAAATCAGGCTCAATTATAGGTACAGTCTCCTCAATGTCAGGGAGTGGATCATTCATGGTCTCGTAACCAAGCTCTTGCTCTGCCCCAGTGGTGGTTTCAGCCGCAGATTCGGCACAAGTTTGAGGGGTTGACTCAGACTCTGCACCAGCTTCAGTCGCAGCTTCTGCTGCCTCCTCCAGTGAGGTTCCGCTTTCCTTGGGCATCTCTGCTTCGACGGAAGACCCCGGGACAGCCAGAGCTCGAGCTTTCTTCAACTTCTTAATTTGTTTCTTCGACAGGCCAGCAAACTCCTCGTCATCTTCCAAACTTCCCTCTCCCAACTCCAGTCCCGACTCCAGCTTTCTTTGAGGTTCAACGGGAGGATCAAGATCAACAGCTGCATTCTTGTCTTCCTGTCGTTGTGTGCTTACAGAAGACCCTTGGCTCTGAGCCTCATCCACGACGACGACGGCTGCGTCCTGCCTTGCCGGATCCGTCGTCACCTCCGGCTGTGTTGGATGATTGGTCTTGAGGTCCTGCACGATTTCAAAATCGCTGTCTTTAGCCTTGTTCTTTTGGTCGGTCTGGGATTGACTGAGGCTAAACCCACCCCGCTCGTCTTCAGGACTAGCTGGTACTTCGCTAGGAAGTTCTCCGGAATTACCGGTATCTGCCACTTTGGCTTCGTTGGCTGGTGTGGCAATCTCGCCCTCTGAAGTGATGTCTGCCTTGGGAGTTTCTTTGGAATCGGTTTGCTTGGACGTCTCGTCACGTGTGACTTTGTGGTCCTCGGCCGAGCGCTCGGTTGTTTCGGGTTCTTCAACTTCACCCTTCTCGGAAGAAGTAGTAGGCTTAGGCTCAGGCTCCTTGGATTCTTCTTCGAGTGCAGCCTTCTTCTTATCTGCCTTCTTCTTCTTCTTTTTGTCCTTCTTGGACAATTTTGCGGGCGAATCGGGTCCGTCGATATTCGGTAGAGGCTGTTCAACAGGGGGTTGTTCCGGAACTACGGTATCTGGTGCTTCGGCAGCCTCGATGGCTGATGCTGGTTCCTGGCCAGGAGAGACTTCTACGGGCTTCTCACCATGACCTGGCTGTGCCTGCTCATCGTTCGTCGGGAGAATTCCAGGAGCAGTGTTCGCTGTTTCAGATTCCAGAGGAAGAAGAGATGCTTCTGCAGTCTCGACATCGACTGGCTCTTTTGGATTAGTTGTACCGGAAGATGTTTCTTGTTCAACAACGTCTTTGACATCGTCAGAAACCTTAGATGTGGACTCGGAAGTCGTTTGTGTTGATGATTCAGCTTCAGGTTGCTTCTCTGTTTCGTCTGCAGAGTTGTCCTTCTTCTTCTTCTTTTTCTTCTTACTCTTCTTCTCAGGGGTAGACTCTGACTCTGCCTTGTGCAAGGTAGCATCCAAAAGTCCCTCAGCCTGCCTCTCAGTAGTCGTATTCTCAGCTAAAGGATCTTCAGGATTGTTCAGCGACGGTGCCTCGGTTTCTTTTCCATCCAATGACGGCACATGTACAGGCGTATCCTCAGAGGCCGGGAGTTCGGGAATATTCTGGGTGGCAGGAGCCTCTTCAGGAGCAAATTCCGTTTGTACAGGAGGATCCTCAATGTGGGCAAGATCAAGCTGCTCGGGTTCGGTTGCCAACGTGCGTGTATCGGTGTTCTCTGTTGTTTGATCCTGCGATTCCCCGTTCTCGGAAAAGGATACTGACTTTCTCTTCTTCTTTTTCTTGGACTTCTTGCTACTCGCTGCCTCCGTTACCTCGTTGTCGGTTGGTGTTTTCTCTTGAGGCTCTACAGCTGAGGTCGTATCTGTGGTACCTTGGTCATCCTGAGGCTTTTCCTCCGAGGGCAAATCTGCCAAAGATTCTGTGACTTCGTTCAATGAGCCCGCACCCACGGTCTCAGCTTCGCCCGATGTTTCTGCTGGCTGGGTTTGACTGATGTCAGACTGCTTATTGGTAGCAGTCGCTTCATTTACCGGGTCCGTGGATTGCGAAAGATCTATGTCACGAGTTTCCTCTGGCTGAGCTGCCCTAGCGTCCGCTTCAGAAGGCTTCTGAGCATTGGCATCGGCAGCAGCGGAACCGGTGGGCTCCTGAGCAGCTTGCGGTGCAGGTTCGCTGGCCGCTCGTGCCTCTGCCCTTCGAGCTACGTTCTCCTCAAGAGTGGTAAGGCGCTTTTGATCTTTCTTGAGGAGACGGCCCCCTCTTCGCGATTGCTTTTCAAGCAATGCTTCGATCTCTGCATTGTCTTTCGCTACCTCAGCATCCTCTGCTTGGCGCAAGGCTTTGCTCTCTGCTTCTCTGATTTTCATCGCAACCGACCCGGCTTTTGGTGGACTGGCTTTCCATGTCGCAGGGGGCAAAGATGCATCTACAGAGGGCATGGCGATGAGATCCCTGGTAGTTTCCGTTGGTTCTTCAGATGCTGTTTTGTCCGCCTGCTTCTCATCGGAAGGGCGGTACTGGGCTTGAGAACCACCTGTGTTGTCATCATTTCCCTCGGCGTGCGAGGGCTTATCATCAGTCTGTGTTTGTTCCACGACCTTGGGCTGGACTAATTTGTCGTCCTCCTTGGGGGCGTCAGCTTGTGGCGATTTGGTGTCGGAATTGGGCTCCTTAGTTTCATCTTCGACTGGCTTGTCTTCAGTCTGCAGATTCTCGTGTGCATGAGATTTGAAGGGTTTACCATCCAACTGCTGCGATTCCTCTGCTTCGACTTGAGAATTGTCATCAACTTGCGGCAATAGCTGAGCCTCGGGATTGGTGAGCCTGTCTTCAGCTTGAGCAGCGTGACGGTTGGTCTGAGATGGCTCTTGATTTTCAGGTCCCACCAGCTTGCCATCATTCTGTAGATGTTCATTGACCTTGGCATCAGGCATGTTATCACCGCTCTGGAGTTTGTCTGCTGAGTTATCTTCAGGCTGGGCCACTGGTGTATCTTCGGGCGTCTCATTCATGGGCTCTTCGTTAGACGGAATTTGTGTTGGCTCGTTATCAATTTTGACCTCTCCCTTTATCTCGCCTCCAGCTGGTTTGTCATCGGTTTGTGGCCGGTCCAAAGCTTCTGGTTCAATCGACTTCTCCTCAGTCTCTGGCTTGACTTGATGTTGATCGTCAACAACCTTGCCTTCTGTTGTTATGTCGTCTGACTTTGCTCCAGGTTCCGTCACGCTGAGTTCTTCCGGAATGTCACGAGAGGCTTCTGCCACTGGTTCTGAGGACGAGGCCCGGCTGTCTGCCTCATTATACACGCGTGTATCTTCCTCAACGGGCGTTTCCTGAATTGCTTGGTCTTGTTGAACTGGATCGTTTGTCTCGTACTCGGCAGTCTCGTCCTGGCCCTTCTTCTTCTTTTTGTTCTTCTTCGCCTTCTTCTTAGAACCAGACACATCACCCTCAGTGTTACCTGGAGCGGTTTCCTTTGCAGTCTTTATGTCCTCAACCTCAATGGTCTTGTTTGGCTGTTCTTCGGCGACCAGCACAGGCTTGACTTCAGTAAGCTCTATCGTGTCTTCTTGAGCTAATTCAGCAGGCTTCGCGTCATTTTCGTTTGTCATCTCCGTAGGTTTATCGTTGGCAGACTCATCAGGCTTGTGCTCAATGGCTTGTGTTGCGTCAGGAATTATCTCGATCGATGGGTTTTCGGCAGATTTCGCATCTTCGCTTTCAACTGCTCCAAAATGAATTTCGCGAGATGTCTCAATTGCGATTTCAGCTGAATTTGCTGGACCCTCCTTCGTCTTCACCAGAGGCTGTTCGACAGCCGCAGATACATCCTCGATTTCGCGAGCGTTGTCGCCCACATGTGGAGTGATATTCTGTGGCTCATCACCCTGTGAAGGTTCCAACTCACTGATTGTTGCTTGCGATTCCTTTACAGGCTCATCTCCTTGAGAGAAAAGTTGCTCAGAGATATGGGAATCAGACGAAGTCAGGGGTTTGTTGGCAGCAGCCTTGCCACTATCAACTTCAACGATGGGAACATCAGGGTTCGCCTCAGCGATCTTTGACTTCTCGGTGCTTACAGCATCAGGCTTGATCTCACTGCTTGATGTGGTGACATCAGGCTGAGCTTCACGCATGCGGTTCTGCGCTCTCGCTTGATCTTGGAATCCCCACATTCTCTTAAAGGCCGATATTCCTGCAGCACCAGGAAGTGCACGAAGGGCAGAGGGAAAGTAACCTTGTCGATCTTTCCGAACATCATTGGTGGAAGGAGACTGATTGCCAGAAGAAGGAGAGTAGGGGATATCATCCAGATCATCAGGTTCTCGGCTGTCACGTACTGGTGTAGCGAGTACTGGTTTTTCAACATGGGACTTCTTGACACTCTCAGCAGGCTGACCATCATCATGCTTCGGCGACAAAGCAGGTTTCGATAATGTAGCTTCTTCGGCCTGAATGTTATCGATAGTCTCAGACTTTGAATCGGCTGCTGGGGCGGATAGTTCTGACAAATAATATGTTGCCTTCTCAGGTGCTTCAGGAAATTTGTCTTGTGACTGGCTATCCTGAGCTTCAGTTACTAGCTCATCACCTGCCTTGGCGCCCTTCTTCTTCTTTTTCTTCTTTTTTGACTTGGACGAAACGGCGTCTTCGCTCTGGAGTGACTCATTGGATGGTTCGGGAAGCTGTTCAGCAGTCTCAGCAGGCTTCTGTTGCTCTTGCTCGGGAACATCAGGATTCGCAATAATGTCCGGCTGATCCCAAGCTTCAAAAGCATCTACGTCAACAGAAGGTTCGGGAGGGGCGTCCTTTAGCAGCTCCGTAGAGGGTTGTAAGGGGTTCTCTACAACGGTTGTGGATTGTTCAGTAGGCATGTCGACAGGGGTAGCAGTGGGGGTCTCGATAGAGACAACTGGATCGGTCCAAGCATCGAAAGCTTCCTTTTCAGCTTGAGGGGTTGGAGCAGAATCTATTGCTGTATCCTCAGGTGGAAGGATTGTGGGCTCCACGGGCGTGGGTTCCTCCTGAGGTCCTAATTGCTGAGTCTTGTTCTTCTTCTTTTTCTTCTTGCTCTTGGATGGAGACTCAGGCAACTCTTCGGCAGCCTTCTCTTCGAAAGGAGTGGCGTTAGGCACAGGCTCTGCTGCGATAGGGGTCTCAGCGGACGATTCAGGTGTAGGCTCATGCTCAGATGTGGGTGCTACAGATTCAGTGTTGACTTCCGGCCCCTTCCCTGTGCTTTCTGTTTCTGGCTGAATGGTCAACTCTGTGTTAACTGGCATTGCATCCTCTTCCGTAGAATGAGATGGCTCTTCAGGTGCTGTGTTCGCGGGCTCTTCTTCTTCGAAGACAGCAGGCTCTTGGACGGCCTCAACTTCGGCGGCGGTAGATGGCTCGGCGGAAGACTCGGGAATGAGCTCGAGTGCAGATGGAGTCAGGGCTTCGGGTTCAGCTGTAACCGACTTGGATGCAGAAGCTTCTTCCTCCACAGTAACCTCTTCACTCAGGGCGGGCTGGTCGTCCTTACTCAAGTCATCGGCAGGAGCTGGAAGATCGAATGAGTCTTGAATGATTAGCTCAAGTCCCTGCTTCTTAACCTTCTTCTTCATGTTCTTTCTGTCCTTGGCATTCATCTTGTCCCACTCTTCAGTGGTGATTTCATTCACTGCACGCTCAGCCACAAGTTGTTCTGGCCTCGCTTCAGCGACTTCGACAACTTTAGCAGTACCCCCAGCAGGGACGTCGACAGATGGAGCCGTTGGAGTTTCTATAACAGCATCGGGAGTAAGTGCCATGGAGGTGTTGTCAGATTCCCGAACAAGGTCCTTGGTCTGCTCTTTCGTGTTTTCGACCCCGGGCTCAGTGACTGAGACATCCTCGGCAACCAATTCAGGCTGGGGCATAGTATCTGTCTCATCGCTAGACTTGGGAAGATTAATACCGACACTACCAGCTGCTTCAGTCTCCAGCTTATCGGAAGGCTCAACTGCCAAACGCTGGGCGACTGACTCTCCAGTTGGCAGAGAAGAATCAGGGGTTTCTGCAGTGACGTCCTCAACAATAGGTTCTGTTGTGAGATCCAAAAAAGGCTCATCAGTCACCGTTTCAATAGCAGTAGGTTCGGGGGTCTGCTTGGTGAATTCAGCTTCTTGAATGTTTTCAAGAGCCTCAAGAATTGGGCCCTTGGCCGACGTAGTACTGTCTTCTTTAGTGGACTCCTGTGTCTCCTCCGTACGCTCCTCAGCTGCAGGTTCCTCCACGGAATGCTCCACGGTTGACTTATTGTCTGGCTTAGGGGTAGTTTCGGCAGCCTTTGCTTGAGCTCGTTTGACTGAGTTGGCAATGAGAGTCATCAAGCGAGACTTTTCAGCCTTTGTGAGCTTCTTGGCCTTCTTGGATTTGAGAGCAGCCATCTCCTCTTCTTCATTGGCTGCCTCTTCCGCTTCAGCCTGCGCAGCAGTCTCGGCTTCGGCGGCAGCTTGAGCAGCGGCTTCGGCTTCGGCCGCCTGGAATGCTGTGGCAGCATCCGTGGCAACTTTTTCCTCCATTTCCTTGGTCGTTGTCTCGTCTACTACAGGTTTGTCACCATAGTTGACACTGGTAGGCTCTTCGGCAGTAGGTCCAGTAGCAGGAAGAACAAGGGGTTCAGTCGAATGATCAATGCCATCAGTAGCAGCATCGGTGGCCTTTTCATTTGCCTTCTCAGTCAAATGCTCGGTGTTTGAGGGGGCATTCAACAGCTCTTCGATCATAGGCTCACTAACAGGGATGGCGACAGTCTCCTTTGCAGTTTCGCCAGCATTAGGAATGTCCTTAGCTGCATGTTCCTCTGCCTGGTTGTCTGCTGTCTCTTTGGCTGTAAGCTCGACATCGGTCTCGGCATTTGCGGGCCCTTGAGTGACAGGCTCGTGGACAGGGATGGTAAAAGGTTCGACTACACTCTTATCATCGAAGTCAACCTCCTTGGCTACGGGCTCCTCAATCTCTTTAGCCACCTCATTTGCAGGCTTGGCATCAGGCTTGGCATGAATACGCTCCTCAATTGTGTATTCATTGATGGGAATAGTAGAAGGCTCAGTCGCAGCATTAGCGACATCAGTAATATTCCTGGCTACCGGACCCTCTGCTTCTTCGACGACTGTCCTTTCGGCAGTGAGCTCGGAATGAGATTTGACATCGGAAGGCTCATCAGCAACGAGCTCGTTAACAGGGGTGGTGAAAGCTCCGGTTGTAGTTTCGGAAGAAGGGTCATAAGGGGATCTGGCAATAGGCTCAGAAGTAGGCTCTCTGTTCACGGCATCCGGGAGTGATCGAGGAACATTTTCTCCAGGTGAAGTCTGTTCAGAAGGACCTTCAATAGCATCGGAAAAGTGCTCATCGGCAGAGGCGAGATCATCTGTCTTCTCCGCAGGTGAGTCAGCACGGTCCCTGGCTTGACGAAGGGCAGCAGCCAAACCAGCACTGGCGCCCAAACCGACAGGAACGGCAATGGAAGCAGCATCGAAGGGAGGTGGGGTAGAGTGCTCATCACCAGCCATATCCCGTGTGCCAGACGCCATAGGGGTTGCCAAAGAAGGCGCAGGCGGGTCAGGAGCTGCAGTGGGTGTGGGTTCTGGAAGTTTAGGCTCCGACAGGCCAGGAGTTGGTTCGTTAGAATGGACAGAGGGTGTAGGCTCTGGGAGCACAGGCATGAATTCGGCGCGAGGGGTTGTCTGTTGTGATTCGGCATCAGAGTCCCTTTGCTGCTCAGAGAGAACAGTGTCAACGCGCAGATCAGGCCCCGTATAATCAAGGTCTTCGCCGAAGTAATCATCGTTCTGCTTGAGGAATTCAGATTCGGGTGAGTTTCTCGCGGAAGTCTCACTGGGCTCACTGGGTGGCAGCGCAGGAAGTACAGAACCTGTTGTTGGTGCAGGGTGTCGTGATTGTTCGAGAAGATACAAAGGCATGAATTCACGGCTGTTGTCCCAAGAGGTAGGTCGAGCTTGTCGTCTTGACATGACTACCGCGTCTGAGTGCGAGATAATAGGGGAGCTAGCCGGAGAAGCCCTGAAGCTCACAGGAGAGGCAGGATTTGATGATCTGTTACCTAGACGGAGCGCGATGGGAACAGCGGTACGGCTGGGGGACTTCATAGGCGTCTCGAAAACACTGCGACGACGCTGCTGGGGCCAAGGTTCTCGGCGGGCAGCGCGCTCCTCAGGAGGAGTATCAGGTCGGCTATCAGGAAGAGGTGGTAGTTCGCCGGATACAGAAGAAGTTGGGCTAGAAGGTTCACTAGGGGGTAGAGGAAGAAGATCGCCATATTGAGGGTCAATGGCTGGTTTGATAACGCGCGGAATAACCTCAGGGTCAACCAGTTCGAAGCTTCGCACATGGCGTAGCCCATCACCAGAGGCAGAAGGCTCTCGGTCTGATGGGGCATCAGCGGCGTTAGAGCGAGTAGCATCAGATGCATAAATGTCTGCTGCAGTCGCTAAGCCGACACCCGCGCCAAGGGTGTCGGCATTACCTAAAAAAGAATCCTTCTTGTCCTTGCGAGATTTGAAGAGGCCGGAAAGGACACTAGTGCTTGGTCGCTTCTCTGGTGTTCTGCGTTCCTTGTAGTCCTTCTCACGACGCGATGAGCCAGGCACAGACGCAACCGACTTCGCATCGTCATCGTCGTATCGAGACGATGTTCGTCGGTGTCCGCGCAACTCAGAGACAACAGAGCTTACGTCTCTGTCATCGAAAGAATCGTGCTTCCGGTGTGATGGGTTGTCTCTTGGGTCATCGTAATCATCTCCAGCGCCATTTCTTCGCCTGGACTTCTTGCTTCTCTTGCTGCTAGAACTAGCAACGGAGATTTCAGAGGCCGCCATTGATTGGGTGGGCGAGTCATATCCGTAGGGATGGCGCTTCGATCTCTTAGGTCTCTCTTCCTCATCGTCAGATCTTCTGTGGTGAGACCTGTCTCTGGACCTATCTCTGGACCGATCTTTTGAGCGGTGGTCTCTAGAACGATGGTCTCTTGACCGATCTCTTGAACGATCCCTAGATTTGTGGTCTCTCGAGTGGTCCCTGGATCTGCGGTCGCTTGACCTATGCCTCGAACGATCCCTCGAACGATCCCTCGAACGATCCCTCGACGGCTCTCTCCTGGATGATCGTCGATCGTTGGGGTCCAAGGTCGAAGATTCCCAGTATCTGCCTTCGTCTCGCGACTCACGGTCTTTCTTGTGTTTTCTTGAGTGCTTGGAAGAATCGTGCTCATCGTCTGATCGGGCATCCCAGGATGCAACGTCTCTGGACGAATGTCGGTGATAGGAAGGCTCCGCAGGTGCAGAGACACGAGGTCTGTCGCCATCGTAGTAATAGTCGTCACTCAGCTGCTTACGTGACTCCTCGGGAGAATTACTCATATCAGTGCGAACATCACGAGAAGATGCGTCTCTTGAACCAGAGGCAATGGCACCTAGGGCAAGGGCAGCGGGCACAGCCACTTTGGCAACATCAGATACACTAATGTCACGGTCGCGACCGTCGTCCTGAGAAATGCTCCGATCATAGTCAGATCTCGGCTTGTCATCAAAGTCACGGCTCTTACGGTCCTTCTTGCTCTTCTTGCGGGAGATATCTTCCCATACCGCCTCGCTTACTTCACCGGGGGGTGAGGGCTCGGTCCTGGCAGTCTCAATCCTCCCGTCATCTTGAACGACAACAACGTCGGATTTTTCTCGCTTGCGCTGTTCTCGTTTGCTGGGGTTTGGACTTTCAGATTGGTTGTCGGGGAGTGGCACATCTTCCGGCTTAGGTGCATCTGAACTGATGTCGCGCTCGCTTTCGTAAGGCAGGATTGTCTTTTCCTGAGGAGTCTCGACCTCTCCAAGAACAAATCCTCGCTCAGGCAGAAGCTTTGGAGCGTCGACAGGTTCCGGGACAACCTCAGCGTAAGGTCGCTTGTACCAGGCGTTACCGTTTGATCCGCTGTGGGAATCGCCGTTTGCTTCCTGGACGCCTGGGGGGGAGTCACGTCGGCTATAGGACGGATCATCAATGACGATATCAGGGTTGAACCCAGTGTCCTTCAATCCAGCAGCGAGGGTAGCAGCAAACTCGAAGTCATCCGCAAAGCGACCAGGCATTTGCTGTGGGCTTGCAGGCTTAGTGCCGACAACGGGAGGGAAATTATTCATGTCATCAACGTAGAATTCGGCCCGTCGAATGGAAACATCGCTACTTCCTGCGTCTGAGTACGAGTAGCCTCCGGGCATTTCTGTTTGTTTTGGGTCGACTTCAACATCAGGCTCGTTCTGTGGCTCAGCACTGCTACCAGCCAGTGCGGCAGCGAGAATACCCCAGCGGCTCGCCTTGTTCAGCTTGGGTCGAGACTTCTCGACAGACTTCTCGACAGACTTCTCGGTGGGGAAATAATTGTCATTATCACTCTTCTCGGGGCTGTCGGCATCGAAACGCTTGGTCTCGTTCTCGCCCCAGCTTACAGACTTGGCCGCAGAGACTGGCTCGCTGACAGAGATGATCTCGCCCTTGGGTCCGATACTAAAATTTTCGGGTTTAGCAACAGCCTCAGTAGCCTCTGGCTCCTTTCGCGCCTCAGGGGCCGGTGTATGCTGGCGGCTCACGGCGGGGGTAGGGTAGATCAAGTTCAAAAGTGGGCGCTCTCGCGAAACGTTCCTTCTTGAAGACTTCTTGCCAAGGTTGCGGTACTGATGCTCTTCTCGAGGATGAATCTTGTTGTCAATCTTCACATCTGCATCAGGGCCTTCGTAGATGCTCTTCTCTGGGTGCTTATCCTCCATGACTGGCGGTGTGACAATAGTGAACGATTCATTCTTGCTCTCTTGCCACTTGTCAACGACGGATCGCTCAGGGGAAGCGCTACGTGACCGCATCTCATCGGAAGCAATTTTTCGGGCGATATTACTCTCGCGGTAGTATCGATCTGCCTCCTCTTGGACTGCGTCTTTGTGACTTCGCGAGGTGTCCCGCGAATTGTCTTCCGAGTGGTGGGCCTTTCGCCGCTCTTCTGATCGCTGGTTCTCAACTGCTACTGCGGATGCGACTGCAGCTGCTGCTACAGGAATAGTGGCATGTTTAGCCTCATCGAGAATTGACCTGGCCTTGTGCTCTTCCTCTTCGTACTCATGGTCATTTCGGGAATCGTGGCGTTGCGGTACGCCTTGCGACTCCCGGTGGTAGTCTTCTACCATGCGCCGAATCTCGAAAGAGTCGCGACGGCTGAGACGAGCGTCGGCGGCTGAATCTCTTGGCGGAGAGTCGTCAAAATTGGGTTCGCGCTCAATAGTAACTACATTAGGTGTAAGGGGTCGTCCAGGGGTATTGCCTTGAGACATCGTAAAGGCGTCGTCTGAAACCTGGTATTGGAAAGGATCAATATCGTGGTGTGCAGACTTGGTCGATTCCGTCACAGCGTGATGGCCTGCACCAGTCGCTAGAGGAAGGTCGCGACCATTTCGTGTAGCCTTGCGCTCGTCGGTCCCAGCCCGGACCGTAGGTTCACGCTCAAGCTGGAACTCTGGGCCATACTGAATCCCGAATGGTCTACCCTCGTCCTGATCCGATTTGGGGGCAACCACTACATCGACATTACTCTTCTCCTTCTCATTTCTATCCTTGGGGGTATCGTCATGATCATTATATCGTGAAGATTTTCGCTCATTATTATAATTGGGAATAACAGCCTCGGGTTCCATTTCGCGGTATTCACGTTCCCACTTCATGTTTCGTGCACGTTCCTTCTCCAGTCGTTCATGTCGGTCTACCTCGCTTTCGGGATTTTGCGCCCTTTGTTGTGCTCGCAGTTTTTGACGCTCAAGCTCTCTGAGCTTTTGCTCTTCAAGTTCCAGAGCTCTCTGACGGTCCCGGTCGATTCGGCGTTGGTTATCTCGATCATCGCGATCACGCTGCTGTTCGTCACGGTGCTCACGACTATCCTTCTTCGACGAAGCGGCCATGGCCACGCCAGCGGCTGCTGCAGCGGCTGCAAGACCACCAGCGGCAACTCCACTCCAGTCCTTTTCCTCGGGTTGTTCAGATCGTCGCTGACGATGGTTTCTGCGATTTGCATCATCAACCTTCACAGCATCATAAACCTTTGAAGACACGGGAGTTTTAGGAACTGGTTGTTGCAAGGGAACCGGGGCAGGTCGGGATGACGGATCTTGCCGTGCGACGGGTGTCGAGAACCGCTCGCCATCGTAGCAGTTGGGGTCAGAATACATATCTCGCATGTGAATCGGTGTACCGTTTCCGAAATTGGCTGAATCACGACGGTATGCAACAGCTTCGTCGTCATTTCGGAATCCACACGGTGTGTTGATTGAGCCTCGCAGCGAATTGTAGGGTCCAAAAAGACGAGGGTCAACAACAGAACCCCTGTCTCTATGCATCCGATACTCTGGCGACGAGTCATAGCCGTAACTAGATTGCCTTCGGGAGTCTATCATACCTGCGGCTGCGGTGGCGCTTCCAGCGGCTGCTGCAGCACCGAGTGCAGGCTTAATAGACTCTGCAACAGCCCCATAGGCAAGCTCCGAGTCGGCAGCTGAACCAGCACCATCACTGCTTGAAGAGTCATCATCTTCGTCTTCGGAGGCATCTTCCCACTCGTCTTCGTCGTCTGAAGACTCGACGCGCTGCTTCAAGCCATTCGCCATCCGGCCATTCTTCTCTTTTCCATATTGAGAAATCATAGCAGCGCCGGCGGCGCCAGCTACGAGTCCCATGACGGCCGCTTTACCTTTGCCCTTACCTGATGCCTTGCGCGCCTGACGCTGCTCATCCTCCTTGGACAGACGTGCCAGATTAGAGAGCTGCTGACCGAGAGCCATAATCTCTTCATCGGCAGTCTTTTTCTTCTTGGGGGTCAGTCGCGCAGCGCGATCAGACCCTCCAGAGCTACGTCGCCGTCCATGGCTAGGACCAGGGCCAACACCAGCGGCAGATCCGTAACCCTGGCCAGAAACACGACTTTGACTTCGGGGGCTTAAGGTACGGCTTTTAGGTTGTCGCACATAGCCGTTTCCATAAGCCAAATCAGAGTTTACGGAAGAAGAGGAAGAGTTGCCGAAGTAAAGCACGCGACGCTTCTTACTTTTCTTTCGGTGGAGACGCTGTTTAACACGGTCCGAGGGTGCCTTGAAAAATGTGCCAAGTAGGCCACCATATTCCTTCGTATCCTTGAAACGTGAAATATCTAGCAGCGACGTCGATGTGTCACTGGAGGAGGAAAAGACGCTCGAAGGTGTTTGCGGTCGTTGCGGGTTCTGCTGTTGTTGGTAAGGGCTATTATAACCAGGCATCGATTGAGGCGGTGCGCTGTAGTAGGGCTGCTGCTGTTGATGGTACTGATTTTGATACGGATACTGATACTGCTGTGGTCGTGGTGGTAATGCCGGGTTTTGCTGTGGTGATTGTTGGTACATTTGGAATTGATCCTGTCTTTGTGGATCATACTGTCGTTGCTGCGTTGGTGACTGATACATGGGTGAATAAGGTTGTTGTTGTTGCTGGTGTGGCGGTTGCTGACGCGAGTACGAGCGTGAGTGTGGTGAGTCTCCCTGATCTCCAGCTCTTGGAGTAAGATCGCGATCGCGAGACTCGTACCACCGGCGACGAGAACCAGAGCCCTCGGGATCCCGAGAGCGATCGTCTCGCTGCATTGCGCCGGTTTTACGGGTCTACCGACGTTGCGAATTAGTCAGGGTTGATTAGATTTTATGGATGATGTTTTGATGGTGTTTTGATTTCGGGAACGGGAACGAGAATGGGGACCTAAGCTCCAGCCTCCAGGCCCTTCTTTCCTATCATGGGGGGCCCCGTTTCACTAAACAGGCGGTGGCTGGGGTCGCACGTCGTTGGTCGAGTTCCCGATTTTAGGCGGGTCCAATATTCGATCTATGAGGCCCTTTTGCGCTGGGCTGAGCTGAGGCCTTTGCTTTGCAATGTCGAGGTGGGCACGGCGACGCAAGAGGTCTGGGCGCTAAATCTGATGCGATCTTTGTAAAGCTTGAAATGGACTACGTGTGTAGGGTATGCGTGGTCAAGCGGTACAGATATATTAGATAGCCGAGATTCGGTTACGTGGTGGCAAAATGCGTGGTAGATAGATGTACGTTGTAAGAGTTAAAGAGACAAGCTCAAGGTTCAGCAGCCAAGACTGAGCGTAGTCTGTTATTAAGGGCGTTGGGACTTTAATTAAAAACTGCTCCAGCCTCCGGCATATTAACTAATTACCTAGGTAGGCACTTAGAGGCCTCATTCAGGCAGCCACACATTGGTTAGCGTCCTCGTCATTATCCACTTCTTTTTAATATCCATTGCATTGCCAGCTGGCAAGCCATCTGCAGTTAGATGAGCAACCACTTCATCACATGCAACCAATCCGAATGGGTCTACCCTATACAGTATTAAAAATCAGGGTTGACTCTTATCTGCAAGCAGTGTGTGTGTGTTTGTGTTATTAAATTGGTGGATGTTACGGATACATAACATACCTACATTTCATCAACGAGCCTCTATCCGATTCTCTCAACTGTCTCAGTGCTAGACTGGCTAAACTGAAAGGCCGTTTATCCCATCATTATTCGTCGACTAAAATGATGCCTAGGGTTTGTGTACACTTTAATTACTGGAGGAGAGTTGCATTTATTCAATTTTTTTCTCATGTCATAAGGTTTGTCTGCATGTTTCGGGTTGCAAGCTCACGCATCCACACCATCTCATTCAGCTGCGGTACCTACCTAGGTATGCAATAAACTCAACCAGATACCAGCGCCAACATAGTTCGGCAATATATACTGTACTGTAACATTGTACCGCTGCCTAACAAGCCAAGAAATCAGAAATACAAAATCCAAGACCGTTCATAATAACTTAATACAAACTAAGTCTGCTTTGCATTCAGTATCCGCTGACAACCTTAACTTTGACATGCATCCCTTTAGCGGGCCGGGCCGTTACACCGCCCCGAATTTCCACATTCTTCTCGTCCATCTCCTCCGGATTCGCCAGCGAGAACTCAAAACGACCGATCCATGCTGCCAGGAGACAAGCGAACTCTGCCTTTGCAAAGCTTGATCCGATACAGCTTCGCGGTCCATGCAAGAAGGTTAGGAACGCGTAGTTGCTGCTCGCTCCCCCACTTGCGGACTTGCGATCGGCACCACCTTTGCTCTCTCCGCCTGCTGATAGCCACCGGTCTGGGTTGAACTGATCTGCATCTGCCCCCCAGAGATCGTGGTCGAAATGTGTCGCCCAAGGCACTATGACAATTCGAGTACCGCGACGGATCGGCTGGCCGAGAATTGTAGTGTCATAAGCGGCATCGCGCATCGTCAATGGCACAGGAGCGTAATATCGTAGAACTTCACTACACACCGCGTTTAGATATGGCATGCGATCGATGTCGAGGCTGGTGATGTCGACATCTGAATCCACCGATGGCAAACGTTCTCGTATTTCTTCTCTGAGTCTGGTCTGAATGTCGCTGTGTCGCGAGAGCATGTAGATTGCCCAAGTCATGGCTGACGCTGTTGTCTCGTGCCCAGCCGCGAGGAATGTCATGAGCTGATCTACTAGGTTCTCATCAGTGAAGCCACCACTCTCAAGGGCCACTGAGAGAATATCAAAGTCGGCTTGCTCCTTGTTAGCCATCTTTGCCTTCTTCTCCTGGATCAGGTCTCGACAAATTGCTCGAATATCGCTCGCAGCCTTGGCAATGTCCTCGTTTCGACGAAATGGCAGTTTGGTGATAAACTCCATGGGAATGATCATGCCAACGAAAGCAAGAATCTGGGCTTGGCGGGACGGCTTAAAGATTTTGCTGTATGTCTGTGCCAGTGTGTTGTTTGGGTTCTGTATGGCACCAAAGTCCCGTCCCATTCCAGCAAGGCCAATGATATCGAGTGTTGCGCGTGATGCCCAACCAGAGATTTCCACCTGCGTCTCTTCTTGTTGACCGAACTCTGTCATCATTGTTTGTGTCACTTCTCGAGCTTTGCGCCAGAACACCGGATACAAGTTCTTGATATGGCGAAAGGCAAACGCGGGTGTCAAGCTACGGCGCTGCATCTTGTGCTCCTCACCCTCAGCAAGCAAGACACCAACTCCAAGGATGCGGCCAATGGACCATCGAAAGTGACTGGGCTTCGGGAATGCATAGCTGTTTGTGACGAGAACCTCAGCCAATGCCTTGGGCGAGCTTACCATGACTCTTTCCTGGTTGAAGAAGCCACGATAGCATATCAATCCGTCATTCGGAATTTCAGAGGCCCTGAACGTGTCCTTGTAAGTAACTGCTTTATACAGAAGGATGTAACCCGACATGGGCATCCACTAACCATTGTCGCATCGGAACACCAGAGGGCTCAGCCATTATCTTCTTGGACTGTCCCATGAGCCAATGATTGCCGGAAGGTCCAGGAAGATGTCGCAGTGGCGACACGAGTAACGGGTATATCCATACTGCCCAGACGATCCAGACAGCAACTCCGGCAGCCCAAAGTACGGGAAAGCGACCCAGGAGCTGGGACTTGGACCAATCGTCATGTGCCCAGGTGAGGGTCAGTGTGCTTATGGCAGAAGTGGCCGTGATGATTTCCCACGGCAGGCCCATGATAACCCAAAGCTCAGGTACTTGCGCTGTGTGATAATGGATTGATAGTCAATTTACGTGTACAATCTTCGAGCAGGTGCAAATCTCTGTAACGGGCGAAAGTTGCGCGTCTTAACCCAGACCAAGGGAATACGGAGACAGGGGAATGGTATATAAGCGATTCGTCTATCTTGCCTGTGGTGGGGATGTCCCGAATCTCCAAGACCGTGTGTCTGAGACTGTAGGTTCCAAGACTCGAGTCGTCAGAGACATATGAATGGATGCCTCGGACTCGTAGTGCATGGCCCCGACCCGGTGGTCAATATTGCGCCGTGCCGTTCCAGCTGGCATCATCGATACAATAAAACAAGAGGGTCTTGGTTGCGGACCTGCAAGCGCTAGTTCTATTATAGTATCGCTTGCGGAGAATGGGCCAAGCGTTTCATTTAGCCCCATGGAATGAAGTGACTAGGCCAGGGTCGTGGAAACACGGACGGTCTGCTATGAGCATGTGCAATCATTAATTTGTTAGCACGCTGACTTGTGTCTTGTCTTTCATCAGATATTATCGCTAATTCCGCTACGGTAATAGGTCACCAGTTTAATACTGCCGTGATCCCCAATCTTGTCCTTGCGCCCCATAAAACCACTTCCAATATCCGACCATATCCGTAAGTTCGTGGCATAGTAGCCCAGGCAAAAGCAACCAGAAACACCTACCAAAAATTTGTTGACCTTGTGCAATTTCAAAAGCTTGCATCGAACTCCACGCAAAACCATATTATATGCCGTCCTTGTATGTCTGTAACGCGAGAACTCCCAAATCGCACACGCCTGGCATGCGGCAAGATGCTAGATCATGACTCCAAAGAGTCAACAACTCCTATGTTGTCCATTCTATTCCATCGAACGCACACTGCGGATAAGCTACCATCTATGGTTTGAGTGGTAAGGCATATCTGGTGCTGTTTCGTTATTTCCCAGACCTTCGTAAGGCGAGCCAGTCTGCACTTGCAAAGGGTTTCGAAGAGTCCTAGCTCGTGGGTGTTGCTCCTGCGCATCTTGTGAAGGATACGGAGATAGCTCCGGCAAGACCGCGGGAGGCAATTGAGCTTCTGCGCTACGATCTTGGCCTGACGTCGATACTGCATTTGCATCCTGGATGTGGCCTCGCCCCCATTCCTGAGTATGTCTTTCCGCTGGCAATTGTTCAGGTTGCGGTCGAATGGAGGGTAGTTCAACAGCAGGCACAGTGGGCTGTGGAGGCGTCTCTGTGGAAACTGTTCTGTTGCGGGATTCGGGAACGGGCAGAGCATCATGCGTGTTCGCATTGTCATGACGTGCTCTAGTCCGGCGGTGGTGGTGTTCAACGCCTTCTCCTGGTGGCGATCTTCTCGATGCTGTTACAGCGTGAGGCGGAGAGCCATTTCGTCGATGGTCTGCAATTGCATGGTGAGCTCTGAGATGGGCCAGCACCTCGTCTGGCAATTGTTGGGCTGCCATTCTGTTGAACGCATTAGTTGATTGCTCAAGTGAACAATCCACATTTGATCATCTTTACGTACCCGGGAGGAGCATTGAGGCCTCTGGACCTCATGAGATTCATGAATGCCCTGGCAGAACTGCTGGTCTGTGTCTTTGGTTCCGCATGAAGCTTGTCTCGACAGTAGGGGCAACTATCCGAGTCTTCAAACCATTTCTTGATGCAATGGTCACCAAAAACATGCCCGCATCTCGGCAAGCGAAGAGGGGCTTCTTTGACACCCTCGGGTGTTTCCACGCAATAGTCGTTGTAGCAGATAACGCAGCCTGGAAATCATTAGCCTCCACTTCAACTCCAATACAAGGGGTTTCTCACTTCTGTCTGCTTCAGGCAACTCTTCAAGCTCAACACTCTGAAGTGATCGGAGTGTAATCTTGGAAGCCACCATTTTTGTCGACACGGAGCCTCTTGCGATTTGCATTTGCCGAATAAAGACTTCGTCCGCGTCTTGAGAGGAATCTGAGCCACCGGGACTATGGAGCAAATAGTCAGGAGGGCCATAGTATCCTTCGTCCTCGTCTTCACGCCCGACTTCTGTCGCCATAGTGCGCGATGAAGTTGACCTACGCTGTCGTGGATGAGATCTACGGAATCCGGTCGAGGGAGGGGCGGGTCCTAGAGGGAAAAATTAGCACCCGCAGACCTTGTACAGAATAAGCAGGGTTTCGCAAACCCGCAGACTGGTGTTACTGGAAGCAAGAATCGACGTATTGGCGAAAGAAGGGGACTTACTGTTAGGAGAAGAGATACCGCCAAAACCTCTGGTTGCTATTGAGGCAGTCGAAAAATGACTTCGTCTTGCTGATGTTGGGTAATATGGAAGAGGTGGCTGAGGGGCTGGTGCAAAGTTTGAAAGGTACTGGTTGCTATAGCTGTGACCAAAGTTGTTTGCTCCAGAATCGGTATATCCGTAATTTGGGCGATGCATTGAATTGGCTTCTGGGCCCGCCACAGGTGACTGCCAGTCCATATGTGTGCCACCTGGAATTTGGTTTGCGAAAGCTGCATCGTGGCTGTGATTGCCAATACTTGCAGATACCGACGGAACGGGGGCCGGCATGCTGTTGCGATACGATTGAGGATGGGCGTTTAACCGTGGTGATATTGGCCCATGCATGCTTCCTGAAAATGGTCCAGCAGGGGGCAGGCCTTGAAGAGGCGGCAACATAGCTGTGTGATGGCCATAGGGATCTGGGCCAGAGTTGGGCACAGGCGGGCTAACGTGGTGTGAATAGATGTGAGGTAGGCTCGGGGCTTGTGCTTGCCATGGATAGGGACCTGGAATTTGTGACTGCGGATGGGGTGATGCCCAATAAGTCGAGGCAGAATGTACTGGATCGTAATGACCGTTAGACCGGTGGTGACCATTTGATGCGATATAGTCCATGGGCTCCATCGCGAGCAAACTGGTCTGAATTTGATGCGATGTCGACCTATTCTCGGCTTACTGATAGGGCAAATTGTTTGCAGAACACAAGCCCACCTGCAACTTATTGAAGCTACAAAAGCGAGTATTATCGTGGTGGGCAGGTCCGACTTTGCCAGCTCTTGAACAGCACGGAAGAAAGGCAGGCGGTTGACTGATTGCACAAAGGTCCACGTAAGAGATGGATGGGTATGTGTATTCGTATTATATCAGTGTTGGACTAGTACTATTGGTAGCACGCTGCAGTCACAGAGCGGTGATCGGGGGACGCAGACAGGTTGTGGTCATGAGACCATAACACCCCGGACGCCGAGACAGGGCAAGCAGACAGATAGTCAGTTAGTCTTTGAAGAGAAAGGTGAGACTGAGAGTCAGAATCAGAGTAAGAGTGGGAATGGGTGCAAGCCAGCGAACGAAAAGTTGGCCGTCGAATAAGCTAGAGAGGGCGAGGAAGACTGAGAGCGGCTAGGTATGTATATGGCTATCGGTATGAATGCGTATGGTTTGATTGATGATGAGGGGCAGTCGACTGTTCGTTATCGGATATTTGCGATAACGCCGATGACGACGTAGTTTCAACTCTAGCGGCGGCGTACTGTAACGATACGATGATGAGGCGGGGGTTTGTCTGGTAATTGGGTGGAAGTGCGTTTGCGTCGTCAAAGTCAACCACAGGGTGAGTGAGAGTGGAAGAGGGGAAGAGACGAAAAAGAAGACAAAAGATATCGAGGGAGAATATGGCAATAATATGGTGCGGAGGACCAAAGAGTTATGGTAAGAGACAAGACAAGGGAATGAAATGCTAAGAATAAAGCGAATGCCACGTCTTGTGCGGAAGAGAGACGAGACGAGACCAGACTCCCTACAGTGACTAGGACCAGGCAACGGACGGACGGACAAGTGGTGATGCTGTGGGTTGATTACAGGGACAGGTCAAGACAGGCCGGCTTGGTTGGGGTGGAATTAAAATGTAAGTTGGTACTAGGTAAGGTAAGCTACCGTGCGATGCGGTGCAGTGATGGAAGGTACGATATGGCGCCTTTGTCAGTGTCTCGCACGAGCTGATTTTGTCAAGTCCCGATTACGACAGGGCAGGTAGGTAAGGAAAACCCAGAGGCCGAACTGGGCTGAGCCTGCCTGATGTGAGACGGTTTAGAGTATTGCGTTGCCCTAAGTCACGATGCAAGTCAGAAGCAAAAAGGACAAGATACAAGTGTAATTGATTCATGAAAAGGCTTTCACCACCGCCGCCTTGCTAAGACACGGCTTCATTAATCATAAAAGTCAAAGGTGGAGATGAGGGGATAGGCAGAGGTAGCGGCGGAAATGTATTGTACAAGTGCAGATGCAGGACTGGGCAAATGCAGGCAGATAGGATATTAGAACCCGGTAAAAAGAAAACAGACGAGATGACATTAGGTGGAAGCTCGGCTTCAACTGGCCGACGTTTGCAGGCGTACGAGGCGTCTAGGTAGTGCAGCATACCTCTTAGTACCCGAGTAGTAGGCGGATAATAAAATGAATGCCTGGCCTCACCTGGCTGAGAACGGCACAAATCACAATACAGGTCAGATTCGGTCTACTGAAGGGGGCGTGAAGAACAGAATGGGTGCATGTGAGAGAGGGGAAAGAAAAAGAGAGGGAAAAAGCCTTGTTTCCTCCCCAGTCTGGCGCATAATAATATATTAACTCTAGAGAGGGGGGTTAGGGACAGGAAGAATGAGCGTAAGAAACCCTGGCAAATACATACCATAACCAGGTATGTTGCATTGTTGGCAGTCGGGCAGTCGCAATTTGGCGGATGAACATGATGATCAGATTTCCACTTGCATTACATTACATTCAGCAACTCAAAATGTGCCGAAAGGCCGACCGCCGGGCCCCTTGTAGTAAGAAAGTTATCAATGCGGGACTGGAAGGGAATGATTGACGAACCGAACCAGACAGGATGGCGGAGTTATGATAAGCGCAATGGCCGAGAATGGATCATCGAACGAGTATCAACAAACAACTGTACGTATCCGGAGACTGTGAGACTGGAGAGGTGGAAGCAAGAGAAGAAAAGTAAACACCAAGAGTGTGAATACCAAATAAATAAACACTCGCATACGTTTGCATCGACATAAGTAAACAACATACAAGGCATTGCATCCGACTCTGATTATGATGAACCAAAAAAGCATCCCACTTGACTACTAGTCTACCTATCCCACTACTTGATTCGAATAATGCTACCTCCACTTCCAAGAACGTAACAAGCCCCCAAAGGAGCCATTTCTGATTCATGCCCACGGTTATGGTCATGTGCAGACAAAATTCTAGCCGCCAACTCAGCTGCATGCGCAGGGTAGGTAGGAAAGAAAGAGGACAAAAAGAATAGTAAGGTCAAAGCCCGACACGACAACGCAACAGTCGCTTCATTTTAGCCAACCCATAGCCCATAAAAAAGTCCAAGCCCAAACCCAGCCCAAGACGGCGCGACCCCAATGGCCAAGGATCATCGGTCAAGCCAGCGCACTGAGAGCCTAGATCATGGCTTAAGCCTGATGGTCACTGACATTTCGTTTTCTAGCTTTAGCGTGCACATGATGCAAAGAGGCAGCAGAAGCCATGATGATGGATGGATGTCATGGCGAAGACTAATTATTGGACGGTAGAGTTGGAACATATCCGTCCAAGGATGGAGTCAACTTTAGGTTGGCGGCGTATGTGGGCCTGAATTCTTAGGTGACTCCACAGTGAGATGCCGCTGGAAGAGCTCCTTGGCTCCTCCGTTCTATCATCTATGGATTACCCAACTCAATTGTTGAACAAACTCTCCGTCCCCATTCATTACGATGACGGCATCCTCCATGTCGTGATACTATGCACTTCAGCTGGTCGTTTCAAGTATTTTCATCATAATTCAACACAACAGGTTTACAATTATCTCACATAAAGGCTCTTCGTCTCGGCAAAGATCATACGCAGCGCCTGAAGTTTGGAGACTATTCCACTAACCTCACAAGGTACACATTTGACTATATCCAATATGTCACCATATATTTTACACAGGGGTCATCAGGGCACTATGAAAAGTCCAAATTAATTAAAATACATAAAGTCGATAGAAGGTGTCCTGCATTGTCAGACCTCAGTCAGTTATATGAAATCACCATTCTTACCAGCACCATGGCTTAGCCGGAAACATGATCCATCCATCATGTGAGCGTCCACCACATCACATCACACCCACGATAGCACACAGCACACGAGCCCACATCTACTGATGCGAAGTACGTATAAGAATTTAACTCACTAGATAAATAACTACTTCTCTTAGATTAAATATAGAAGTGAGTGATCATCGGAATCTGATTACGAAGGGCCGTAGTTCGAACCAAACCTAACCGTCGTCAACCTTGCGTTGCTCTGACGTTCGAAACGCCCCCCCAAAAAATCTATTCAAGTCCAGCTGCAAGCATTTGATATGTCTCTCAGTACAATAAGCAGAAAACCTACATAATCACATAAGAAGGGTCCTACTTATCCGGATGTAGCAACGTCTCTTTTTCACCCAACCGACCGCATCGTTGCTGGTCTTCTCGTCGAAAATTCACGTGCCGGTGGCTTCTCTTTACGAACTCGCTCGCATGAAACGGAGAAGGGTAGTTGCTCGGCCCGGGTATCCATGAGTAAACAGTAGGTATTTATTATATACTCTGTATGCTTCCCTGACGGTACAGCCGAGCGGATACCTACTGCGATGACAAACACAACACAGCACAACATGAAGGAACCTACGCGATATAGTATTCTCTGGTAAACGATACTACGACTTCAAACAGCCACTGTGTAATTTCCGCTTCCAATTATTACATGTCCAGGAACCTGTCGTGTTGTACTTACCCAACCGCCTGACGGATAAGTAACAAAGTCTACAATCATAAAATGGCTAGCATTCCTCTTAGGCACTTTTCAACTTGTTCATCCACAACTTGATCGAATCTACAACTCCCATGCTGCTCAGCATATCTGCCGATCACTTAAAGCTTCAACAACTCTGTAACCAGTTCAATTTACAAAACCAATCAAGTCAAGCTGTAGCCAGAGCCTCGGAAGTAGGCCGGATACCTGTTTAGATATCATTGGAGCACTCGCTATCCGTAGTCAATTGGATGGGCAACCAAGTCAAGCTCGAGGATGCTTAAAGTATCGTCACACGCAAACATTTCATTCGTCATCTTCCTTGTTCGAATACTATTGTCAACCGTATACGCTCGGAGCTGGCTCATTTTGGCATTTTGATGCTTATTTCCTGTTCTGGTTCTTTGCCCGGTCTCGGCTCAATAGCTGGGAACAGCGCACAGCTGATACATAAATGGCCATCCCCCAGGCACGACATGTGAGAGGGAGCGTGAAAGCATGCGTCGATGCAGAAACCCTGTGATTATTTACCAAGGTCGGAAACAGGCTTTGTCTTCCGTACTTTGTCTCACGGCGAGGTGAGGCCTCATTGCTATCCTGGACGAGGATGACCGCTACATGTCTTTATTGCACGCTTAGATGCCTGGCCAATGCAAGAGACAGATAATATTGCTAGGAGATGAAGAGCCCTCGCCATTAAGCCATTTGTCACGGCCCATAACGGCTTCCGTCCGGTCCAGGTTGTTTGTACATGCTGCAAGCACACGCCTATAACTCGGCCATCGCCTCGGAGAAGGTAACACTGCAGATAGGACTCATTTCGTTCGAAGCCCAACACCTAGAGATCTGACCACAAGATGTTTGCTTACAGCCAAATATCCGTATCCTGTTTTCATTTCTTGGGTAAGCGATACTTTCCGCCAGCTAGTTCCAACTTATTGTCCGCCACCTTTTCTGCCAGAAATTCTTGCAGCTCCTCATTAGTCCACGAGCAGCCGTCGGGAATCAGCATCTTCATCATCATCAACATCTGGCCAAGCGGCATAGTTGGTGCCGAGTTTGTCAACATTCCCACAATAAACTGCCAGTACACGGTGCGCCGCTCTTGCTCCTTTGAATCGATCTTGGGTTTGCGTGGAGACGGTTGGCCACCGTCAACATCTTGACCATCGTTGAGCGAGTCTGAGTCTCCTACCTCGTTTGCATCGTCAAGTCGCTCTAGCACGATGTAGGTTCGATCACCGATATCACGAACCACTCGCTTAGAGACCCAGAATTTGAGGGCAAGCTCAAGGAGATCTTCATCGATCATGAGTTGTTGCCAGATTCCGTCGAAAGTTCGCCGTGTAGGACTAGACTCGCCTTCATTGTTTTCATCCTGAAACGCGTAGATGACTGCAGCTTCGTACGTCTTGCACTCGAGCTCCACCGATCGGTCGTCAAAGTCGAGTTTGACAGTTGCCGAGCCCAACTGGTCCAGCCAGTTAAGTTTACGTGATGATTTGAGCCGTTCGAATCCTTGCTCATACCTCTTTTGCATCTCTGTGACAGGCGCCGGTACCGTAAACGGTTCCTTGGGTAGACTAGGCCAGAATAGTCGTGATAGGATCTTGGAATGGTACACAGGTGCCCCGGGATCGTTCAAAGTTTGTCGAATTTTCTTGCTCAGAGCCGCATCAACTCTTTTCGAGTCTTGGATATCCTTCATCATGACATCGCAGTTTTGCAGAGCAGTCTCACCGAACCGCTTCTTAAGAAGGCTCAATACCTTCGTCTCTTGTAAAAAGATTGCCTGGTCTGAGAGAAGTCGCTCCGCAATAATCAGCTGAAACTCTTTGATGAATATGTCCTGAGAACCAAGTGCATTGATGAGAGTGCCAATAACATCCTCATTTCTTGGCCTCTTGTAGTTCACACCCGCATCCACGGGGTCAGGAACCCAGGTCATGTCGTTCCAGTCAAGATCCTCGTCCTCAACCTGGCGCCGCTGTTGTTGGGAGGCCACATTAAGAAGTACTGCCAGCTCCGCCAGGTTTGCTTTTCCTTCTTCTGTATCAGCATCACTGGGGTTGGAAAGCAAGCCACCAACAACGATTCGAATAGCATCGTCCCTTTGACAGAGATACAGCTGTAGAGAGTGGACGACACGGTCAAGGAGGACTTTGGAATGGTCCAAGGCGTGGAACGTCCGGATCATGGAGATGTATGTTTGAAGAATATCGGAAGTCGATCTCCCAGGATGAAGAAGTCGCTTCTGCAGGGCTGCGGAAAATGCATCAGTCAGTTGCAGACGACGTTGTGGTGTTGTGACGGCGAGGCGGAGATCCTCAAGGCCACCTCTACTCTCAGGCCAGTTCAAGGCGATGTCAAAAAGTTCCTGAATTCGCAGCGTTGCAAGGCGTCCTATCGCGATATTCTTCCAGCACTCGACGTCACTCCATGCGATGTGCGTTTCAAGACGACTAAAGACTTCGACAGCGAGACGCCCATATTGGTTCTCTACCCATTCTGCAAGGTGGCCCAGACAACCAGAAGAGACGCTAGCGGAAGTAGTCATCGACTGCTCTGGCACTCCCCAAACCCCTGAGTACGATATTCGAATGAAATCTTTCATGCTGGCATCCATGATTTCTGCAAACATCACCTGAAACTTTTCTCCCACTAGGCCAACGTTTTTCAGAGATTCTAAGAGACCTAAAAGCTCTTTGCGAGCTGCCGAACCATCCCCCTGTGACTCTAAACATGATATAGATCCATCATAGCGCTTGCCTATGCCAAGATTAAGACGGATAAGGCGTCGCAGGACACTGACCAAAGCATCCGTCAGGCCTTGGTTAAGAGAATTGCCTATGATAGCATGCAGATCTCGACGGAATTTGGAGAGTGCTGTGTTTGAGGAAGCCTCATCTTCGTAGCCTTGTACAATGAGGGTCAATCCCCAGTGATACTGCCTGTGAGCTGCCTCAAGGGTTGAGATGCTCGAAAGCAAAATCTGTGTCTGGTCGTCCTGGCTGGCGCAGGCAGCCAGCAGGGGCATAACATGGTGCACAAAGTGTTGGCGTACTTGATGCGTATGCCATAGTACAATATCTTCTGTGTGAGTCGCTCCAGGCAACAAACGTCCAGAGTCGAGAAGCAGAGCGATAGAATCACGAACACCCAAGTCGACCTCTTGCGACTCTTGTGGTAAGGTCCCAAAGGAGTCTTCGACAGCCACCGAAGTCGGCAACTGTATCTTGGAAGTGACTATATGCCAGGCCCGATCCCACCTCACTTGATCATCAGCATGATTGAGAGTCTCATGAAAAAGTGGTGGCGGCGGTGGTGGGGGAGGAGCGTGTTGAGATGACGACGCGTGGGGACCTCCAAAGGCAGCACCCTGATCCGTGAAGGTAGCGATGGGCGTTGAACGAGGCGTGGGCGATGAAACGTCGGTCTGAAAAACGGATCGGAAGACGTTTTGCTTGCGTGCTCGATATCTCGACGCTGTCATGGCCATTATGGCATAGCAAAGTGTCGTCTAGGTAGGGGGTGAGAATGTCAACAAAAGAATGTTGTGGTTGTTGCTAGCGCGTGCGAAAGACGAGAAGGCGAGTGATAGCGCGCACAGGGTGACTGCCGTTTACGTAGCACCTTCTATTGGGGGGGTGGAGATATGACGGGCCGTACTTACTTCTTCCACGTTAGACGACCCACCCAATCAAGATTGAGGCGGCCGACTCACTTACACGATTTACCGTGTTGAGCTTGAAGTATCTAGTAAGACGAACTGTCTAACCGGATGGAATCGACGGCAACCTACATACATACTAGACAGATACGTACCTGGATCACCAATGCTTTCTTTTTCGTCTGCTACAATTGTTTACTGTCGTTTCAGATAACGTGTTGCATCTAGTTACTTACCTGGGCGTTTCATTAGCTGGCGTTTTGACCGGCTAGAGCTAGAACCAACCAACCAACCAACAAGTTTATCATTGAATCTTACTAGGACAAGACAGCTTCTAGAGATTGACTTTGATGTCGGCAGTTTGATGTCAGATCTTCGTGTTTGATCCGTAGCCCCACACCAAAGGGATTAAATTTGAAGTACGTGCGAAAAGTAAGGCAGACTGGCACTGACTGACTGCTAACATGTGCCGAGTTTCACCGTTACTCAGCCACAAAGGATTTAATACCTATACCGCACTTCAGGGATGGTTTATAGTACAATCCCTGGTGTTGCTTGGGAGGAGGAAGTACATAGCTGGAGCACCTATGGATTGGATATGTATACGTACAGATCACATCCCGGTTAGGGAGAAATAAGCTAAGCATTCTCATCAGGGGGTCACAATTTTGGCGAAAGTGTAATCACATCCGACTCGGCCGACGAATTTCTGTCGTCCGGCTCCGAAGGATAAGGACAGACAATCGTGGGTCTTCCACGGATTAAGACCTCCATCCGAGTTCGCCTCGTCTGTCTTATTGGCTGAGACGTACAGCAACAAATCGCGGCTCTGGGCATGGTTCGATGCATAAAGACTGCTGGGATGCTGCTGCTCATCCTTACTTGGCCGCATAGACTTGAGCCCAGCTATTAGGCTATCCGGATGGAGCAGGCCCAACCGATCCGGCTGTACAACAGAAGAGAAAGCGATCTTTTCGCTAGTTAGTTCTATCCCGTCTTTGCTTGGCATTGACAAGTTCGCTTAGCAGGAGTTCAGACCGTTCAGACGGGTCGGGGAAATTAGCTTGCTATTTTGCGCTTATGGCGTAAGGTCATAACGGAGTTTTCCGTTCAGTCTAATATCATTCAATCTATCCGTACATACGTACATACTTACCTTAGGAGCCAGCTAGCCCACTTGAGTTCGCCGAGACAGCATGTTAAAGGAAAAGCGTCCGGCCTAGGTAGTTCTTATCATACTCCCATATGCGTTTTGGTCAAACCAAGTGACTGTAAATACAAAGAAGAAAGTGACGTTTTATATTCTGCAATATCCAGTCTGTCGGAAGGTCGGAATCCCCAAAACCTGGTAAACCCTTGTGCTGGTTCATTGTTTGTTGTCTGTGTACCTGCATCCGAACGGACGGTAAAGAAAGGGAACCCGCGGGAACAACTCCTATTCTTGCTCGTAACTCCGTGCAATTCCCCCTTGTCGAGCCAAGCCAATGCTAATCTACACATATCCACCTCCGCGTTTAAATTGTATTGTTCTGAACTGGACGTTAAAAACCGGCCCTCCCAGCCCTACCCAGAGCCATCCATTATGCCTTGCCATATTGCGCAGGGTAACATTCTGCAACGGTTCATGTCTGGCCTTGATCCTTCAAACATTTCCCGCTGTGCCCTTCCACTCATGGCACGTGTATCATGGTTAATTACTTTTGCCAAAAAAGCAAATCAGCGAGATACAGCCTAGGAAAACTGGGTTATAGCATGATGGCAACGCTAAAGTCGTCAAGGATGGAGCGGTTTGAACGTGTTGTGTATGTAGTAGGTAGATAGGTACTAATCTCCAACTACCTACATACCTAACCACAAAGCGTTATCCGAAAAAGGAAGGAAACATGGCATGATGAGTTTTGAGTCTGTGTCCTTTGTTCAAATATTGGCGACGATCCGATCCACTGTGACACTTGGCGGTTGACCCATCGACGTGGTCACGCATGGTTTCGATTGCTGCATCAGTCACCATAAGTTATGGACCACGTAGATGCACACATGTGTACAACAGAGTAAGACAAAATAAACTATAGAGTAACATTGGCATTATCTAACGTTGCAACAATAATGTCATTGGGGGCTATGGCGTCGTAGATTTATGAGTACCTATATTAATATTCTCTCCAGTTTCCTGACGATGTATCGATTTGCTGTTCATTCTTGAAATAGTGAGTACCTAGGTAGTATCTAGTGGCTCAGCAACTTATGAATTGGCTGGAGCTTTGGAGAAGTAGATATTGCTCGGGCTTGGATTGGAACAGCCCCGACTGTGAGGATACTGAGAAAACCTCCCTAGCTACGGGGGAAACTACTTGATTTCTCCACTGTAATCTAGCCCTACTTAGGTACTCTCGACAATGGAAGGGACTCTATCCGTACCAACTAGCTTGAGTGTCAATTGCATCGCCTAACCCAGTTAAAAACAAGCAAGCGGACGTCGAAAGAATAAAGTACTGGCCGAGCCTTATAGTTTCGCTACCATTCATTCCCACTCTATTTCCCTTAATCGCATCCATCGCGGGCGCTGGTGCTGATGCTTATGTTTCTAGGCAGGGTACTCAAAGTTTAGACTCGACTCAGCTTGCGCCAGAAACCGAGTTGCGTGTTCCAGAAACCATGTGGCTGGCTCTATACCCCCGTTTCAAGACGAGATCCCATGCAATGCACATGCCAATGTCCATGCCATGGTAATCCGACTGTATGCCGTGGGGGTGCACCAAGGATGACATTCTTTACCCTCAGAAGGGGTGGCTGTATTGAGCATGGAAGAAGATGAGAGTCCACCCCACGCACGCAACAAAGGTTGGGCAAGGGGGGGCGCTTCTTTCATTTCCATGGATCGCTTGTCCTGACTGAGACAAAGCCTGAGCCCTGCTGGGCGGACGATAGTGGTTGCGCCGGTCGGCCGTTGGGGCCGACTCGATCCGAGCTGCCATTCGCCAACTGACGCCGGGGGGCACGTTGCAAATCTTCCGTCTTTTCGTCCAAGTCTGTTTTCGGGGGTCCTTCTTTTCGGGGCCGAGGCGGGATCGGATACGGGCCTACGGTCTAATATCTCTACCGATTCCTGAGAACCATGTCAACCAATGTGCATATCCATATCAGCAACTCTTTCCTCTATGTATTTCTGCAACTCAACTCACTCATTTATTCGGCCAACACTTGTCACAGCCCTTGATGATTTCTGTAAATAGCATGATTTGACATCCAAGGGGCAGTACTGATCCTACAGTCTTATATCACTCATTTGCAGCCCACATTAGCGGTGTCTACCCTGCTATTTTTGCAGCGCGGCTGTGCTGCAACCAGGTAAATCGTTTGTTGGCTTACTAAACTGGTTGTGCACGTTCAGTTCAGTAATACATACTGTACTAGTTAGACGTGGCAGGGATTGACCTCAGTGCCGCGACGATCATTTTCTTCCCACTCGAATGGCCTGCCTTTCCCAGCAGTCTGGGGCATCCTGTCCTCCTCCCTGGACCGCCAGCCTGTTTCAAACCATTACTCTCGTTCGATTCTTGCATGCTCAATTTGCCCAGCCAGTCTTCAAGTCTAGTCTCACTGCAACATCAGCCACGCAACTACTGGGAAGAGTAAAGAATACCATGACCTAGCACAAAACAGACTTGCAGGTCTTGACGCTAAAATGCTTTTCAACTGCTTACATACAATTGTGCTATGCTCTAATTTAGCACGACCCTTAACCAGCACAACCCAACGAGTGCCCCCCCCCTAGTTGTCAGTTCGCCGAACCTCACAATAATAGCCAAGCGCCAATTCGTTCGTGACGGAATCTCGAGTTCCATGGCAATGAGACTTGTTCAAAACAAGCTTGCAATGTTGCTAGCTCTTTCTATTGTATCGAAAAAACAATTGTTACATAGAAATGTAGAAATGAAAAACAAATACAACAAAAACTCCATATCAACCTCTTGTAGGGTATTGGTGAAAAGAAGGAGCACCAAATTTTGCTCAAAACAGACTCCGCAACCAATATGCTCCGGAGGCAATCCAATGTTTGCATGTCCTTGCCTCAACAGACATCCGTCCCAACATGCTTCATGATGCGTACCATTCCTGGTCGCCCTGCACCTGTTAACGACAACAGCCATCCCATCCAGGTTTAATGTGAGATCGAACCCCAAGGCTAAAATCATTCCGTGTATCCTCCAAAAGCCTTCTAGCCAGTGACCAAAATCATGTAACGCCGATCCATCCAAGTACCGCTGCTGATAACTGCAGCCTTCAATAAATGATAAGCAACCAATGCCCAATGCCGCTCCGTCTGAGGCTGAGTTTCCAAATTTTGGACTAATAATAGCATCAGGCATTCTCCTGATGGTTCTGTGAGCAGATGCCTCACGAATTCCGTCGTCCTTTGCACTTGTCATGGAGGAGGTGTCCGTTTCGTGCAGTTGTTCTCGTAAACTCGGCTCCGCAGTTAGGGCACGATGCTTTGGCGGCCTGTCCTGATTTCTCTCGCTGGTGGCGTAATAAGTTGCTAAAGGTTGAAAATTGTCGCCCGTTGCATCCATGTTCCCAGCATCGTGGCTTTGGTCGGCTTTGCACCACTCTCACATGTCCCGCATCTTGCGAGTTTGCGCTTCCAGGACCCATAGCGGCTGGCAGTTGGTACATAAAACCGACGTCCTGGCCAACAGGTACTGGTGGTGATCGAGCACTTTCCTTCAGTTAGATATGATTATTAACATGTGAAGATCAGAAGCATACCTATATTGATTTGATCCTGCATAAACAGATGCATAATCTACAGGCATATTGTAGTTGGGTTGTCTATCGCAGATTAGCATGGTCCGGGCGCCGCCCTATATATGCAGGGGTCTTACAAGCTTTGTGGGTAAGTGGTAGGGTATACCGGTGCTGAAGAAGGTTGCTGGTCTTCGAGGTTCGGGCTGTAAGACTGCAAGTATGTCGAGCTGCTGATTGAAGTCGGGGTATCGCTCATAAGGGTCACGGATGTAGGGGCGGTAGTATAAGCTGGAATGCTCATGGTGGCCGTCGTACTGGGGAGTCCCATTGCTGAAGATGAGTCGGCATAGGAGTTGCTGTTGGCACGACGCATCCTGCTCACAAGCCTCGAGTCTCGACGTGCCCTGTCTGATTGTCGTTTTACTTCTCGCTGGTCCGTCGAAAGAGAGAATCGAGGGGGGCTCGATGTAACTGATCTTGACTGTGGGGAAACATGTCCCATTGACGACAATCCAGGACTTAGCAAGCTACTTCCAGAGGCACTTGATTCGAGAGGACCTGCAAAGCTGTCAGTCAGTATTGTGTGGATGAGACAAAGATGAATGTTGCGAACCTGGCCACGTGAAAGCTGATCTCGGTCCCATGGTGAAAGCAGGATCGAACTGAATAGCAACAGTACTTTAAAGACAATGTTAGCGCATATCTTAGTGTTGGGATATAATAATAGTACCTCATACTGGCTGATCTTCCTGAAGGACGGCAGTCTGATGTTAAATGGTGGTGGCTATGGTGTGAATGTGGAAGAGATGGCCTAGACCCCTCCTGCAGTTGGTCTGAATGATTCCACGTTGAGTCAACACCGGTCGAAGCCAACGTAGGAAACTGAGAGTACGATTGAGAGGCAGGTGTGGGTAGATAAGAAGACTCGGCGCTTGACGTGCTGAGGTAGGGGGTGGGTGATGAGTAATGGTTTGGCGAGGAAACCGAGGGTTGGTGGGATAGCCCAAGTGTGTGAGTCTGTGGCGAGGTACTGATATTTGAGCCAAGTACGAACTCTCCGCTAACAGAGACCTGACTACTGACAATAGATCTGGCGGTCGGTGAGCTCAGGTTGTCATGGTTTCCTTCTGTTGAGGTCGAGTCCATCTTGACTGAGGATGGAGGGGACGGGGGAAGGTAAAGAAACTCAGATTGAGACATACGGAAAAGCGAGAAGTTACGAAGCCGATGATAAAGGATTGGGTCCTGTTGATGCGAGGCGCCGATGCGATTAATAAGTGAGCTGGGCAAGGGATCGGGGATTATAAGAATGCCTTGTGTAGTTGTTTAGGATGAAGAAAGTATCGAAGCTTGGCTTTAGTCGTTGATCTATCTATGGACCTCTGAGCCCCAAACACGACCAGGGACAGTATGCCGACTTATATGAAGAGGGCAGTACACTATCCTTCCGTTGAACGTGCATGACGAAGTGAAGGAACTGACAAAGAACCCTCCTTGAAGACTGGAGTGACATGGAGCCATGGGTACAGGGCAGTACATGACCAGGGTCTGAATTGCAGTGCTATGGAGCGTGCTGCGTGGAGCGTACGCTGAGCAATAAGGAAACATGTTGTTGGCAAGGATAACAAATGATTGCGGGAGTGGCACCATGGGAAGAAGAGTGATGGGGGAAAGAGCAAAGCTTGGAGTATGAAGGACTGGGGGGGCGTGTTGGAAATGAGAGATTCGTTAACTTAGTAGGCAAGTGAACCATCGTCTAAGGGACCTGTGGTGGTCACGGCGTTGGTATGGGGCGTAGCGGGGAAAGAAAAAAGAAGCACCCATTGATAGGCTCTTTTGGAGTTGACCAGCAGTGTGTTTAGAACCCATGTCGATGGCCCTACCAGGCCATCGAGGTACCCATACGACGGCTAGCTGACATGGGGGCCTAAGTGGGAGAGTGCGCGCGCACCTAACCCACCTTGAAGGCTCCATCCAAATGGGTGGGCTCTTTCTTCCACCTCCAAGTCAAGCGGGCCCATGGATCAATCACTCCCAGTAGACTCCCTGACTCCCTACTCATAACCCAAGTGAAGAGAGGACCGGCATTATGAGACGACAGCCGACGCTCTGAGATTGAGCTAGAGCAGGAGCCGCACCTGGCGGGTATTTTGGAATAACAATACCTGACCAGACCAGTTTTGTCGAGCGATGAAAGGGTAGAAAGGCGCGACGCGATCCAGGATACGTCAGAATCGTCAGTGACTGGTTCTCCTTCGGGTTGTTTTTGACAGAGGATTTATTGTTCTGCCTATCTGACTGCGTATCAACCTGACCATCGCCTATATTCGCGTATGCGTCTCGTGGTCTCAAGACCGAGACACGGGTATCATTGACATTTTTCTTTTGCTGTTCTCTTGTCCCAAGCATCGTGAACATTGTGTCATGTCAGCCGTGCTTATTTAGACATTAAATTTGGCACGCCGCGAAAAGCAAAGATACGCAAGCCATGCGTGCTATGCTTTGCAGACGGCAGTTGACTGACGTCTACGGGAAACGGTTATCGAACGTTTCCTTGGAAGCAAAGATGCAGGTATGTACAGAGGCAACAGAACAAAGACGGGAAGAATCCTGAGGATGCCGTAGGATTCGGATCCTTGCGCTTCGCTTGTCTGTTCACGTTCGACGAGTGAACGGTCAATACAGACGAGAAGGAGCCGTCTCCTTGGCTGTGCGGAAAACGCAACTTGTTATCCGTTCCCTTCTGAGGCCCAATCCCATGATATAGGCAGTTTTGATCCAATAGATTAAGCAGAAAAAGAGCGGGATGCAATTCTGCTCCCGCTTCGCCAAGAAGACTGGCGTACAGCACCCAGGCACACTGTAGGGGCCACGCAGTCTCATCAACTCTGAATCTCAACCCACATCATCAATTCCAAGCAAGTTAGACCGATCATGGAAATAACGCGGTCATGACACGTCCCGAGAGAGTTTGGCTGGCCTGTCTACTGCCAAGAATGGTTCGTTGTGTGAGTTCTGGGTGTCTCGGCAGGCCATCCAAAAAAAAAACTTAAGCGATAAGATAGGCCAACGGTCCTGTGACTACAACAAATGGCGGGTCGATAGCAAATCCAGGGCCAAGGTCGCGGGCTCACGATGGGAAAGAGCGGTCCACGAGCGATCCAAGGGTCAGAAAAGAACGACAAGATAATGGTAGTACAGAGGGGAAAGGGGAGGGTGGTTGGACGTATCCCCATCCGATGTGACCGTACAGATACACCAGAGTAGCAGTAATAACAGTACTGTAAGTTACAGCGGGTAATGAGTGTAATGCTCAGATGTACCCATCGACCGGGGGCTCGTTCAGAGACGCGCCCGCTAATCAGGCATGCCGTGGAATCGAATGCCGTGTTGTGTGGTGGAAGTTGTCGAGATGACTCGCGGAGTCCAGTGCCGTGGACATGCTGGTTGCAAAGCAGCCATTTCGAGTCTCTGATCTAGAAGCGGGTGCATGCCAAATCGTAGACGCCTTCCGCTTTTGGCGCCTAGGATGGGTTTGCCTGCACAAGCGATGCGGGAGGAGCACCCTAAGTCTACTCTGTAAGGTGCTGCTGGGCTGGGCTGTCAACTGTAGGGCAGGTACAACTGACGGATATCCATTCCATAGGTGTTTAGACGCCATTGACAGGCAGGCACAACCCAACTGATGTTGCGCTAGAAGGATGAACAACCCATGCCTCCATGCCTCCATGTCGCCTGTTCCCTAATTCCCTAATTCCCCGCTGCTGCGTAATTGAATGGCGACAGGCTCTATCATTCCTTCCCTTCTCTTATGTTCCCTGCCAGTGGGCGGCCGACTCTTGGCTTCCAACGTTAATCCAATATCAGCCGGGATAGGTTACAGCCTTAACCCGGCAGTTTTCCCACCTGCTTACTGTACCGTAGGTACATACCCTTCGAGACCTTGGTTGATTTTGTCCGTGTTCATCATCGTCCATCGCTTTCACTCTTACAACTGGGTCCCCGCTGCCAAAGATACCTACCTACAGAATGCAACACAACAGCATAGGATCGTCAACGCGGATGAGTATCATCATCACGCACAGCATAGCCCCATGATCGCTTCGACTTCCTCATCCTTTTACTGAGAGGGGTCCCCTGGCTTGCCTGCCTGTCTACCTGCTGCTTGCTTACTATACACGTTCGCCCCCATAGGCACCTTGTCATCCAATTATCTACTCCCAACATATACATGCTGTACACACACATCGTAGCAGTAGGTACGTACTATATACCTATCTACAGTCCCGTACAGGCAGGCCCGCAGGTGACAGAAATAGGCTCATGCAAGCAACCACAGGGCTGCCATATGTTGTTATAAGCGCGAAAGTCTATAAATCAGACTTCCGTTTGGGGTAATCACCGGAAATCTGTATACCCTCCATCTCTTTGTCTATCAGCTCAGTGTCAGGTCGATTTTACGCAGTGATGAAATTCGCCTTGTCGTGATTCTCTCTCTCCTCATTGTCAACCCACAGCATTATTAGGAGACCTCGATTTGGACTCTCGGCCGATTCTGATTTGCAGATCAACGACTATTGTGAGCTTAATATGGTCATGGACCAGAATGACAGATCCAAAATGGCGGACTCAAGCATGCATCGGACCGATGCACCATGACAGCCCTGAGCGGGTGCAACGCTGAACTGGTAGCTCCACCTGCATCCCGACAACAGATGGTGGCTTGGGCTCTTCATGCTTGGCACACAGCTGCTCGTATAGAACCTTTTCTGATTGGCTAAGGCGCTGGAAGCGTCTAATCAACCCAATCGCCGATGTTACATCAATGACAGGCGCGCAAATACTTGCCAACGGGAGGCGGAGCGGGGATCGTCCTGGCCCCAAGGGCGCAGTGGGACAAAAGGACATTGACGTGGATCAACAGCCTTAGCGTTTGGCCCCCGACTGTTTGGACCCAATCGGAAGAATTGATTTGAACCACAGCTTTACCCAAAGAAACACTAGGTGTGACTGTCTTCTGGGTCTATGCTAGCTGGCAAACTTCATCACGTTGCTCGTGGTTTGCAGGTTTTTGCTCATTTTTAGCCCCCAAGCGATAATATGGCTCAAGCATCATTATCGAATCGAACTTGGCAGAGCTCGAGCAGTTGGTCAATCACTCAAATTCGTCTCAGTCTCACAGGCTCAACAACTACCGCTGTTTCATTAGCGATGTCATTCATCTTCGCTTGAAACATTGCACAGCCTCTTACCATTATACTCGCTTGGTTTGAGACGTCGCAAAATAGCTATAGACCTGGATCCCTGCATGGCAGCTCACTTATGTCGAATCTTACATGCGCATTTCACACTTGCTCACCGTCACTATTACAGAGAACGACACGCTCGAGAAATTGATGTGCGGGCCTTTACTGATACCATGATTCAGAATGCAAGTTCAGATGGTGACCAAAGCGGGATGAGCCATTGAACGTCACAATTTTCCCCCTTTCACCAAGAGGGAATTTGTGTCGATTTAAGCCACTTTGCCGGTTTACTTTTGAAGTTTTCGAAACAAGTTCTTGCTGTGTGGATTCTGTCTCTGGTCATCACTACAACGGTATATCTTGCCTCGGTGACAGCTTTCTTTGCAAGCATCCAGCGAAGAAGTATTGCGCCAAGATATCATCACTTGGTACAGCTTCTTAGCTCTAGTCACACATGAATTTGCACTTCTGTTACTGTTACTTACGTATAACTTATAGTTACTAGACACGCATGCTTATAAAGGCTCATGAGTTGTTGATTCATGCCAAGCTTCAACCAAGTTGGGGGTAACGCTAACCTTCTAGAGATAACTCAGCCCGTTTTGTATGCAAGAGCGTGGCACGTTAAACATTTATCAATCGGTCCGGAATTTCTTCTTGCAATGAGCCTAATAGCTGCAAGAAACGTAATCAAAGAATGCCAACAAAAAATAGTCCCAGAGCTGTTGTGTCTGGTCTGAAGCTTGGTAGCTGTCCAGTACGTACTGCTCACTGAACTAACAACTTACGCGCGCGGCATCCCCACCCTACTCTTCGTTTTGACGCAAGTCTAAAAGCTAAGACGTCGACTCGAAGAGCCGTCAAGCTAAAAGCACGCGCGCACATTTTGAGGACGCCACGAATGTTTCAAACAGGCCACGGTTCCGTGACTCTATAGAAATTCCCCGGAAACAGCCTTAGGGGAGCGATCAGCGAAACGGCCGCGATCCCTTACAGCACTAGACCACACCGCGATATCCTCCGATCGAAACATGTTGTTGTCTTCAGCTTCTAGTTGGGCTGGGCATTGACGCGGGCCAAACTGGGTGTTCAGTTGACCCGAAGCTACTCCTGCAACTCGTTGTGTCGGCGTAGATTGATTTATGTCGCTGCCTAGAGAGACGATCGATGCCCTTTCAGTATCAAAGGGCTTGTGCATTGATGTCCGAGTCCGAGGGTGGGCGTAAGGACCAATATCACAGGGCAAGGCAGACTTGGACTTGGATCTTGGAAACTGTGGTACCTATTCCAAATGCCTGGGGAGATCACGGCTTCTCCATAACGCCGTGATTATCCCGATTCGCTGATCGGTTGCAATTGGAGTGCTGTGTTCAGCGTTGCAAGTTTCATCCGCCAATCCTCTAATACCAGATGACGACGAAATGAAGCTAGAGTCGATTGAAGCCAAAAGCAAGGGCGTCTTCTGCCTGGCCTGACTCGGCGAGTTCCAACAAACATCATGATAGGCTGTCCATGCCATATTAGTTAAGCTACATGGTCTCGGCAGTGGATGCTCGAGACGCATGCTGGCCATATGTTGGAGATCGACTAGTTCCCATTAGCAGTTGACGTTCACATCCACTGTCAAAGCGAAACCGCAATCCCCCTCCCGATCATTTCGAGAACAAGGGTCCTGGTCTGGTTTCATGACCGCTATGTCCATTTACAGTACATCGAGATACTTACAAGCTTAGCTTTAACGGCTACTCCGGCGCTGGGGAAACCTTAGTATGCACTAGAGAACATTCGCAGAAGGTCGGGTTGGTAATAAACTCATCTTTGACGTTTAATCTGCTCACTTTCATGTTGAATATCTGGTCCTGAGTCGTTGTGGTGTAAGTGCCGGGATGGTCGTCTCTGTAAGTCGCCCAGAAGGACAAGGACAACCCAACGGTACGGGTATTCATGTTGCTGATCACTCAGTATCCTGGTCATTGCCGACTTTCTCGGGACCGAGCTGGCTGCGCAGTGCATAATCCTTGAGCCTAATAGCATGGTTCCAACTCCCAAACTGCAATACAACACTGAAAAATATGATGAGTTTGTTTCCTTGCATCGTATGAGTTGGGAGGCAGTGTTGATTAGTGAAACACTTGATGTGTGAATTCTTTTTCACACTTTCACGAAAGAAAAGAAAACAAAGGTACGTCGTTGCCAAGAGCACTGACACCAATTCGTTTTCGTGCATGTAAGCGAAATATGTCGAGCTCTTAGCCTGTCCGGAACTTTGGTAGGACGTCGTTCTTATCCACGCCCTACGTACAACGCGTTCTGTTGTTGTCAAGTCTGTATGTCTGGAACGAATGCCGAGTCTCCGCAATATGGCTCGAGTGTGGGTAGATTCTGAATTGTTGGTCTAATCTACAGAGCCTGGTTACACATGCGTTCTCGACCTTCGCCCGAGGAACACCTGGAGAACACTCATACGGTCAGTGTGCAAAACCTGAAATGACATGGCCCTGCTCATTGGCACTGCCACTTGTAGCCCTAACTAATGCCAATCTAATGTCAGGGCAACTTCTTCACAGAACCATGGTCCGGCTCCTCTAGGATCGAATCCATGCGTCGAAGCAATCTTGAACGATCTTGGCGGATATTTCCGGCAGTCGTTTTGCTATCATGATGACCATAGCGTTGTTCCTGTCGATCTACACTTGACCTTTTGAAACTGGTGATGGGACGAAGAGAGTAAAGCTATGTTCAAGGAGACAAGGCGGAGCTTAAATGATTCATCAAATTTGATGCGTGGTGGGTGCATGAACGGCAAGAAGCTTGGGTCTCAAACTCTAGATGAAAAGTCTCTTGCACTGACAATCTGCCATAGAAAGTTGTGATCAATCAAGGTGTTTGATCCTCGTTTTGCTACAGAATCCAACAAAATGATGCGCATACAGGAGCGCTGAATGCTGTCTAATGCCATTGTGGCAAGCCACTAGCTCGACGGCGACGGCAAAGGAGTCTCGGTATTCGTTCCGGACCTGCCCGTCACTACTCTAGTGTTCCTTTGCCGTCTTAATCCCCTATTGTCGTCCTCTTTCTTGTTTCTTTACCCGCATCCGTGCAGGCAGCGAGGGGTGGACCGAGGGGAACCACCAACCCGAATCCTTCGTGCGTTTCTCACCTCTAGTGGCCGCAGCTTTCTTTTTCACACGTGCGCTATATCAAGTCTCGACTCTCAACGGTGCCTTGTTTGAGGAGTCAAAGTGGGCAAGCCTTGTCGTGAGGCCATGCAGTATCCCGGCGAGTTGGATGCAGACTCAAGGGGAGAAGGAGGGGGTTAAGGGTTGAAGACTTTAACCTACCTATCTTCTGTTGCCAATCTTTTCTCAGATTCGTGTGGCCCCTTCGGCGGTTAAATCGTCGAACCAGAGTTGCCTCTTGTAAGCAGGGGCAGAGCTATGTACTACGGGGGTGGCTGTGAGTCTGCTCCTCTCCATAAGTCGATAGGGTGGTGCCGTCTGGGGGCCTATGCCTTTTTTGAGGCTGTGTACAGTATCAGGATTATTGTGAAGGATCAGGATCAGACGGATGATTCCGCTCACAGTCACGTCAAGTAAGCGGAGATTTTGGGACTTGAGTTATATCTACTTGATACGATACGCCTAAAATGGTCAAATGTCGGCCAGTTTTTGGGAGGTAAGGCTGATATGCTCAATCCTCGTCGGTATACACACGTGTTTATGATAGCAACCGAAGTTCAGATGAGCTCGAAACAATCTCTTCAGCTGATCTAAGCTGTATAATTACTTCAGTTGTTTCGTAGGATTCCTAAGGCTGCAGTCCATTATGTATGCATGCGTTGAACGCCGTGATATCTCTGATGCATCATCTCGACTCATGAACTTGGCAATTAGGCGTAAAGTACACAAGTAATACGCAAAGTCGCCCACTCTTTATCCCTATATCTCATATTCTATATGATAGCATGAGATTTCTAAGTGGACTCGATGAGATGGGTCTCGCAGAAGAAGTTGGGGCGATGTTCATCTATAGTAGTTGGCGTGGTGTTTATGGAAAGTATAGGGTAAGTTGATTATATGATATGTGATAACTCTGCAATTGGATAACACATATATATGAAGTTATCTTTCTTCGCCTGTCTTCTACGATGTTCCATTTCTGGTGTGTCTTGTTCATGCCCTAGGTGGTAGATTTCGTCGCAGTGCAGTTTTTATGTCGACTTTTCTTTCTTCAGATATGAATTCTACTTATATGTTTTGTTTGGACAATGCACGATGAGAATTAAACATCCAGCATAGAGATTGATTACTCACCAACATAGAGACATAAACAGCAAGCACAAACTCGTGATTAAAAGCAACAAGCCCAAGAACTATTTCCCTCTGGTAATACGAACAATTCGCATCATCATTCCCAGTCACGAGGTCATCATAGCGAACACTACCTTAGATCACCAAAGCCATGACCCCTTATGTAATCCAATAAGAGCCCGGCACGCGATCTGGGTCATTTGTGACCTAAGAACCAACCACCTGTCGTCATTGTATTCACTTACGATACAACATAAGCCCAGTTAATCAATAACCCCCCGCCTCCCACGTGTGAAGAAAAGAAGAAGAAAATAGAACCTGTACTCTAATCTTTACTTCACGGACAACACGGCTTCTTTACTCGATCAGAGCAGATCAGAACAGAACACTCGGACGAAGCTGGTTGGGCTGCTTGCAACGTTAAAGCTGTACGGTGGTCGCCAGGCAGCGACCGCTTCTGTCCTTACTTAAACAAGAAGAAGCGAGAATACGACGTCGAACCGAAGGGGAAAAAACAACAAAACAAAGACAGGAAACCACCAAGAGCAAATAACTACTTGGTTCATCTCGTTACATACCAGACAAAAAGTCTCAGTATTCATTTGCGACAAAGCATACCTACATAGTACTACCTATTCTTACTCATACCTGCCGCCGCGCGAAAATCCATCAACCACCTACCCCCCTTGTCAATAACGACCCCGCGATACATCATCAACCATGTCAGCCTTCATCGTCAAGCTTTGGGAAGATATCTTCACCCCGGGCCCGACGCCCACAATCCTCAAGGCCGCCAACGCCTCCTTCGCCGCCCTGCAAACCGTCCTCTTCTGCCTCCTGCTGGCTACATACAACATCCACTGCGTCATCCTCTCCATCCTGTGCGGCGGTCTGTGGTGGAGCGTGAATTGGTTCGCTGCAGAGCTGGCCACCGCCCAGCGCGAGCAACGCGAAAAGGAGGAGAAAGAGAAGCAGGAACAGCTGACTAAGGAAGCTTCGGGAAATGACGACAACGACGACACCGAAACAGAAGTCGAGACGCCGGCTCCGAACAAGGCGCCTCCCGTGGTTTCTGACGTCGCTGCTGCTGGACTCGAGCCCATCGAGTCAAAGGGTGAGGTGAAGCAGCGTGGTGGTACGACAGGGACACAATCGAGCGTCAGCACCGAGGATGAGTGGGAGAAGGTCTCCGAGGCCGAGAATGAGAAGGATAAATAGAAGAGAGCGCATGCACTGGTTGAAGTACACGGCGATATCTATTCACGACTCTATTCTTGCAATAGTATCGAGGTTTTAGCGGCAGAGGAGTAGGAGGCAGCATTGGAGTTGTTAAGGATACCCCCCTGCGAAATCTTTTCTTCGTGACTTATATATGAACAGCATCGTCGCAATCCCAACCAGAAAGCCATTCAAGCTGATATTACGTGACATTGATATCGTCATGTCTAGATGTTGTAAAACCAAACGTCCAATCCTGTAAATAACCTCATGTAATCCAAAATCTACATTCGCCCTGACGGGCGCCAACACCATTGCCATATCCAGACCAGCATGTAAACAGACAAGATTGATAATACAAGGCAGGT
The DNA here is from genome assembly GCA_014899045.1 of Fusarium palustre. NCBI lineage: Eukaryota > Fungi > Ascomycota > Sordariomycetes > Hypocreales > Nectriaceae > Fusarium > Fusarium palustre. The sequence goes on along the minus strand of JAAVUH010000133.1, from coordinate 121,406 downwards.
GTTTAGTCTAGAACTCACATAACCTTCAGCTTTCGAGTTACGTGTGCCGCAACCACACTGCTCATGGCTCCAATGAATAAACACACCGCAATCGCGTTCGGACCATCTGGATCAGGTTGCTTTTTGGCATCGCCTGCCAGCTCGGGACTTTTACCAGGCTCAAGAATGGCGAAGACAATGGTCGAGATGAATGTGCCTACAAACTGCGGCAGGGTCGTGTAGATGTTGAGGATACCGAAGTAAATGCCCGACAGCTCGCCGGTTGAAGCTGTAGAAGGTAGGTCGACCTCTGCACCATGATCCAAGTGCAGAGGCGCATCATTATGGCTGACCTCGGAAAGCTCTATATCTGGCTCGTCTGAGATACGACGATAGGTACCGTCAGCCCCTGACTCGCCGCTCATCTTGTTGACCTCAACGCCGAGGAAGGCACTTGGAGCCCACATGGCCAACGTCCACGGTCTGAATACTTCTGTTAGTAATACGTGTAGGCTCGAGATTGGTCAAACTTACATGCCACAGAGACACACCAAGACCGTTGCGAACCGGAAGCTAGTTGCAAATGGCGCCAAGGCCATGGATGCGGCAAACATCAGGTGCCCAAACACCCACGCTGTCAAGAGATCAGGTTTCACCTTGTTGAATCGTGTCAAGAGGCCTGCAATGGCTTGAGGAGGTCGATGGGTAAAGGCATTGTCCTCTGGCGATTGGACCAACATAGGCAAAATCCAAGCACCCGCGAATGTGATCAAGGAGTACATGACCAGTGCAGTACTTCCTATGCGGCCAATCGCACCCAGGGTATCCTCAGATTTCCTGGCATCGGCAGGCACATCGTAGCGAAAGTAAGTCTCGCCCACCCATGTGGTGCTGTAGAAAAGAAACGGAAACCAACCGATCCAAGCCCAGAACTGTGCCCAGCAGATAGCCTGTATACGAGGAGGTAAGTTGAGTAGTGTCGACCAGATTTGGCGAAAGACCTTGAAACGGCCCTCATGCTTGGCAGGTTTCGAGGTTAACAACACACGTTCTGTAACAGCCCAGCACGTGAGCGCCGTTGAGCCCAGGAGAGCAACCGTTGAGATGACGGTAAGCTGCTTGAATTGTGTATCGCCCAGTGTTTTCCCAAAAATGCTTACAAGATCTACCGCTCCAGCCCCGTACGCAATCATATGGCCAATAGAGGACATGCGGCTTGCTGTGGAAACACATGTTAACTTTACACACAGTTCAAACCAAGGTACATTGACTTACACCAAGCCGCCCCCGACTGTTGCTTCTCAATCGGTAGAGTATCCACGATAAGACTCTTTGAACACGACATTACTAGAGTTATGTTAGTTTTGACCCGTCAAGCGCATGGAATCGGACTGTACCAGCATTGATGGCGAAATCGACAACATAGATGGCTAACACAGCCAGGACGATCGTGGGTCGCTTAGCAGCTTCCTCGTCGGTTACGAAGTAACCAATAATCTCACGCGTGAAACCTAAAATCAAGAGACTAAAAGCAACGATAATGGAACCAATAACCATCAATGGTCGTCGACGTCCCCATTTGGACTTGCTTTCGTCTGCAATGACGCCCACGACAGGCTGAACTACAAGACCCGACAAAGGGCCGGCAATCCAAACCAGCGAAGTATTGCTTTTGGTTAGGCCAAGGTTGAGAAGGTACGGCGTGCAATCTGATGAACTTTTAGCCACCACATATCATGATGCCATGATGCAGTTGAGCACATACAAGTCATTTCAATACCCCATGTGAAACTAATTGCGTAAGTGTTAGTGAACAACTCGTACATCATAGCGTAAAGCCGATTCGCATGGAGTAAACGTACGTTATGCCAATTGTGACAAAACTCAATAGAATCATGCGCACTGCTTCAGAGTTGCCCCTGATAGCAGGCTGTCCTGACCAACTGGCCATGTTGGACGAATTGCGCTCTCGATGTAAATAGTTATAGCTGTCTGCGCTGCCTCGTTCGGAGCTGTTGTGTTCGGAGGACTCTCGTTGAGGATGGCCGTTGTGAGCCTCAGCACTCGTTGGAGAGGGAGTTTGGATGGGCGACGAAGGACCCCGAGAGGAGTATGGTGCATCAATGGATACGGCAGAAGCCGAAGGAGATATTGAAGGTGTCGGCAGAGGCGAAACGGAAGACGAGGGCGAGGTAGAGCGGACACCAGACACTAATGGGACCACGAGTCGAGTATTAGACTGTATATGAGAAGAAGATAGATTCTGGTTACGATGCTGCTGCTGTGAATACGACTGTGAGCCTGTATCCTGCTGATTATCAGGTTGAAATTGACGCTCAGACTCGCTACGGTTGGGGTCGCGGAAATGAAATCGCGGCTGTTCTGTTTCAAGTTCCTGATGAGGACGATGACGCTGTCGTTGCTGTTGCGGGTACTCGTGAACAATTGCCTGCTCTTCTAGCGAGCTTGTCGCGGGCATGGCGTGTAATGTGGGTCATGGAACGCAGGGAATGGTGTACCTTGATGCGAAGCTTTCTGTTCTGCCAGGGGTAGAAGTCAAGCGAGAGACTTGGCAGTATTTGCAAGAGGCATTAGGAACATGCCCGAGTTGAATGCAGACAGAGTACGAATAATGAGGACAAATCAGTCTTGGGTTCACAGTTGATCCGCGCTAACGGAGCAGTCGTAAGAAGAGGAGCTAGGTACCTACCTTAGTAGGTATGATCCAGAAAGGAGAGCATGCCCTTCTTTCTATTCTAAGGTCAACTGCCTACTGCAAGGGCGGGGGATCGATGGAAGCTTGGATGGGGCAGTGGGTTAAAATGGGGACCTCCCCCTAGCTTCACCTGGAGCTTAGTGCAAAATCATATGTTTAGCGTACTCAGGTAGGTACCTAGGTTGGATGTTGAATGCGATGAAATGGCATCGATTGGAAATACTCTTATAGCCGGGTGTTGTTATGCAGTACGATCTTTAACAATCCGTTTGGAAAGACTCATAGGGACCGTTTAACTTAATCGAAATCGATCATCAATCATCGAATCATTTTGCCGTTCATCTCAAATGAGGCGTGCCAAAGTTTAGTTTAATCATGTATTCCTGGTATTTTATTCGATAATCAACGAATCTTTCCCAAGTTTCCTCTCCTCTACTAACAGAAGCAGCAAAACATTCATAGTAGCGGCGCGAGCACTGCCCGCATAAGTTCCCCTCTGTTTCTGCATCCTCCGAAATCTTACATACGCTGTTGGTATTTTGTTCTGAACGCCGGGCTCCCTTCTTTGAATTTGAAATAACCGTCCCCGAGCCGTGCCCCTCTTTCCACCCCTCATGGCTCCGACCCTTTCCCTCGAGGACATTGAGAAAAGCTAATACAAAATTACAAGTCCAAACAAATGAAAACTGAATCGATTAACACAGGGCCAAATGTCAAGTTCCAGAATCGACGGAAGCCAACATTAAAGGAAAGGCAAGAAAGAGAAGGCGTGAAAGGGAAAGGCTGAAGATGCAGGTGAACAGGGACAGCTATCATAACCGAACTGTCCTCCTTTTCCTTTTGTTGTAGGTCCAAATCACGCATCAGTGAAACAAACGCCCAAGCTCCGATGTTCAATCCTGGCATGGGTTTGATACGTTACATAGTTCAATCGTCGAAAAGTAATGTGGCTGAGGGGATCAGCATTCCGTGCTGAGGCTTTGTTGACTGTAATTATGAATCAGCGAGCCGAGCAAAGTGCTTGGACCAGATCCATCCGACTCGGTCGTCTGGATCGTCCTGGTTTTTCGCCAACCAGAGCTCTCCTTTCTCGCCAAGTACATCGAAGATCTAGACAAGGAGTCAGCCTCTGAGCGTTGAGCTCCACCGTTGAGTGATTTTACTTACCTCGCCAGCTTGATATATCAAATACGGGTAGCCAGCTTCGTGCTTTGTCGTAGCGATGTTGAATTCAAAGAGCGATGCAGCCAACCAGAGTACATTATACCCATCATCTACCGGCCCGCGCTCCCTAGAGGAGGCTCGAGACGATCGAGTACTGTCCTCCGGCCCATCAGCTGGCGGCAATGCTGAGTGGAAAAGTCCAGAGAATCGCCGACTCTCCTGAGATTGAGACTGATTATGAGAGCTATAGGTGGTTTGTGAGTCTCGAAGTTGCTGTGTAGATGATTCTGAACTCTGTCGTGGGACTCCACCGGAATCGAAGCTTCGTCCTGTGCTTGGTCTTGTGGAAGCAGCGAAAGATCGTGCACTGCCTGCGAGTTCTGGGGATATAGGAGATGCCGTGCCTTGCTGGTGGTTGCCAATACCCGCATAGTGGTCGCGGTAGTAATACTGGTGTGGACTAGGGATGTTTCCCGCCGTAATCACAGTCGGCGACGCGGAATAAGAGCCACTGTGACGCTTTGTAAAGTCTGTAGCTGGGACACCTGGTACCTTCTCGCTGCTCACTGAAAGGCCTCTGCCTCGTGAACCACTCTCAGATGGACGTGATCGCATCATAAGAGATGATGACTCATCGGTACTCCGTGTAGTCGACTGGGAAACCCGACCTCGGTACATAGGGTTGAGGATACCGATGTTGGATAGCTGTTCTTGAGCGTAAGGGAAGTCCCGGTTGAAAGTTGCCACGACTTCCTTTAGATCTGGTATGTCGGGACAGTCGCCCAAAACAACTTTCATCTTGTCCTTCCAGATGCCATACCAAGTTGTTTGGATGTTGATGAAGTTGCCTAGACAAATATGGCCCACCTTTTCAGTTAAGGAAGACAATTTTGGGAGCTCTTTCTTGAGTGTATCATTCAGGGCTTCGTACTGCTCAACCTGTTCGTTGAGCTTCGCATCGATACTCTTGCCTGCACGCTTTAGTTGCTCATATCGCTCAAAGTCGATGCGACGTTTCTGACGCTTCTTCATTGCTAGTGATGGATTGCCGTAAGCCTTGATGACATGTTCAAACGGCTCAATGACACTTTTTCGAACTTGAGCCAACTATTACCAGTGAGCACGGGCGCAACAATAGATTCCCATAGGATTTACTTACGTGATCCTCAAGTGCAACCTTTTCGAGATCTCGTATAGAGATGTTGAACTGAACCCACTTGCTTTCGAGCTCAGGATAATTGCCCGGCTGAAGCCGCATCACCAACTCGATGGAGGAGAGGTATTGCAAGAATTCATGTACGTACGCCGACACTTGCCTGGTATAGAACTCGACATCCCTAAGAACAACTTGTAGGCGTAGATAATCGTCGTTAAACTTCTCGTTAAGCTTTTGATACTCAGTATCATCAGTTTGGCGAGCACCTGACGCTTGAAGTTTATCGACTCTTTTACCAAATGCTCGTGCGAAACCTGCTTTAACATCGGATTCCTTCCGTTTCCTACCTACGATCTGACCCACAAGTTCGAAGTTCTTTTTCGTCTTGTTGATTTCGATGATGGCTTCCTCGATAAGGTTTTTGGCGTCAATGAGACCCTGGTGATCAGGATGGTCCGGAGGGGTATGGTGTAACAGTGATCCAATGAGGTTGGGATATTTAGTGATCCGCTGCATCGGCTTGATCAGGAGAGAGTCTAGATCCCAGGCAGCTGTCAAGTCTTTTGCAACTTCATTGCATTCGTTCAGCCACACCTTGACCGTGGGATCCATTTGTATGTCGATGAGTCGCTTGGCTGCTCCATCGCTGTTCCTCAAGAAGCCTTCGTGTGCCAGTTTCATACTCTCCATGTTAGCTTTGAAAACAGGCCCAATGAGAACCGAACGATCCTTGGAATCATCGACATCAGCAGGATTGAACTGAGAAGGCTCTGACATCATGGAGCCTTCTCTCGCAAGCGCTGACCGCCGTCCTTGCATGATATACACTGCGAGTACCGCCTCCTTGATCTGAGCAAAGAAGGCCGTGTGGAACGCGATTATTTCGTCCGTGTTTCGGAAGATAAGCTTCACAGTGTTACCATCGAGTTTAGGACAAGCTTCTGCCGTTCCTTTGTAGATCTCCTCTACAATGTTCATATCGCGCACGAAAACCGCCTCTGTGTCGACTAGTTCTTTCAAAATGTTGCGGCGCTGTGTCAGTCGTTGCTTCTCTTGATCTGTCAGGCCCTGTTTGTCATACGTCTCCGAGGCTGCATCCCCATTCAAAGTGGTCGCATCGGCAAAATACTGATTGCTTGCTGACAAGGAGGTGTTGTCCATCGACTGAGGCGTCGTCATCATGGGGATGTAATCTTCCGATCCTCGTTCCGAACTGACAAATGTGCTTCCACTTTGCGACTGTTCATAATAAACACCAGATGCCCGTTGTGAGTTACATGTAGAGCCTGCAGTTGAAGCTGGAATGGGGGGAGGTTCGTGATTGGGCGACGGGAAATACGAGAAGCTCTTGCTGGCTCTGTTGGAGAGGTACGGAATTGAAAACCCATCTCCAGTGTCTAATTCGGGGAGCTGGTGACTGGGGTACGGCGACCTGGTCGAATCAACAGAAGGGCGGGGCTCTGGCTGACTGTTGCGAACCTCAGCAGGTCGATTGATAGGGCGGCTGTTTCGGTGAATGGATGTCGTTTCGAAAATGGTGACATGGCCGTGATCTCCAGAATCGTTTTCGTCATCGATATCTGTAAACACTGATGAGCGCACTGCAGGCGATACATCTCCACTGTTCACAGAAAAGTCTGTCCATGTCGACTGCTGGCTGGCTCGATTCGGTGCAGACAAAGTCGGTACCGTGAGGTTTGTCGTCGAGTCGGGGCGCCGATGCTCATCAAAATTGTATTGACGTTCGTTATTAGTGTCAACAGATTCACAGGTGGAGGCCCGGTGTGAAGAGACTCGATCGTCAGATGGCGCTTCTGACCTACATTCCTTACTGCTTTCGTTGTCCATGTCTTCGGTGCAACAGTCGGTGACAGCATCATCGTCACGAGATTGGCGGTATTGTCGCTGTAGTTCACCATATTCCGATTCTGACTGACAGTCTGATTCATAGTCAGGCTCGATTCTTGGAAAAGGAATCGTCTGTTGGGGTTCGTCAGCTGGCTGTGGGTCATCACTGGGTGGCAGAACAGTTATTGTGGTTTCGCAAGGAGATTCAGCATTTTGGCGGTTATCGTCTTCGTCAAGGCTGGCGCCGAATGAACCAGGAATTGCAAAGTCGTTGGTAACAGGGTGCCTAGATGAGGAATCCTCACTCGCGTGAAGCGTCACCGACGTGGATTTTGGTCGGATCGGCGAATCAGGGTCATCCTCGAACGGGTAGTGGTACTCTACCCGTGGAGGAGACGAAGGCCTCTGAGTCTGTGGACTAGGCGGCTTGATAATCGTGATGGGAACCCCAAGTGGCGTTTGTGCAGACCTCGGAGGAGTCGTCTGAGGTTCAATATCAAACTCCGTTGTCTCTGATGTTGCAGAAACTGCGCTCATAGGTCGCTCTGACACATCATCAATAGGGGGGCTGAGCGCAGGAAAGCTGCCGGGAACACCAAGGGTAGGGGAATCAAAAGCCTTGAGTAGTGGCTCAGCAAGAGGTGTTGCCTGGGAGCTGGCAGAAAGCATCAGCGAAGCAGGTGGGAGTGACATTGCGATGTCCACGGGACTCATCGTTGGGTCGTCAATGAACGGCGTAGGTTCTCGGAGCGGATCTACAGGAATCTGGCCATACGATGCATCATATCCATCTGAGAAAACTGGACCATCCTGATGGTCAATCGCATTCAATGCGTTTTGAACTTGTATAGCATGGGGAATCTCTGGGCCCAAATTTGGTTCTCGAACAGTTGCACCAGGTACAGGTAGGTGGCTCTCCGGAAGAGGCGGGACTGGAGGAATATCAGAAGTGTCTTGCAAGTCTGCACCACCTGATTCCGAAGTCATGGATGGTGAATGCGCGAGAGAAGAAGTAGCGGCACCGGCGTTGGCGGCCTTTGCCTCGGCGGCGGCTTCCATTTCCCTCCGCTTTCGATCTGCCGCCTTTTGTCTCGCCTCGAGCACCTGACTCTCACGGATGGACTTGGTATAAGCCAGTCGGATATGTTCTCGTCGTTGTTCGAAATCAATCGGTCCTATGGCTATCTTTCCACGCCGTGATGATGGCTCGGCAATCCTAGATGGCGGAACAGAGCCTGGATTTGGTGATCTGGCCCTTTCTATTGCCCTCATTCGAGAGCTCGCCGTCGTAGCCACAGAGACAGGTTGACGAGGTCGAGAACTCCTAAGCGGAGGTGAGAGCTTTGGAGGAGGTGCGATGATATTGGCTTGAAGACGGTTATTATTCGTTGGTGTGACAAGATTTCGAGGTGCGGCTTTTCGAGTGGCACCACTCTGGGTGGGTGTCTTGGCTCTCGTTGGGGTCTTCGCCCTTGATGTTGTCGGAGTCTTCGCCCTTGATGTTGTCGGAGTCTTCGCCCTTGTCGTAGTCGTAGGAGTCTCTGCCCTCGATGTACGGCCATTAACCTGCGGTCTTTTTAGATTAGGAGAATTTGAACGTGTCGACGGTGCCGAATCGCTTGAATTATTCAGCTTCTTGACAGAACGTGGGAGCTTAGAGGCAGATCCAGATCCAGCCGTATTAGTGGTGGTTGGCTTTCGAGATGGCGTTTTGCGGGAAGCTGGAGGCATCGAAGGCGACTTGGGTATGTCGCTATGTGACCGCGAGTGGCCTTTTTGACGTGGAGCTTGAGCCGGTTCACCGTTGCTATCATCGCCGTTGAGGCTACGGTACCAGATATCCGGAGACACAAGGTCGGCGACATCTGGTGGGTCAGATAGGCTTCTTTGATGGCCAAACGGATTATACAGGCTCGATTCAGACGTCCTCCTTGGGCGGACGCCCTCAATGCCATAACCAAGAGCTGGAAAATTGTGCTGTTCGGGGAGGATCTCGCCGAATAGTAGGCCTTGCGAACGCGAAGATGTAGGGGCAACGGAAGATGAAGTCGGTTGTTGTGGTGGAGACTCGGGTGCCAAGTTGGAAGAGGACTTGGAGGCATTTGAGTTCCCGCTAACCGCATTTCGCGGTTTCCCTATCCGACTTGCGAAAGATTGGGAGTTACTTGACACCTGGTCCTCAGCAACATATCTTGATCTCTGAGAACGGGCTGAAGATGATGTCGTTTGCTTGCTGAAATTGCTGCTGCCATCACGCAAGGAGGAGTAACCTGTCCCACCATTTCGCGGTTGTAGACTGGCACCGCCGTCATGCCTAGTCTTAGCTGCAGCTCCCATATGCGCTGGAGCACGGGGGATCGAGGATGGTGTAGTACCGTTTTGGTCGAACCGTTTTTTCAAATCTCTCACGCTGGGGTGAGTTGCTGTAGGTTTATACCCCGGAAGGGCAGGTCTGTTGTCGACGGGATTTGACGCTGAACGCATGTTTTCATGTGTTGTAGAAATAACAGGATGTTTCGGCGTAGAGCCATTACCGTTGGAGCGCAACGACGGACGCGGGGCCGCAGCAGCCTCGGAAGGAGACTCTGTATTGTTTTGGTTCGTTTCCCGATAGCTCTTGTAGAAGTCGTCGGGATTTACGGGGTCGAAAGCATGATGGGCACCCGCGGGAAGGGAGTTGTGTTCGTCGACGTGAGGCACAGGAGCGTGGGAGTAGATGCCGTGATCGAAATGTGCTATAGGAGCAGCGGAATGAGAAGAGTCTGGAAGGTGATGACGGTGGCCGTTCGGCACCTGGTCGTAAAGATAGGTTTGGGGTACGGAATCAGTATCGCGGTCGATGCGGCGGTCGTAGTTGTGATCGTGGGAATGTTGGTGCCTGTGGTGAGGCTCGAGATTGGGGGTTCGAAAGTTAGAGTCTACGTCCTGTATGTCGGCTTGGAGGCCCGCGTGAAGGGCCATATCCATGTCGTGGTCCATGGTGGCCTGAGCATCGGTCAGGCTCGTCGAGCGGAGCGACTGGTCGAGAGACTATAGACCCATGCAGCGAGCATCGATGCGTTGGCGTTTAGAGGGTGCGGGCGTTGGCGAGAGGCACACTCGATAGGTGTGGAAAGTGTGCAGCGCTGGCTGCGGTTTGGGGTGCGGTGCGGTGCAGCGCAGTGCAGTGTAGTGCTATGCTGTAGTCTAGATAGAGGATGGATGTAGAGACTAACTACTAAACTAATCACCAGGGGGTGGAAGAATGTCAATGGCTCTACAGGTTCAGGACTGCGGGAGCCATTCGTGGACGAGTGAGCTTTGAGCTTGAGGGACAAGATGGGGCACCCGGTCCCTGGTCTGAATGTTAGGTTAGGGACGGGAGGGAGTGGGCACTCTCTGGTGGAATCAACCGTTCCGAGTCGTTGCAACTGCAATGCGTACGGATTCTTTTGAGGATGGATGCAACGGTGACGGAGATGCTTAAGAGATAGTGAGCTGCAATGCAGGCTTACAGGGAAATGAAGAGCGGATGAAGCTGCATGTACGGAGTATGTGCGTTCAGATGAGAGGATAATTATCTGACAGCTGGAGCCTCCACTGAAGATCTAATGGACCAGACAATAAACAGACCAGAGCACAGAGCTCAGGGCCCAACAGCCAGCACAGAGCAAGCGGGTCGTATTGAGGCTCGAGTGTGGATGATCCCTGGACAGGGAGAAATAGGGGTCTAATGGATGGAATTGCTTCACAAGAGGAAAGCAGATGAATGATCACGCGAGAAGTAGGACGATATGTCAGAACGACGACGACGAAATTGCTAAAGGCAGCAAAAACGAAGTTGGAAAACAGAAACCAATGAATTTTGGTGCAGGGATCGGAAGAAGAAAAAGCTGGGATATCTCGAGAGGTACAAAGCAGCTGGCGGTCGAGAGCCGCTACGCTACAGCACCTGCTAAAACTCTAGCGTTGCGGCGTAGGCTCGAGAGTATGGGGCGGCAACCCTCTTGGTGGATCTTGACCTGGAGCACGCGGCGGATCTTTTATTACTGGAGCGTACGTAGATCCAGGCATAGAGAAGATATTCCATGTCTGTACATACAGTGTTTGCTGTAGACGCAGAACGTCTTTGCTTTGCATGGGTGATTCTGTATGTTGTACCTACCAAGTTCATGGTGCAGAATCTCGTAGGTTGAGTAAGACCGTTTAACGAACCCCAAATGGCCAGCCCGTCCTGCCGGTCTAGAAAAGCCTCTAAAACTATATTTGCGCTGACAGCCCAATGACGGATACAGTTCCAAGATTCTGCAGGTGTATGTGCTTTTCCCAATATGCTTGCTTCTTCTTGTATGACTTTTGTACCAGGACAATCGACGGGAGTAACTTGGAATTATTCGCGCCTTGGCGAGTCGGAACATTCAGTGTTTCTCCTCTGCGCCAATTCCCGAGTCGTCCTGATTGATCCTGGTCCTAGGTATCCGCATCTCTCACTTCTTTGTACGAGAAGAGATCTACCCATGTCACCATGACCCTTGTCCCTGTTCCAAGCTTCGAGACCATTCGTTTCTTATTAGCGGATGAGCCTGCGACATTGGTCTTAAAACACGGCAGTCCACAGTCCAGCGATAATAATAAGACAAAAACACGGTCTGTTTTCTTTTTCTTTCTTTCTTTCTTTCTTTCTCTCTATATTAAAATCAAGCCAAATCAAGGAAAAGAAAGAAAGAAGAGACCCAAAACTTGAATTTAGCTCCCCTTGAAGCCCCAGGGGTTCATTGCGATCTGATCAATGTGTTGTGTTTCGTTGTGGCTGCATAGTACCAGCCTTGCAATCCACGGATCGTTTCGTGTGGCAGGCGATCCAGTAGCCTCAATTCCATCCGCTTTGGCAATTTGGTTCGTATTGATATTTTCTGTGATTGCGATAACCGCCAGACGATTCACCGTTCCGTTCCCCATACGAGACTCTTGACCCCTTGAGCTAGTCAAGTAAACGCAAGTTTTAACTTTTCTAGGCTGTCGGCTTGTTTATTGTTTGGCGTACTGGGCGGTTGTTTCGCCAATCTTTCACATCCAGGTAGATAGTATCTATTAATATTTGGCAAGGGGATCCCCGCCTAGGATCATGTAACAACGAAAGCGCAATGACATCCTCCTGACAAGTTTGAGTACAGTACAGTACACCAACAACAAGGGGAAACAAAAGATTGATTGCCTGGGGACTAACGCCCGCTCGGCGTTACTCAACTCGTCTACCAGTCCTTCATTCCTGATGCTGTACTTCTTCATTCTCGCCTCTTTCTTTTACTCATTTCCTTTTGCATTTTGGTCACACCTTGGGCAGATGATGCTTGTAACAGAGAGAGCCAAGTTGGTTATGATGAATGTGGACGAATAGCAGAACAAAATACATTTCGTCTTTGGACTGGAACCTTTCTTTCTTCTTGCCCTGTTTTTCGATGATCGCCATACTTCGAAAACATGGTGCAACAACTTGGCTGTAAACTGGACCCTGTGGGTTCTTGCTCCGAAGGCGAAAGCTGAGAAGAAGGAAATGCTCCACCGATGACACTTGATTTTCCAAACGAGGGATGAAGAAAGAAATATCTGCATCTGTATCTGATCTCTTGATTGCTTTTGCTGTGTTTCTGGATCCTAGACAATCGTTGTAGATCTGGGGTCCCTTGCCAATACTGCCAACCATATTGGCCGATCACACCATCGAGGCACACCATAGTACGGAGTGCTATATGACCATACAGACAATAGCTTGTCTATTTGTGCTTGTCTCGCATTTCACTTCACTTCACTCGAGGAGGACCGCATATAATTTCTCCGCAATTCTCGTTCCTGCATTGTAGTACCATGTTCAATGCTGTCCTTTGACAAGCACGTATAGAGAGAGGTGCATTATCCCGTCTGCAGGAACAAATGTCGTCCCAAACTACATGAGATCATACACATAATCAAGTCACCATTTCCACCTATTGTGTCAGGTGCATGTCCATCAGATTTCTGTGCTTCCCTTACCTTGTACCTGCGCAAGCGGGTAAATGTAATCCACTTTCTGTGTCAGGGGTCCTCAGTGAAAAAGGTAACGGTTATTACCAAGACGACCTCAATCAAGGTTTGCTCAGTAACCGAAAGGCCACATATGGCTTCACATGTATTATCTTGGATATGCGAGTTCTGACAGACTTGAGATTGCAAAAAGCAAGCTGCTTACAGAATGGCACCAGCAATTGGGCACGACTGCATGAAGAAATTGTCGTTTATCGTCGAATAGAATGAGATAGATGCCCTTTTCTTTTTGTGGTGTCTTTTAGTTTGATGGGTAGAACGCTTGGACACCAACTAGGTACTATGGATAGTTATCTTTCATCCCCTGAAATCGGCCGTAGGCTACTACTACACTATACCATTCTGGGCTGGAGAATGAACCGCCACAGAAGATCATCAGCCACACCTTGAACATGTACAAATCGTGGCACCCTCGTAACAGTTCATCAACCGTTTTCTTCCACATACAAGACGCGAAATGAGTGGCTCATAAATTTTTCGAAATAATGCCTTCCAAAGTAAAGCGGAAGCTTGAAGCTACCGACGCGTCAGGTGACCGGAAACGAGCCAGAATATTGCGTGAAACGCCTGTGAAACGCGACCTCTTGGATCGTTGCTACGAAAAAGTCACTACTTTAAGGGAATATATCCTTCTCAAGCTACCGCCCCGCTCTCGTATTCGAAAGAAGAAAATAACGTCTGTTGGCGAGGGGGAAGATGTTGGAGAGCTAGAAAGAAGTTTGTCAAGACTACTTGATACGTCACTTGTTTGTTTTGCCGACGAGCAGAATGTCAACGATGATGACACACGAAAGAAGCAATGGAATGAATTCACACAGAGGGGGGACGAATCCCACGTTAGTCTATCAGATGGCATTGCAGGGTCTGTGTTCTCTCAGCATGATGTTAGTGTTGTATTCCCACATGGTGAGCGATCACTAACTTACACCTAGATCGTGGATTTTGTTGTATGGCTGCTCTTTCATCGAGAACCGCACTTCGTTGGACAACGGCCCAAACACATCCTATGCGACGGCTTCAAAAGATCGGTCGGCCCAAACGATCAAGGGACGACCAGTATTCCGGGTATTTCTAGTCCCTACCCTAATTCTCATGTAAAGATACTCAGAGAAAGTCCCTGGCCACAGCTACTAGCTCTTCTTGGCAAAGCTGGCGAGGAGATCATGATCAAACTTCTCGTCGATGCATCAATCTATATAGCTGTTGAAGCTGGCTTCAATAATTACTACCAGCTGTCAGGTAAGACTTGCGTACCTCGAGCCTTGCTAGTCTGACTCCCGTAGGCGTGCCTCTTGCAGAGCTTGACCTTCCTGGTGGTAACGTATCACTGACTAAGGGATCGGCGTGTGAAGTGCGTAAGCCAACAGACATAACTTTGGTGAGAAGCAGGATATTCTATGCCAAGCCGACTCTCACGACAAATGGGTTTGTCCAAGCCGGCTACAAACACATTCGTAAGTCTTGTCAAGATATGTAACTACTCGATGCACTGACAAGGTCAGACGTGTTGAACAGATGCTGCAGACCCTCGGACTCGGCCAACTTGGATGCTGAACATCAGGATGTAATCAAAGTTATGATGTACATGTTTCCTCGCCAATTCGGACTACACAACGTCTTTACCTCTCGAGTTGACACCACCAAGACCTCCCAAAAGTTCCATGACTATACGTCAAGAGAAGAGGAGGTTGCTCCTGCCTTTCAGGCCAAACCAGGAGACACTGCTTCAAGAAAGCCGAAAACGCCCAGGCGGCTGCGCGGTGACGTTGAGCGACTCGTGAAGCGTCTACAAATTCTCCATAGCCGATGCTCTTATACGGAATTACTGAGGCATTACTGCCCTTGCGTCTTTGACAGATTATCGCGGGGTCGAAAGCCGAGGGCCAAGAAGATCCCCATGTCAACTCGGAAGCCAAAACCTTTCAAAAAACACCCATTCTCGCGGTCAACGCAGAAATGTGCTTCATCTCAGATACATCCGGAAGCAGGAACTTCCGGCACACAGGTGCAATCACTTCCGAAGCACGACTCTCTTGTCGAACTTGCCACACCATCATTTCAAGTTTCGTCGTTCTGCCAAGCAGTCTTGTCTAAGATCGTCCCAGATAGTTTCTGGGGAGGCGGGGACGTTGGAAAACACAACAAATCAACGGTGATGCGACGCGTTGATCACTTCATCAGACTCAGGCGCTTTGAGACTATGTCTTTGCATGAAATAACACAGGACCTGAAGGTCAGTTTTGGAAAGCTCAAACGGAGTAGCAACTAACAGAACATTAGATTGCAGAGATTTCTTGGCTTCAGCCTCATAATTCTGGTGCTCAGAAACTCAGCAGAACAGACACCGAGAAACGACTTGAAATTTTCCACGAATTCCTTTATTTTGTTTTTGACTCACTTCTGATACCCCTGATTCGCAATAACTTTTATGTTACTGAGTCCAGTACTCATCGTTATCGAGTGTTCTATTTCCGTCACGAGGTATGGAGACGAGTTGCAGAGCCTGCCATGGCAGGCCTCAGAGCAGATATGTTTGAGGAGGTCAAGCTTGATGAGGCGCTCCAGATATTGCAAAGTCGTGACCTGGGCTCCAGTCAGATTCGACTATTGCCCAAGGGTAACAAATTACGCCCCATCATGAACCTGCGGCGAAGGGCCATGGCTCAGGAAAGGTCTGGGAATCTTGGCCGTAGTATCAACACCGTTCTGGGGCCCATCTACTCGCTCTTGAAATTGGAAAGGGTATGACCGCAAAGTACTCTGCTTCGGGACTTAAGCTGACTGAGAAATTAGAGAATCAATCCGTCAAAGCTGGGCTCTACCATGTTTTCGGTTAGCGACATTTACACCCGACTTAAAACCTTTAAAGAAACGCTGGGTCCCGATCACGGCAAGCTGTATTTTGCCAAGGCTGATGTCAAGGCTGCTTTTGATACCATCCCACAAGAAGCAGTCGTGGAGCTTATGAAATCCGTGCCTAGCCAAGATAGGTACACCATCATGAAGCATGTGGAGGTCAAACCAGGCGAACGAGCGGTGATAGTAGACGACGACGACGACGACAAGTATTCGTCCAAAGCCATCCGACGATGGCACGCCACCGCTTTGAGCGAGAACGAGAACTCAGCTTTTGTAGGACGCCTCGAAAAGGATTTGGCGACAAAGAAGAAGAACACTGTCTTTTCAGACAGTGCCTTTCGCAGGACTGAGAATGTTGGAGATCTCATGCGTCTCTTGAAGCAACATATCGAACAGAATCTTGTCAAGGTGGGGAAGAAGTACTACAGGCAGAAAGTCGGTATTCCGCAAGGCTCCGTCCTGTCCTCATTCCTATGCAACTACTTTTATGCCGATCTCGAAGCAAAGCATTTGGATTTTCTGGATTCACCTGACTGTCTCCTGTTGCGCCTCATTGACGATTTTCTCCTTGTCACTTTGGATCAAAACAAGGCAATCAGATTTGTGAACGACATGCATGGTGGGTTTCCTGACTACGGTGTTGCAGTCAACCCAGCAAAGACCATGGTCAACTTCGATATGCTATATGGTGGTGAACCTGTTCGAAAGTATAACCATGAAAATGGCTTTCCTTACTGCGGGACGGCGATTAGTTGTCAGACATTGGATATCACCAAGAATAGAGAAAAAGACGCCGACCTCGGTGCGTTCCTTACCATTTGTGTAATTTGTTATCGTCACTAACATTCAGATAGATGTATCGACCTCACTCACAGTCGACTTTGGCCGCACCCCGGGCCAGAACTTCCAACGAAAAGTTCTGAGTAAGATGCCTATTCAACATGACATTCATGCTATGCTAACCATAGTGTTCTCAACAGATGCCTTCAAGATCCAGTCCCATTTGATGTTCTACGATACGTCCCACAATTCAACCCGGACCGTTCTGGCATCGCTTCAGGGTGCTTTCGTCGAGACTGCCAGCAAAATGTGGGCGTATCTCCGCTGCCTAGGAAAGAAGCAGCATCCCAGTAGCGAAATGATACTTCGTTAGTGATGTCAGCTTTCAAACATGAGGCCCGCGTGCTAATCGCATTTTCTTAGGAACTATTGTCAAAGTGATAGATGTGGCTTATTTGTTGCTGACGAGTAAATCTCGAATGATGAAATACCCCCAGTATACTTGTGATATAAGAAAGTCGCAAGTTACTCTGTAAGACACTAGTCTGTGGGAAACTTTGGAATATACTGACAGTAGCAGCACTGCCTGCCTGGCTTTTGAGAAGGTACTCGCAGCCAAGCAAAGTAACTATCGGCCAGTGGTCAAGTGGCTTCGTAGAGAAGTAGACAAACTTGCTTCTAGACGAAAGCACGTATCCATTCATACACTCAGAAGTGGACAGACATGGGATTAGATAGTGACACACTGGTGACAAATGTAAATAAGTTGTCTAATTCTTTGTCGACTTCAGGGAGATATTCTAGTATATGTATCTATATCCGTTGAACCATGAACTCCCCTCATAGGCACTTGCGATGCTGAATTAAACTGAGTGCCGTAAATCTGTATACCCTTAGAGCTGCACCCCACTCTTCCACCAGTACTTGTCTGAGTGCCAGGTCGGGAACAAATACCGCCTCCATCGCCACCAGTGATCATCCGGATGGCCAAAGCCTAACCATCGTAGAGGAGAAATTGGCACGGGCTCAAGTAGCCAGATACCAGCAGATGAAATGTCATCAGTGAAGAAGAATGCAGTGAAGTACAACCAGGCCGCAGTTGACACAGCATTGAAAACTTGTCGCACTCTTCGAGGAGTATTGGGAAAGTTTTTATCCAGAACATGCAACAAAAGAAGCTGGACGATAATACCAATAGGCTGAATGAAGAAGAAGACTGGCGCCCTCCAAGGTTTGGTGGGATACATGGATGACATACTTCCTGCACCATGAAGCAAGCCAGACTGGATGAAGGACACATACATGGTAACAATCTGCGCAGTCAACGTCCTCCTCCGCAGATATCCCTTGCCAACAATGAATTTCGCAGGAGCGATGAACTGGAGTCGGAAGGTCTGATGCCAGGTTGCACCCCACCAGCCAGCAATGCCCCGATCAAGGACCTGCGAGATAGGCCCGAATATGTTGGTGTACTGCCAGAGCTCTCCGCGCATGGGATATACATAGCTCATAACATAGTACTGGAACAAATCGTGCAGATTGAAGATGGCGTCAATGGCCGCATAGATGCCCACCAGACAAATGAGCTCGCGGTACGCTTGGAGAAGCCATGGAGGAAGCTGCTGGAGAAACAATGGTGGTGGGAGATCTCGGTCAGGGCCGTAGGTGCAGTATGGGTCCTTGACCATAAAGACGGAGCAAAAGTCCAAGACGAATGTAAAGACAAAGACATTGCGAAGACGTGTCCATACGAATTCCCTTTCGGTCAGGTTACGATAGTAGCCACTTTTCGACACGACGGGCATGTCCTTCAAGGACACGGGGTCTCCATCACGAACGTTGGTTGGGATCTCGGGTCTGGGGACTGAAGATATAGAGCAATTCCAACCTGTGGGGGATTGTTAGCAACAGAAGATTCATGTCCAGTCAAGTCTTGTTCCATACCAACTTCTCTGAAGTTTGTGGCCAGGTCCAGCGTCCAGTTTATCCTTTCGCCAAAGGAACCGTTCTCGGGAAACTTTTGCCAGACGCAAACTGTATCTCCAAGGTCTTGACGCTTGGCGCGAGTTCCAATATCCCCCGAGGGTGCGATGGCTTCAGCATAAGGTTTTCTTCGGCGCAGTCCGTTTTCGTGAACATTGTTGGTACCAAGAGCATTGTTTCTGGCACTTCCTTTGGAAGATGTCGTTATGACTTTATCTTTGGGCACTCTAATGATTCTGGCATAGTCGGACTGCGGATTGGTCCATACTAAAAGATTCAAGTTTGCCAAGATACCCCAAACGCCCATAAGGCCGGATGCATATGCGGGAGCAACGTTAAAACTTGACATGTGCCGAATCAAGTAGAGATCAAAGATGGCGACAAAGGCGACAATGAGCCAACGTGCATGGTAAAGCCATGGTCGATTTCGATGTGGAATCGCCAGATAAATAGTAGGCAGAAGAAAAGGACCAACAAGGCAAAATGGAAGAACAAGAGGTTCTTTAAGGCCGTTGGCGACTGCGGTATCGAATAGCGCTTTGTACTCGGCGCGGGCGATATTGCCAAGATCGGGTATCGAAGTAACGGTCATGGCTGACTGTATATATGCCAGTTGCCGTTGAAGCAGTTTTGTGTGCAGGTATGTTAGATTGATAGGGTTGCATCGACATCACAACTCTATCATGACGCAGAGTTCAACTACCGACATGAGTCGGGAATAGGATGGTAACAGGCACCGTCGCTGGAACTACCGATAGTCAGGATACTTCTTGGGTATTTTCTGTGAGAGACGAAATCCAATGAGGATAGTATAGAAGTATAGTATAGAAAATTGAAAGCTGGACCCTGTAAACGGGGGAGGCTCTGAGGCCTAACGTTGGGCTAGAAAAAAGAAACAAACAGGAAACATCGGTCAAAGGGTCATGGATCGAATAGAATGGATCTGGGGCTGAAATATCAAACAAGGCGATGATGGGTGATACAGCTGTGGGGATGACAAGAGGGACCCTCTAGGTACTTAGTACCTACCTAGTCTACTAACTCGAGAACCTTCAACTAGGTAGTCTAGGCTCTATGAAAAGAGCCTCAGAAACAAGGACAGACACATGGGTAATGCCAGCTGTTAATCCATATGTGGATAACCCCAAGACATGATCTACCTTAGTAGGCTAGGTATATCTACCAGTCAATCTAAAACTGTTGGGTTTGAAGCCAATGAAAACCATACTGTATTTTATCAACCACTAACCTAGGTACCTAGTAACAAATCATAATCTTTTTTTGTCATTGTTGGAGTAGGCGTTCTGGATTTATTAGTCAGATTCGTGATCAAGCCAAGGCTCATGCTGACAGGATTGTAACATGCTCACTGTCTCACAAACACACCATCACTCACACAGTGCAGAGGATCAATAGAAATAACCGAAGAAACAATCGGCCAAAAAATTCATATTTTACAGCAAGTCTATCTATCTATCTGTCTGTCTGTCTGCAAGACAAAGATGGCGCCTGCTGCAGCTTCAGCGGCTGTTGATGGAGTCACCAAGCATAGAGCGTGTGACGAATGCCGTGAGTAACTCTCTGTCGCGCTCTCTATCCCGTCATGTGTCCGACTCGGAGACTTATCGGTCATTTTCTATCCCAGGATCCCGTAAACTCGCTTGTTCCAAAGAAACCGACGGATGTGCCCGTTGCAAAAAGGAGGGAATATCATGCTACTACTCGCCGCAGAAGCAAATGGGCCGTCCCCGAAAGAGGCGCCATGTAGACACTGACCAAGGAAACAATGCCGCTGCTGTGTCATCATCTCAGCCTCAACTCCAGGAACAGCCTTTACTATTCCTACAGCCCGCTGACGACACATCTTACCCGCAATTTCAGGATACAGTACCAAATGGAGACCTCCTTGACAACCTGAACTTCTTAGACGAGCCCACTTCAATAAATGTTGATACATGGGACTTGTTGCCCAGCTACAATGACTCTCTTCCCTTCGATCCTCAAATATTGGACCACGATGGCACCTTTACGGGTAGTAACGCTTTGCCATCGCTGAACCTAAGCGGAGTCGATCTTCTGGGCAACATCGATTTTGGAGATACAGACGCGCCTCAAGAAACCATCTCAAAGGAATTGAGCCACACGCTCCATCAGTATCTCGCTGACCAGATTGAAGCGCCAAAACCAGAGTCTTATCACGCCTCAGACAGTTCAACACCGCCCGACTCTAGCGACAATGGCACCTCTGTCAAGTCCCTTGAGAATGCCGCCAGCGCATCAACTCGCTCAATGCGTTCTGTTCCAACAGTGTCCTGCAGCTGTCTATCATCACTATTCTTCGCTATCGACTCTCTTGGCAACTTGCCTCCTGAAGTGATCCCAGCCATGAAAGTCGCCCGGAATGCGTCAAGGGTCGCTCACGACGTCATCAGGTGCACCGTCTGCTTAAACTTCACGATCGGAGATCCCAAACCGCCTCCGATCCAAGCCTTTCAGAACCTCATGCTTTTGGGCACCCTAGTACCATCAGCATGCAATGCCTACGCACGAATCCTCGAAATGGTGGACGAGGAAACGGCCCTCGCCAAGAAAGAGGGAAGAACGTTCTGGTTTGCGTTCAGAGATATCGGTGGACTATGGGGTTGCGTTGGGAGCACGTCCAAGAGCTGCACGGCTTACGAGACCTACAACAACAAGACCATGCCTCCAGATATGTGGAGGCTAACCATCCGCGGGCTCCTCCGTCTCGACGTTTACGGACTCAATGAGAAAGACCAGGACATGCCTGGAGCGTCGCCATACCGACAACTGGGCCTCAAGGATGTGGTGGACGAACTGGAAGAGCGAAGCAGACAAAGGCATGAGGCCCTGGATGCACGCATTGCTGCCGGGCATGGTCACAACGAAATCTCTGGGGTCATATACCCATCAAAGCCATGCGTTCCGTCAGAACGCAATTGTACGAGGGTTCTCGAGACGGCTCGTATTGCCCTGGAGAACCTCATCATTGCATGATTGTGGGAAATGACTTTTCAGTAAGGAGGTCTGTGGAGATGAGCGATACAGCTGATGGTGATAGTCAAACGATGATATTGGATATGGCAGCAGTGTCTATGCTGGATTCGCATTCGAATCGAAATACTGTGCGGTTTGGAATGATTTGGACTGGCGCATTGACAGAAACATAATCTCACATATACATACACGATAGAAGTATCTTGGTGTGTGTTTGATCTGATAGCGTAATAAAACACTCCCATTCTATTGTTCTATCATGCCTCAAAATTACTTTGTTCCAGAATGTCACAGGAGCGGGTTACTGGCATGAATCACTCGTTTAATCACTCAGCAGACTTGATCATCAAAAAGCTTATAATGTAATGTTGTTTCATTCTCTCATGAGATGGTATTTACATCTTAATCCATACTTATGGCCATGTCTTATCAAAATTTCCCGAAGAAGACTCGAAATAAAATCGTCGCCTGACTGACCCCTACCTAACCAGATGCTCAATGACAAACGCCTTGCATGCATGCCGAGAGTACCAAAATGCGTTACCCAAAAATGTTCTCCAAATTTCATCCTATGGGTCAAAAGATAAAACCAAAGAAAGATGCACTGATTGTGTATTCAACACAACATCAAACTTGTTCCTGATCCTCAACCATGCCGAGAATATCGAGCTCGGCTCTAACAAGATTCTCAAACTCGTGACGATCGATACCTGACGCCCGTGAAAGCAGGAACAAACTTCGAATGCTGCGCGAGACGTGTTGTTTCACGCCAAACTCATTCTGTGTTTGTTTACCGGCAGAAGCCTCGAGCTTGGCAACCGTTTCTGAGCCGTTGGAGCTCGCGCTCGAAGCGGGACGAGGATGCAGCAGAGCGGCATGGCGCTCAGAATCGTTCCCGTTCTGTGCGGAACTTGGTCCCAGGTGATCAGCCTCGGCCAGTGTCCACGAACCCCGAGTCTCATTACGTTCTGAAGCTTCGGCCGAATCTTGCGCTCGTCCAAGCCCGAGTGGTGGAGCAATCTGGGAGGCAATCTCCTCCTCATCGGGGTCATGGTTGTCCATAGCAGGCTGTACATGGTCGTATTGGGCAAA
Source organism: Fusarium palustre (assembly GCA_014899045.1). Taxonomy (NCBI): domain Eukaryota; kingdom Fungi; phylum Ascomycota; class Sordariomycetes; order Hypocreales; family Nectriaceae; genus Fusarium; species Fusarium palustre. The sequence goes on along the minus strand of JAAVUH010000133.1, from coordinate 98,754 downwards.
GTATGCGTCTTCTGCTGAAGCTGCTCGTACACCACCCGTCTGAGAAGTGGCCTTGGAAGGAGGTGCAGGCGACTTTTGTGCGGGTGTACGAGCTGGTGTTGCATCATATCGTGCCCAGTAATCATCATCGTCATCCTCGTCTTCTTGGCCGCTATCCGGGACATGTAAGCTCTGGCTGGGGCCGTTTGTATCCTTGGCGGTGCTGGTGACCTTCTTCGCCTGTGTCTCGGCAAACTGTCGCTCAGCATCCGCGATACTAGAAGCACCTCCAAACTGCAAGAAAGGCGAGGGCTTGTCTGTGACAGTAACCTCGCCTACCCTCCATCCATCGCCACCTCCTTCAACATCGTTAACACAATATACTAAATGGAATGCCAGGCCAAGAGTGGAAAGCGCCACGAGAGCCTGAAAAGTCTCCTCGTCGACTCTTCGAAATCGTGTCTCGGCATCGGACTCCCAGTCTACCTCAACCTCACCGGACACGGGGTGGGGCTCAAGGCTACCACCTTGTGCAATCTGCACAAGATCTGTTGTTTTTTCTTTATCGTAGCAGAGCAATCGAATCCATGGCTCAGAGCTGGTAGGTGACAAAAGCTTGACTCGCTGACGTAGTATGGGGGAGAGGAGTGGCAGGATGCCGATAGCAGGCTCGGTAGAAAGGGTGGACGGTGGGAGAGCAGGCAGGAACGGTGCCAGGAGTTGCGTCGCATCTGGCGGAGGAATTTGTGCGGTGGCCATGGTAAAGTTCGCGCGATTAATGGACGATATGTCTATTTATGTTGCGATTGCGACTTATTATGCATCAGTTCTGGTGTACAGAATCGAAAAATCGAGGATCGTGAGAGTGGATTTCACGTGCAAATGGATAAGCTCTCGTGGATCCAGTAAGCGTAGATGGGGGAACAGGTATCCAGTAAAGATGTAGCGCAAGATTAATTATTAACAAGAAAATCCGATTAGTTACAAGATACAAGCAGACGAAAGAGGTGACATTGAAATCAGGAAGGGGATGGTAGAGATATATGCGACGAGAGAGCATGTGTTTTGTTGCTTGCTCGGCAAAGAGAGCTAAAATCTAGCCTACTAACCTACCTACCTATCGGCGACACGGCACAAATGCATTCAAGAGGCAAGTGACGTCCCTTGTCCATGCGCTCCTTCCCCCCATAGCGAAGCCCCGGAATCTCCAAAGCTCTGTTCCTTCTGAGAAAGTCCAGCCAATAACGGAGACAAGGGTCTCGGCCGGAGCAATGGAGGTAGGAGGCTTCTCGGAGGCTGTGCTTCTGGTAGCAGTGATTGTGGGGAAGAACAACCCCACGTTTACTACGTAGTATGGCCGACCTCTTAGTATCTTCATCATTGAAAGAATACCGTTATTTTTGGATATAGTAGAGTTCTTAGACAACGCTCTTTATTTGCGTTATCCTACCTTGCTACGTCTCAAGTTTTACCATCTGATCTGCAGACTCTATCATCACCTGCATTCAGGCCAGAAAGTGCAGGTGACAATGCTACGCTTTTGGTTGGTTCCAACGGCCCGAGCTAGCTTTTAATGGATGAACCCTGGTCGAGACCCCTGACATTGTCAAAAAAAGAGATCGCCTTTCAGCCTTCTATCGGTTCGGTCCATGAGTTCCTGTTCGGTCCAAGAGACCCCGAGGTTGATTCGGAATCCAGATGTATATCCAGTTCTAGGAAGATTCGAATACCGAGATAGTCTTTTCCCTTTGCACACAGACCAAAGGGTCACTCCTCGCAGGCCATCTTCACAACACTACCTACCTAAGTAGGTAGTCAAACATGCCAAGGCACGAAAAAAAGGACTTCAATATCATCCGTCAACACCCGCCTCCACCCGCTCGCTCATCTCAGACTAACTCCTAATATCAGAAATTATGCCGTCACACAAGAATCCATCGTGAGTGCGACAAGGAAATTTCTAGCCAATGTGGCCACGGATCTCAATTATCGTGATATAATACCTAATAATGACGAACTCGCCCGCAATTCCTATCCAAATAAATCTTTTCGACATGTCATTCTTTATGTAACTGGATTCACGAATACCACACGCTGTTATCGCACTATCGTCTCCGCACATTGATTTCCGGTGCATCGCATTTTTGCTTATCAGTAACTTTTTCTATCAGCAACTTCAACCAACGTCTTGTTCTGCTTCCGATATCCGAAGCCAACGATCTCGAAATTAGCCATATCAACTATCTTTACAAGTCGCAACCAATTCGATTAGTTGCTCTCCGTTTCTGGGTCCGCAGTCCGCCAGGACTGAAGCTTGATGAATGTCACACAAAGAAGGGCACCTCAAGGATGAGGTAGGAATTTAGCATTTCATTCACGCGATTCTGGGCTCACGATCGCAATTAGGGCTCAAAGGTCCAAGTAGTCGCTGCCGGCGGAATTGCAGGACTTGTCTCAAGGTACTATTTCGTCCCCAGTCCTCCTTCAAAACGTGCACTGCGATTGACTTTCTGATCCTAGATTCGTCGTCGCTCCCCTCGACGTCGTCAAGATCCGTCTTCAGCTCCAACCTCACTCCCTTCCCGGCCCAGTAGCAGCTCTGCGCAATGGTCCAGCTTACCGAGGGGCCTTTGCGACACTAAAACATATCCTCAAGCATGAAGGCTTGACAGGTTTGTGGAAGGGCAATGTCCCCGCTGAGCTTTTATATGTTTGCTATGGTGCTGTGCAGTTCACGGCCTATCGATCGACGACCGTTTTCCTTCGAACAGCTTTCCCTTCGAGATTGCCAGATGCTGCGGAAAGTTTTATTGCCGGTGCGGCCTCGGGCGCTGCAGCTACGTCTGTGACATATCCTCTTGACTTGCTAAGAACACGATTCGCAGCTCAGGGGCAGCACCGCATATACCACTCACTCCGTAGTGCAATCTGGGATATTAAGCGCGACGAAGGATGGCGGGGGTTCTTCAGAGGCATTGGACCCGGCCTCGCCCAGATTATGCCCTTTATGGGTATCTTCTTCGTCACATACGAGTCCCTCAGATCGACCTTGGAAGGGTTGCGCATGCCGTGGGGCAGTGGCGATGCTACAGCCGGTATGTGTGCCAGCGTCATATCCAAGACAGCTGTATTCCCTCTTGACCTTGTGCGAAAGCGCATTCAAGTTCAGGGACCAGCACGCAGCCAATATGTCTACGAAAACATCCCCGAATACTCCACCGCCCGAGGTGCTATAAAGACAATTTTGCGCACAGAAGGGTTTCGCGGCCTTTACAAGGGCTTGACTATCAGTCTACTCAAATCAGCGCCGGCGAGCGCTGTCACTCTCTGGACATACGAACAGAGCCTGAAAGTGATGCTTGACTGGGATTCAGGCAGTAAGGAAACCATTCCCAATGAGATATAGACTGTAACAATACTTAATAGATTCATCATGACAGAGTAAGGAGTCAGATTGTCTACTACTACTTGCGTGGTTGTACTCCACAATAGCCTATTGGTTTATCCAATCATAGTGCAAGCGCAAGCGCAGCATTCTTTGCATCTGCTCGCTGGATGCACTCTTCAATGACTTGCCAGAACTTGGCAGTGTCGACTCCGCGTGGGATTCTGACACCTTGTTCACCGGGCGGGAGTAACTTGGCGATTGTGCGGCCTGTCTGCTTACCCTCCTTGGCCTCTTCAAAAGTCCCCTCGGTGATAACAGTAACCTCGAACCGCTCATCATGCTGAGGGGGCTGGCTGTGCTTGGCGTCCCACTCGAAGAAGGGGATCTCGCTTTCCGTGCCGATAAGTACAGCGGCAACGGCTATAGGGTCATGGAGAGGAGGACCAGCGGTGATGCCGAAAGCGTCACTGGAAACGTCAGTTGAAGCTACTACGGTGCAGTATTAAGACATACGCATATGTTTGAGCAAAGAAGTAAAGAAGCTCAACAAGCATGGTTCGGAGAGTTGTCTTTCCGGAGCCTGTTTTCTCGGCATCAGGTCCATACAAAAGCATATCTCTCACCCCAGGCGTTGCCAGCACTTGATGGCTGAGATCGAGCGGTACGATTGTGGTCTTGGCAGCAATCTCCCTGTTATGGAAGACTGTTGCAGCAGCCTCAGGGTCAACAAGAATGTTGAACTCAGCCCAAGGCGTGTAGTTCCCGATTCTAGGTCGGCCGTCGACTTCACCTAGTGGCGCATCTGAGAAGTTATCACCGATAGAGCCGCCCATGAGACTGACACCCTTAATGTGGCTGATAAGTTCTGGGTACGCGCGGAACAGGGCTCCAACATTGGTCAGCGCACCCGTCGCAACAATCCACGCTGTGCCGGGCTGTTGGGCACGTAGAGCTGTGGCCATCGCCTCCACGGCCGGCATGGTAGAAGGTGTGACGAGCGGCGTGGGCAAAAGATCGGTGCCGTCCAGTCCAGAAACGCCATGGATGTCTGTTGGCGCATGGAGGGCAGGGCGCTCAAGGGCCTTTCCCAAGCCGATATACAAAGGAATATCATGCATTCCAATGGCGGTGAGAATGGAAGCCGCATTGCGTGTGGTATTCCTATATACAGATTAGAAATAGGTTCTCTTCATACACCACAGTGTTCGCGTTGCAGCATCATTAACATACTCAAGAGATGCATTCCCAAAAACTGTTGAGATGCCGAGCAGTCTTATCTGAGGGTGGTAAGCTGCAAGGAGAATTGCGAAAGCGTCCTGTTAGATTGTTAGTAGTGTGTATGATCGTGGAATGTATGAGCTAGGAGGGAGTTGCTTGAAGACAAGACTGATATAGTAGACTAAGTCTTGTATCGTAACTAAAATTTCTTTCTGTGTGACACTGAAACGAGCAGTTCCATATCTGTGTATACGTACATCATGGCCTGGATCACAATCCAACCAAACTGGAACCTGAGTCTCAGACATGGTGGATGATAACCGTCTATGTAGATAAAGGGGAAAGTCGTTGAGAAAAATGAATAAACTATAGGTTTGTGTAAAAGAAGAGTTTAGTGATGGATTCTGCGTCAAAAAATTAGACTGGAGTGAGTAAGAGCCTCAACCACAATTGGATAAAACAAAATATACCGATATTGCAAGTGAGTTGTTAAAAGTTGTGACGTTTTGTCAGCCTACAGGACTCTTTAATAGACCCTGGAAGCTCTAGTTATGGTGGGGTATCTTCCCCTCATTCTGCTGGTTGTTTTCTTTTAGCTTGGATGAAACTTGACTCAATTGACTGAAATCTGGGGCGCACGCTCCAGGCATTTTGTTTGATCTGGCCTAGGTATAGTACATACAGTAGCTGGCAACTTGGCTAGCAACTGAACTAAACAAAGCAGCTTCCTTTTCGAGCAGGAGGTTATGCTCGTATATATCAAATTTACACACAAAAGATGCGTGTGTGGATTTGTTGTGGTAAACAGTTGATTATGGGTATCTAGGTAGACTCGGCTTTGTGCCGAATATATTTCATGATGATAGCAATCCTGACTCCTGGTAGCCGAGGCCGCGCAGTCTATGTCTTCTTGCGCGCCTCCATCACACGCAACACATCCGCAGCATTATTAGCATCGCCCTTGCGCTTCTTTGCTCCTCGCTTTCGTTTTGGTCCACCTTTTGATTGTCCCTCATCGTCATCGTCTTCTTTTCCGCCCCACTTCGAGAGCTTGACTCGACTCTCGTCAAAGTCTTCCTCGTCAGCGAGCCGACTTGTACCGAAGCCCATGTCAAGATCTTCGTCATCTCGGTCTGCCATTTGTATGAGTCTCTTCTTCCGTTCCTCCATTGCTTTCTTCTGTGCTTCTTCACCCTCGCCATCCTCGTCGTCGTCGCCTTCGTCGTCATCTTTTTCTGTCTTGATCGGGTTAAGAGCCGCCGCGCGCTTGAACGCTGCCATGATTGCAGGGTCAGACATGGATGGTGCTTTGTTCCGTTCTTCTTCTGACACAAGACCTGTCTTAGCACCTTGAAAATAGTTTCTAGCTGCCTGCGGTCTCGGTGGTGGCGGCATCGAAGTGTCTGCAGTGGGCTCTTGGTCGTTTTTCTGTTGTTTCGTTTCTTTGGAATCGTCCTCTCCGTCGGAATCTGAGTCTGAACCGTCCATGCCAGCCAAGGGGTCGTAATCATCACCTACGCCATCAAAGATGTCCATATCCTCGTCTTCTTCAGGCTCCTCTTCCGTTTTCTTGTACTGCTCCGGAACCTCCATGCCAAGAGGCTTTGCGTCCTTCTCTGGCATCAAAAGACCATTGCGGTCGTTCTCGTCTTCATCAGCACCAGGTTGGACTTTGCGAATCTTTCTCTTCTCGTGTCCATCCTCATCCACGATAATCAAAACCTCTCGTCCTTTGTGATCTCGCTCTATTCGTGAACCCGCCTTTTGCTTGATACCGACCTTCTTGAACCGATCCCCAAGTGCGTTTGCCTGTTGTGCTTTGGCTGCTTCTCGTGCTGCCTTTAATTCTGCCAATATTTGGTCGCGTGTTCGCTTCTTCCCGGGCGCCAGAGATACTGTAGACAGTTGACCCTTCTTCTTCGTCTCAGTCTTTTCTTTGGTAACTGCCTCGACTTCCTTTCCTTCTAGCTTTTCGAACTCATTGTCGATGTCGATGTCGATTTCTGGTTCTAGTTCGGGCTCAGTGTCTTTCTCAGGCTCCCCCTTCTTCTCCCCGTAAATGTCCTCTCCCTCTCGAATCCTTTTCAGGAGCTTAAAATCGAGGCCCTTGACCAGATGTGTGCTGCTTAAATCTCCGCCTGCGATCTCGAACCGTCGCTTTTCGAATGTTTCCTGGTCGATCTCCTCATCCTTCAGTTGTTTTTCGAGTTCTTTAAGTTTCTGTACTCGTTCATCATCTGTGTCTTCGTCACGTTCCTTCGATCGATCGATATAACCTGAGGCAAGTTTGACACCCTTAGGATCGTAAGACTTAAATTTCCTTTGGGGTCGAGCCGCATTGTTGCGCTCAGCAAGTTGTCGCGCAAAGTCCGCTTGAGCACCAGCTACGGCGCGTCTATCGAATTGAGTTAGTGCGTTGTCCAAGAGTATCTGAGAACAACTTACGGTGTCATTGGGATGCTTGATCTTTGTCTTGAACCAAGCGCATTTCCGCCAGCTGGGGATGATGCGGATGCGCCATCTTTACCGGCAGAACTCTTTTGTGAGTTTGCAGCTATAAGCTTGCGAAACTGGTCATTGTTCATTTTGAAGTAACTGTCCCAGTAATAGAGCACTAAATAGCCAAAAGGCTGAGTTGATGTTGTGATAAGTTGGGCTTGTATGTTGAATTCAGAACCTCGACAGGAAGTTACATTTGACGATCATGTGGCTGGTGAATGTGGCTGTGCAAAAAGTCACGAGTTATCGTGTCGAAACGCGATTTTGTACTCCACTCTACGCGCTTTAGACATCACTAACTCACACCTTGGTTCGTCACATCTTGTCAGAACCTCTCAAGCAACGCACAAGCTGACGCCCATATCGGATTCTGGATGACAATCGTGATATTTGATATATATCCTACGTTATCTAATTCAGAAAATACCATGTGATGCCAGGACGGCGATGATTAGGATTCGTCAACTGGCGCATCAACTCACCGCCAATAATTATTGTGAACTTTACCAGCAGAACAACACAGTCATCAAAAAGAAAGAGACAAGATGGGAAGTGTTCTTGACAAAAACTCTTCTCAAGTGAGAAAGCGCATCGAGACGCATACTTTTGAAAATGAAGGTGGTGATGAGTATGAGGGCAGCGAGTTTGGCGGTTTCAACGACTATTTCAGGCGCAAGAAAATCAAACTTCAGAATCTGGATGTTGAGACGCGTGCGAAGTCGGACAAACCCCAAATATTCAAGGGTATTGTCGCGCATGTGACAGGGTATACTCAACCACCATTGCATGTGTAAGTATCACTTGAGTCGTCTTGGTCTGTATATTAACTCACAGTCACAGTCTGCATCGTGAGATAGTGCAGCACGGCGGTGGATTTCTCCAATATCTGGACTCGAAAACAATGGCCACACATATTATTGCCTCGACGCTGCCCCCCAAAAAGTCCGTCGACTTCAACCGGTACCGGATCGTCAAACCTGCATGGATCATGGATTCTATTAGAGCCGGACAACTTCTCCCATGGTCCAACTATCGCGTCTTAGACGAGGGTCCGAGACAGAAAGTGCTCGCATTCGATGGAAGCAGTGGCTTAGCGCCATCGACTCCCCGGGCCAAACAAGGATATCGTGAACAGCCTGATAACAGTTTCTACACTGGCCAATTCAAGGCGCCTGTTCTACCTAGCCAGTCTTTGAGTCAGACCATCGAGAAGGCTCAGACACCATTTCGCGGCATGAGTCGAGCTCCCGGCACAACACCAACAGAAGGAGTCGATAGTCCCTCTTTCAAGAGGCCAGGAGCATGTCATAGATCTCCTGTCGTGGACCAATCAATTGCAACTCCATGCCATTTAGAAATAAAGAACGACAACGATAACGCCGAGTCCCAAGCAGAAGCAGTCTCTGCGTCCAGGCTTCAGGTCAAAGCGCAGCAGCCTTCAAAACCGATGACATCTGAAGAGCACAATGCACAACTGTTGTCCGATCCACGAATCAGAAAGTCATCGACAGCCAATCCCGACTTTCTAAAGCAGTTCTATTCTGAGAGTCGACTGCATCACCTCTCCACATGGAAAGCTGAGTTGAAATCGAGAATGCAACGATTAGCTGTAGAAAAGGGGCAGTCGACACTTAACACCAAGAAGCGCCTAAACTCGAGACGATATGTTATGCATGTCGATTTTGACAGCTTCTTTTGTGCAGTTTCGTTAAAGAAGAAGCCTGAACTCATTAACAAGCCAGCTGTTGTTGCGCATAGCACAGGGTCCGGGTCGGAAATTGCAAGTTGCAACTATCCTGCTCGAGAATTTGGAGTGAAAAACGGCATGTGGATGAAATCAGCACTCGAGTTGTGTCCAGACTTAAAAGTGCTTCCTTATGACTTCCCTGCATATGAAGAAGCCAGTCGCCTGTTCTACGAATCCATCTTAGACATCGGTGGCGTGGTGCAGAGCGTCAGCATAGACGAGGCTCTTATCGATATAACGTCAGTTGTCATGAAATCTACTGGATCCCAAGACATGGGGCCTGATTCAGGAACCGTTGCTCGGGAGAGGGACATTGCAGGTAAGATTGCAAAAGACCTTCGTGAGAAAATCAAATCCCTCACACACTGCCATGTTTCTGTTGGAATCGGCGCAAACATTTTGCAAGCTAAAGTCGCGCTACGAAAAGCCAAGCCTGCTGGCCAATATCAATTAGAACCAGGCGATGTATTAGATATGATCGGTGACCTCAAGGTTGTGCAGCTTCCTGGTGTTGCCAGGAGTATTGGAGGAAAACTTGAGGACATTGGTGTCGTGCAAGTCAAGGACTTGCGACAAGTGTCAAAAGAGCGCCTTATTTCAATCCTTGGACCCAAGACCAGTGAGAAGCTCCGAGAATATGCTCTTGGTATTGACCGTACAGAAGTTGGTGAGCAACCGCCACGCAAGTCTGTGTCTGCAGAGGTCAACTGGGGCATCAGATTTATCAATCAACCAGAAGCAGAGGAATTTGTCTATAATCTTTGCAAGGAACTTGAAAAACGACTCTTGAACGAGAACGTCAGGGGAAAGCAGTTCACCATGAAGATTATGAGGAGATCGCTGGATGCACCCCTGGATCCACCGAAATCCCTGGGTCATGGTAAATGCGACACATTCAATAAAAGCACCACTTTCGGGGTGGCCACTAATGATCAACAAGTCATTGGTAAAGAAGCCGTCAATATCTTGCGGTCCTTCAAGTTTAGCCCTGGCGATCTTCGCGGACTTGGTGTACAAATGACAAAGCTCGAACCCATCAAGACCAACTTGACAGCTCCTGATGGTAGTCAGAAGAGATTGGCATTCGGCGCCTTTACAAAACCGTCGCCAGCAAGGAAAAGTTCTACCGCAGAGCAGATCGAAGAGATCGAAAGTCCCGAGAAACAGAAAGTGACACCCGGTCATGGATTTTCGAAAGATCCAATCGCCGACGATCCCTTGACACCACGAAAGCAGAAAATACACCCTGCCATGGCATTGACAAAGGCTAGTCAAGATGATGCGAAGGCGAAAACACCTCTTAACATATCCGGGACTCAATTCATCATGCCTAAAGACGTGGATCCCACCATCCTAGCAGAATTACCTAGCAGCATTCGCAGCAAGCTCATGGCTCAGAAATCGCGGATGCCACAAGAGGCGGGATCCCCAATACCCAAATCCAGATCCGAGAGTCCCATGCCGTTGGATGTATGTCCGACACAGGTAGATCCCGAGGTTTTCAATGCATTGCCTGACGATATGAAGGCCGAGATTATGGCTACGTATGGGCGAAAACCCAAACAACCTACACCGCACCAGTCCCCGCGCAAGGATCGCACGATACAACCGAGAAAACCTACGACACCTTCAAAGCGAGGCAGGCCGCGAGGCTTATTTGGCAAAGCCCAGAGGCAAAGAGATGCCCAGGCTGGTCTATTGCAGACCAATTTTCGATCTTTGAATCAGGTTGGTGACGCCTTTCAGGAAGGAGACGTTGCTGAGGAGCTTGACTCGGAATTTCTCGCAGAGCTTCCCGAAGATGTGCGGAAGGAGGTCGTTGAAGACCACAAGAGGCGGAAAAAAGCCCAGCAGACAAGGCTAGAAGCTCCTTTGCACAAACAAAACCCCACTGATACAGACGTGGCCCTACCAGGGGGGCAACTTAGGATTCAGTTCGCGGCAGTGCCACGTAAGGTATCGTTTGCCAGCTCAGGGGTGACCTCGACACAGGAAATCAAAGACATGCTGGACGCTTGGCATACAGACACGAGGAAAAACGGCCCTCATCGCGGAGACATAGAAGTACTGGAAAAGTTCCTCGAGCGGGTGGTTCAGGAAGAGCGTGATTTGGAAAAGGCGACCAAGCTGGTGAAGTGGTTGGATGTGTTGGTTGAGCAAGATGGTAGAAAGGGGCGAGGACAGGAGAGTTGGAGACGATCAGTGGAGGGCATCAAGGTAATTGTGCAACAGGCTGTGAAGCAGCGGGGCATGGCCCCTTTGAAGTTCTGAATACTTGTTGGCTACATACATGATACGACAGCAGTTTATGACCATATACCCATCTAACAATACTTCTACTCTACATCCAGACAGGACTTCTTTAGTACATCACAATCACAACAGAAATAACCCCATGACCGAGAGACTAAATAGGGCTCCTGGTATCATCAGCACTGCCCCTCTATTTGATGCCCCCTCGGATAGTTGATAGACACTCAACCTAAGTGGTCCTCCGCAAACCTGAGACGAGTTGCCCTCGCACGGATTCTCACAATCATCATCGTTGAGCTTTGCTGAAAGGCTTGACAAGTATGGAGAACACCAGCATTCCCTAACGATCCCGTATATAAGCCAAACCCAGTCTCACGTTTATGGTTCGAGCACATACCGTGACCACTCCAGCCCTGCGTATTTGTATTGTGTCCCGTTGGAAGTGCAGAACTCGAGACACATGGGGACTGTCATCTTTCCGGCTCTGACGAGATGGGTGCCACCGGCAAGAGCGCGGTCTTCGGCGGAGTCCTGAATCTGCGTCGTCTCGTTGTAGCAGCCATAGTATTTGTAATCGCCCGATCCTCGATAGATACTTGGTTGCGGTGCGTCATTGCTGGAAATTTCCTGTGATGTAACTGACAAAACAATGAAAGATAATATTGTGATAACATAGAGTGTTCTAGGCATTTGAGAAGTCGAACTTTCTGCTTTGTAAGTGATGGGTTGAACAGGCTGGTAAGTACAGACACAACAGAGACCCCGGAGGTGATCTACAATATTACAAAAGAAATCTCAGGATTACCTTGTCGTTCTCGCCGGATATCTTCCTTTTATCTGTAGAGTATGACGCTGGAGGCTTAGGGCTCATGGTGTAGTGGCGGCGCATTACTTTCTTTAGAATCCCGCAACTGGAATGTGTAGAAGAGGCGAACGACGCATTTGGCGACGGTGACAGTCTGTTTGAAACATTTTTATTCTCTTTTAGTTATCTTTAGCTAAGAAATTCATCCGTCTTTGTAAAAGGTGCCTCTGGAAGCCAAGCAGTTTTGAGCAGTATAGGTAAGTTTCAGTAGTGATATTAGTTACAGATCCCATCGTCCAGTTACCTATATCAATGCTCCTCTCGGTCAATTTTTCTCTGCGGAGCGACATATTGAATTAGCTCTATCCATACAATCTTTTTAAGTACTCACAAGTAACTATGTGTAGTGTGTACCTTTGTACTTTGTTTTATCTTCAATGGTAAAGTGTTGAGCTTCTAGAACTTAACTGACTAACATCTATTAGACCCTGGCTGGTGGAGTCAGATGAAGCACAATAACCACTCAAAACCCCCATATTTGTTTAAAGCTGAAGGCTAACGAAGAGATAAGGACAGGTAGGTACTCCATGAAACCCCCGGTCTACCACCAATTTGGAAGGTAGCTACACCTATCAGTGCTCCAGCTCTAATGTCAGACTAACCTGAAGCTAGGTACCTTTAGTTTTTGTCCCACTACAGAACCATCAACCTCCTCCTCTCTCTTTATTCTTCTTCTCCTTCTCCTCCGCCTCCTCCTCCGCACATCTCCGCAAACACCAATTGTCAAGCGTGATATTGAGCGCATTTGCGACAGTGACTATCTCGCTTGTATAAGCACCTGCGCATCGTTGTCCTTGCACTCGACACGTTCCCTATTACTCCGCACTTGCGCAACATCTTTCACGTTTTTGAAGCCCCTCCATAAATAACAAGCATTGTCATCATGAGCGGCTTCATCGACTACTCCAAGACTACCAAGTCGAAGAACTACCATGGATCTGGTTCTTTTGCCACTTTCATGATCATTGCCCGTGAGTTAGATCCATTGCGATCAATTGCTTCTCAGCACTAACAATGCCGCAGCTGTGTGCTTCTTCCTGGGTATCCTTTTCGCGTCGTTCCCCTACGACTTCCCTCTCCTCTGGACCAAGGCCCCCGTGCCCGATAACTTCTTCGACCATCTCGAGACGCATCTGAAGTTCGTGCACCAGTCCCCTGCACTTATCAGCCGTATTCTCCACATTGTCATCTCCATCGGTTTTATCGGCTTCTTCATCAAGCTCTTCCGCCCGAGCGAGGCCAACTTCCTCTTTGACGGTGCATCTCTCATCCTCTACCTCATCGGTTTCGGTGTCTACGTTGCCAACATTGTCAAGGCTCTCCGAAGCGTTAGCGCCGAGATCTGGACCAACGATGGCTTCGACGGCAAGACTCACCAGGGTGAGAGCGGCGAGCTTATTCTTGGTCGCGAGGACAGCTTGAAGGTTCTTTCAGCCAGCAATACTATTCTCGCTCTTGTCCTTGTCGGCATTCTCGTTCTCCAAGCCGGCGAGTGGTATGCTGAGAAGAAGGAGGCCGACGATGTTGCCGCTATGGAGGCCAAGGAGGCTGCTGAAAAGAAGGAGGGTTCTCCCACCAAGGCTTCTAACAAGAAGAAGCAGTAAATGCTTCTCCATAGTCGTGATGCAAAGCCAGATCGGATAGGAGTCAAGTCAATACTTGGATCAGCTCCTTGTACTTGATATGTATAAGTCACTGTATACCTAGTAGTTTATAGGCTATCAATCGATGTCCTACATATTTGGAAAGCGTATATTTGCTGTTTATTAGAGGAACCCTATCAATGTCTGCTGTCGACTTTTTTAAATATAATTATTTGATAAAGAGGTAATTAGCAACAGAACTCCCACTACGATGTCCTAAATCAAGCTTGCCAGCAGCTTCCATCTGATGGAACTAATCTTGTAAGGCGCAACGAAACACGGGACGAAAGAGAATGGGCACATATGCAAATCAAGGGACTTTACTTAACGAGTCTATCCTAACGCCATCTATTCAGCTCCATAAAATAATCCCAACATCCAAAGAATTTAACTAGGACATAGTTCATACGGACATCTTCATAGCAATTGTCTTATGGGGGTCATATCCCTTGACTGTGAAATCCTCTGCCTTCCATCCGTCAATGCTTCCGCCCTTTTCTCGGGCGATTTCCAACTCAGGGAAGTTTCGCGGCTCGCGCTCAAGCTGAACCTTGAGGGCGTCAACATGATCGAGGTACACATGAGCATCACCCATGACATGGGTAAGGCTGCCAGGGACCAGCTCACAGACGTGCGCCATCATGTGTGTTAGCAGCGCGTAGCTGGCAATGTTGAAGGGAACGCCGAGTCCCATATCGCAGGATCGTTGGTAGAGTTGACAGTGGAGGTGTCCTTGAGGCTTCTCTTCTGGGTTCTCGTCCTTGCTTCGGGGATAGGATACGTAGAACTGGGCGAACATGTGGCAAGGTGGCAGAACCATCTTCTTCATGTCGGCAGGGTTCCAGGCTGAAAGAACCAGACGGCGGTCATATGGGTTGGTTCGTAGCTTGTGAATGATCTCGGCAAGCTGGTCTACGCCCTGACCAGTGTAATCTGTCTTGGCATCGACGTACTCGGCGCCAAAGTGTCGCCATTGGAAGCCGTACACAGGGCCTAGGTCGCCGACCTCACGGTGTTGAAGACCGAGGTTATCGAGGAACTCGCGTGAACCATTACCATCCCAGATCTTAATACCAGCCTCACTGAGGCTCTTGGAAGAGGTGTTGCCCTCGATAAACCAGAGAAGCTCCGCAATGACAGCACGGGTGAAGACACGCTTCGTGGTAAGGAGGGGCAGAATGGGGGTCCCGTTGTTGTTGAGGGCGAATTTTAGAGGTCGAGGGGCGAAGATCGAATATGTTCCTGTGCCGGTTCTACAAGCTTTATTAGAAAGGTGAAGGCACCTGGTCACATCAGTGGCGTCTTACCGATCTGGTCGACGTTCGCCGCTTTCGAGAATTTCTCGAACGAGGTCAAGGTACTGGTTCTCTTCATGGTTGATAGATTTCGAGCCATTGGATGGGCTAGAGTCCGTGGTATTATGTGAGACTGTCATTTTGGCAGCAACAGTGATCGATCAATGAGTATAAAGAAGCGTGGTGGCGGTGATTCAGGATGTCGAATATTAGGGATAGATGGTTGCTAGGCATAATGTAATCAATTAAACTACTAGTCGCGTCTTGTCGCGTCACACCGCGATTTCCCCTCCAGCCCCGCCATCTGTCTGTCGTCTCAGACCCTGAAGGTGGGAGGCACTACTAGGTTAGTAGGTAATGTTCGCGGGGTATTAATAGAGTGTGCCAAGTATGTGAGTGAACATAATATTTTCACAAGTTATTGGTAAAGTGTAATAATAAAAATACACGTAGAGTGAGGGCTCCAAGGATAAAATATGGTACGGAAGGGGAACTCAGTACCTGGGAACCCGACTAGCGTATATGCCAATAGAAAACAGCTTCTGTGCTTCATTGGAGAACTTAGTCACGAGGTCTAAAATTTCTCCGAATCGAATACTTATCAAGGCGAGAAGGATGCGGACAATGAGAAGCAACCTGGTCTTGTTTATATGCGCTGTTGAGTGTCTGTCTACCTGCCTATACACAGAATTGTCAATCACACCAAGGCGCGCAAGAACAGTTACAAATAAATCACTCACTTTTTGAATCGAGAAAATTCGCAACTCGATATACCCACATCCCGATTGTCTCTTGCTTAGACCTGTCGAAGTTTATTGTACAACCACACAAGCCGTGACCGGAGTGGATATCTTATCAATCAGTTCGATCAAGCTGCAGGACGCTAGTCAGAAAACTGCAGCAAAAAGCCAATTTTGTTTCCGCGTTACAGGGCTTTCCAACTCCTCATAGGACAATGGAGGGTTCAGACGGAATTTTTCATGGTCAGGGACCACATGAAGAGCCTTTCAAAGCCCCAGTCCTACAAACCGAATGTAACGAAATCCCTGAGCTTCACGGCTTCAAGCTGTGCACGGTCGATCTGATAAGAGACGGCTCTGTATGATTGGGTCAAATAGGTGCGAAAAGCGGAATGTCTGATGTCACATGTTGGACTGTTAAGAAATTTTCTCCATGGGACAGGGACGGTCTGGGTCTGGATTGATGAATGGATAGATGCCCAAAACGTGCAACACCAGTACCTGTCCACCTCTACCTACCACCTACCTACCGACCTGCAGCAGCATACCTAACGCTCGGTTTATCAGGCTCGCAGCACAGGGCGACAGTTTATGTTGCAGGCATTGGCCAGTAATAAATAACTCGTGCAGGTAGTGAGTGAAGCAACTTGACCTGATAGAATAGCTCGCCCTGTAGCTGCGAGGTAATTTGTTCCCCTCACTCTGTTTTTTGGTCTCTTTTTTTTTTCTCGTCACGACATTGATCTTTGCGGCTGCTTCTTCGACAAATGACTCAGAGTTACAATTGAGAAACACGGTTCGCTCTACGAGCTGGGAATTCCTTCCTCTGATATTCGATTCGCTTTAAACATATCTTCCGCTCTTTCTCGCGACTGCAATACTTTGATTATTTCGCACTTGAAGCTACAGTCTATATACTTCGTTGGATCTGTCTTGCGACTCCACATCATTCGACCGAGACAATACCTACGAATTCTATTCAGGAAGGTCTTCCGCCGACAAACCGCATTCCGATACCTTCTCCTTCTCCGTATTGGACATAACATTCTCGTTGAATTCACTAAAGCCCAACTGCGATGGAGCCGAGTCCTATCTCTGTTGAGGCGGCTCATGCGCCTGAGCTCCATCTCAAGGCCAAAACAGCTCTTACGGAAGCACTTGAGGATGTGCTCTGTGGATCGGTGTGTGCTATTGCTCGAGGCAAACCCGACTGTGCTGATTGAAATAGGTTGCTGGTGCCGTTGGCAAGTACATCGAATACCCTTTCGACACAGTCAAGGTTAGACTACAGAGCCAACCTGATCACCTCCCGCTACGATATACCGGCCCATTGGATTGCTTCCGACAAGCTATCAAGAGTGATGGAGTGTTGGGTCTTTACCGGGGCATCACTGCTCCTTTGGTCGGCGCTGCCGCTGAAACGAGCAGTCTATTTCTCTTTGAAAGTCTTGGTCGCGAACTGCTTTTTGCAAGCAACATGGCCTCTCGAGAACAGGGTCTCTCATTGCCCCATCTTTGGTTGACTGGTGCCTTCTCTGGAGCCTTTACATCCTTTGTTCTAACCCCAATTGAGCTTGTCAAGTGCAGAATCCAGGCCCCCTTGTTGGGCGACGGCTCTGCTGGTGTTCCTCTCCGCCCTATTCCTGTCATCAAGCAAGTCTTTCGCCATGAAGGCCTTCGCGGGTTCTGGCACGGTCAGCTCGGCACACTTATTCGAGAGGCAGGTGGTGGCTCTGCTTGGTTTGGTGCCAAGGAGACTGTGACAAGCATGTTCTATCAGCACAAGGCGAAGACAGCTACATCAGCAACTGAAAAGCAGCAGATCCTTGACACGCCATTGCCTTTCTGGCAGCAAGCTATTGCCGGCGCATCGGCAGGTGTTTCATACAACTTCTTGTTCTTTCCTGCGGACACAATCAAGTCACGAATGCAGACAGCCGCCGTTAGTGACCTTGTGCAGCGACGAACATTTTGGCAGGAAGGCTCTATACTATGGCAGCAGCACGGGATCCGGGGCATGTACCGCGGTTGCGGCGTTACATGTATTCGATCAGCGCCGAGCTCTGCCTTCATCTTTATGGTTTATGACGGCTTAAAGCGAAACTTTCCCCTCCAATAACACATGGAATTTGGATGGGGTGTTTCTTGCTTATAGCGGACAAAGTTCCACCAACTGGTTTGAAAAAGCGATTTTGTTCTTACGCATCGTTACGAGTGGCTAGAGCATCTAAGGCGTTCATCTTTGAATTTTAGGAATATACCAGGCTGGCGGGTTGGAGCATGAGTTGAAGGTATCATTTCTCAGTTGATGATTTAGATAGACAGTTACACAAAACTTTTGATAAAATAAGTATTAGAGCGCGTTGTACTCGACGTTTCAATGCAGCTTCATTCAATGATAATGATCAAAATGTGAACTTTACAATGTTCTTATGCCGGATCACCTTACTCCTTCTTGTTGATCTCACCGCTTGCGAGATCCCAGTTGTTCAAGTGTCCAATCGTTGTGCAGAGGTATGTAGCAAAGGTAAGCCAGCCAAGGTAGGGAACTTGGCACCAAGCAGCAGTAGAATCGATGGTGCTGTAGAGATAAGTGAGATAACCATTGACTCCGAGGAGTGTCACGATGTCAACCGAGGCCTCAATGGGGCGGTATAGGCCGAAGAAAAGAGGTGTCCAGATGAGGTTGAGGCCAAGTTGAATGGAGTAAAGTGTCATTGCCTGTCGAGTGTTGACGATAGTCTCGGGAGAAGAGAAAGGGGAGAGGCCAATGTTAGCAACTCGGTAGGCGGCATATCCCATGACACTAATTATAGCTCGTCAGTATGTGCCAGACATGGCAATCTTTAATACATACCCGTAGAGAACGGTCCAGACGGGTCCGAATAGCCATGGTGGGGGTTGCAGCGAGGGTTTCTTCAAAGCAAGATATGTCTTTTGAGTTTCTATAGCAAAAAAAAAAAAAAAAAAGAATTAATGAACCTGCCGGCGAGGTCGTGGATAGAATGTTAGCTCACGAGTAGCGCTGAATCCAACAGCCGTACCGAGGCCGATGGGTAGCAAAACCGAAAGAGCCGGCTTGAGGAAGACCGAGTCTGGCAAGGTGAGGGCTGGAATGTACGTTGTCATGATTAAACACTTTGACTTAGAAAGCAGAACAAAATATTCAGTGTTCAGCAGTGTAAAATGGAAAAGGAAAAGTCAGGACATGTGGTAATATCTCTAATGGAAGGCAGTGACGTAATACATTTACAGCGAACTCTCTCATTGCCGAGGCTCCGGATTGTAATATCTGTCCATTAATGGAATATAGTGGGCTGATATTTTCAGAAGGTCAATATGGCCTGTTCAATCGAGGTACTGCATCACGATCGCACCAAGCGATGCATTTTGATAAGAAACTCACTAACAAGAAGAAAAAAAGTCAAAGCTCCTCGGTAACGAACTGTCTACTCAATTGAGTCAATGTTCTGGTGCGTTTCTGAGCAACGGGCTGTCTCAGGAGTTTTAATTGCTATCCATTTATGGCGCTAGTTAATCATGCCGCGAACAGTCGTGACGGGCAAGGATTTGTCCAATTTACGCGTGAGGCTGTCGCTGCTCTAACCGCGATCGCAGTGCACGGACCATATGTTTAATTGATCGTGATCCGCGCCTCGCGTTTCGACGCGACCACTACACGTCTAGACGCTCATTTCTTAGAAAATGGTAAGAGCGATGGGGCTCCTCCATTCTTTAATTCCCACACATAACCTGCAGTTGCCATCGACAACAATTGTTTTTGCAACTTCCTTTAGCACTCCTTAACCCTATACCATTTTTTGTTGGAAAGAGTTATCGAGTCCCATCTCTGCATTACTGTATAGGTCAAACTCGGAAGGCATTGTCTACGGTCATGGCTCGCACAGCAGCTCTGGGAAAGAGAGCCCGGGGCATCGACGAAACTGGTGAGTGATAAATGGAACAAACATACCCAACATCGTTGCTAATCTGCTGGTTCAAGATGTTCCCTGCCAAGTAACTACGCCTAAGCGAAGTCGACGTCTTGCAAAGGCTACTTCATATAACGACGAGAACCAAGATCCTCTATATTCCCCCTTTGACGATGAAGAAGACGACGTGTTGGCCGAGCTACCTCCCCGAACCCGAAAGTCGCCGTCACAGGCAACTACAAAGCAGAACCCCGTTACGCCTTCAACACCGCGACACCGAGATGCCCTCTCGGTGCCTCCTACCACGCCTAGACATGCTGTCATGTCGGCAGGCAAACTCTTCAGGAGGTTGACACCGCACACACCACTTTCCCCGAGCGCGGTTCAAACCATCTACCAACAAGCACGACAACTTTTTGCTCGTGGGGCCGAGCCTGGCCAACTAGTCGGTCGAGAGGAGGAACGAAACCAGCTAACGGAATTTCTCAACCGCTACTCTTCATCCACACCTCATGGCTGCCTTTATGTCAGTGGACCTCCAGGAACAGGCAAGAGTGCCATGATTACCGAGATGACTCGGCAATATGCCAACCACAAAGATGTCCGATCCGCATATGTCAACTGCATGAGCATTAAATCCTCCAAGGATCTCTACACTACATTGCTTGGTGCTCTTGGCCAGGGCTTTGACGCTTCAGAGGCTGATGCCATCACAACCCTACAAGCATTGTTTGTGCCAAAGACAAACTCGAGCACTGTCCACCTCGTTACACTGGACGAGATCGACCACATTCTTACCTTGGGCCTGGAGAGCCTTTATCGTGTATTTGAATGGTCCCTACAAAAGAACTCTCGCCTCATTCTCGTCGGTATTGCCAACGCCTTGGACCTGACTGATCGGTTCCTTCCTCGATTGAAGGCCAAGAACCTCAAACCTGACCTCCTACCATTCTTCCCTTACACCGCAGCACAAGTCAAGAACATCATCACCACACGACTTCAATCACTCATGCCCGCGGGTGGGAAGGAGGGATATGTGCCATTCATCCACCCGGCTGCCATTGACCTATGCTCTCGCAAGGTCTCAAAACAGACAGGAGATCTTCGCAAGGCCTTCGAGATTTGTCGGCGCGCACTGGATTTGATAGAAGTTGAGACTCGACAGAAGCACGAGGAAGATGCGAGGGAAGAGCTCCTACAAATGACGCCCTCCAAACGGCCTCTTGGAGAGAACATCAACGGAGCATCAGGTGGCACAAGAAGCGTGGTGCAGATAATGGCGAATTCTCTTAAGGCTCTTACAGCAGAAACCGCACCACGAGCATCGATCAGTCATCTCAACAAGATCACAGCAGCAGCGTTCAGTAACGGAACTACACAACGACTCAAGGCACTCAACCTTCAACAGAAGGCTGCGCTGTGTGCCCTGGTGGCCTACGAGAAGCGAATTCGAATTGCAGCCAAGATGGCCAATGGTGGTGCTACACCTTCAAAGTCGAAATTGTTGGCGCCAACTATCAAGACTTTGTTCGATGCCTACTGCCAGCTTTGCATCCGCGACTCGGTTCTGCATCCGCTATCAAGCTCCGAATTTCGCGAGGTTGCAGGCAGCCTCGAAACCCTAGGGTTGGTCACTGCATCTGATGGAAAGGCTGGAAGTTTTGCTGCACCACAGACACCCAGCAAGAGGGGTCGCAAGACTATGGCCGCAACTGGAGACGAGCGAAGACTCACAAGCTGTGTTGCAGAAAAGGAACTCGAGTCCGCGACCGACGGCATCGGCGCAGGTATATTGAAGAGCATTTTGAGCGGAGAAGCATTGGATTAGAGTGCAAAAAAGCATTCGAAAGAAAGAAAGTATACAACAGCACTGTACGGCGTTTTGGTTTGTCTCATTTTGGTTGGGTTTCGTTATTATTATTGTCATATTGCATCGCATTCGCATGGCATTGCGCTGGTTGGTCACATAGGTCTGGATGGCAATCCAGAAGTCCTGGAATGGACAACGATACCATGTATGTAATTGTAAAGGTAGATTGAAGGATAGCATAGCTTGCGTCTTATGGATAATGCAAGTACGGACATTAGACACTGCCACTATGTTGGCACTATATAGAATAGAGGAACATAAAAGTACAACCGATCGCGACTATGGTGAGGATTCGTGAACCTAAAATGTTTCCAGCTGTATGTTGTCTAATCCCTGGGCACCATTTGTCGTTATTCAAATTCGTGGAGACAATGCAAACATCCTTATCTTTTCCAAATGCACTGGCATAGGGGTTTGATGTTCTTACAAGCATCAATTCCCTGTATTCTGTTGCACAAAGGATTATTTGCCCTGGCTACCTACCTAACCCATGGATATCCCACCGAGAGAGGGACGTGTCGGTCGTGTCATGGTCTGCATTGGCGGTTTTTCCCGGAACCAACCGCGCCGCACACCAAATTTACAACATGACGGGGAATTTTGTGATGCAACTGTTGTCCTTTGCATTTCCTTTGGCGCTTTGGCGATGCACGTCTGCAAAAGTGCTTCTCATGCAGTACTACATATTTTGTAGGCCTGCCATTGACAGGAGCACGGCGCAGCGAATTTTAGCTGTAACACAGAAGGAAGCTTGATGGGCGGGCGGGAAAAGCACTCAACTGGCCGTTCCCGCTAGCCTCTTATTAGCCATGCTTGTCTGTCTGCTAAGTAAATCTATGGACCCAGGTCTTCGGCTGGACATGCGAGCCAAGCTCGTCGAGGCCCTGACCAAGCTTTTCTTGGCGAAGCGATGGTCTGCAATGTCTTGGCACATGCACGCTGACTTTACAGGTAGGTAGGGTAGATTCGAGATGGGAGCCCTCCCTGAAGGAATTGTGTAGATGATGATGAAGAATGCAAATTGAAACAATGTCAGGTTTTGGGTGAGATTTGGGTGGAGAAATGATGCACCCCAATGACTCTTGCTATTCCCTGAGGTATTTCCCCTCCAATTGCTTCGAGACGACTCCATCCGTTAATTGCATTTGCATTTAGTACCTTTACCCAAAGCCGTTCGTTCGATGAAAGGCGCTATGGGGGTGATGCCCCCTCCCCCTTCTGCAGGCGCTAGAAAGGTAATGATCCAATTGGTGAATTCCTTCCTCCCCCCTCCCGTCCCGCGATTGTAAACCTTCAATCGTGGCTTACAGTTGCTAGTGCTAGTTAATCTAGGTATCGTCCGTCCCATCGCTCGTGCAGGTGGTGCTGCCGCCTCCGCCTCTGCAGCCCGACATTCGTCACTCGCTTGATCGCCCAGTCCAACTTTTTTCATCTCAACTCGCCCAGACTATAGTGCATTTACTAAGTATTCATACCCATACTCTTGTTCATATATATATATTTTCTATCCCTGATCCATATCTCGAGTGTCGATCTCCCTCTTACCCGTACCCCTCCTGCAGCCTTAGAACACGCAGTCCCAATCCCAATCACAACCCCAACCCGACCGCCGACGCGCCGGATTTAACGTCTCTGCTTCCACCTCAACCTTAAACATTCTCGCACCCGCATGCATACGTTCCAACGGCCTATCGGCACGATTAGCTATCAGAGCCACCTGGCTGTGAGCTCTCGCTCCAAGGCTCGCGACGTCGGTTTCATAAGCTCGGCGTCGCTATCGACCTTGGACCCTGGTCCTGATGCCTTTGGCAACACGTCTGGGAATGGGTCGCCGGTCGAGATCTTCTCCCACGCTCTCTAACGTTACAGAAGCTCCTGGTCCTACGAACTCGACGGCTCCCGATAATCTCAACAATACCGCGACGTCCTCTCCGGCCGAGTCTGCCGGCTCCTCCACCTCCCACGTTCCAACGGCGACGTCACCTTCGGCATCTGCCACCTCCTCTACGCGCCCAGGATTCCTTTCGCGCTTCAGTCTCCCACTCTCCCTACCTTTGCGCAATCGAAATCGCAACGTCACCGACTTTCATATTCGTGCCGAAGAACCCCACCGTCGATACAGTGCCGGCGACAATGTTCGCGGGGCTGTCGTCATCGTCATCGTGAAACCGGTTCGAATTACTCATCTGACTGTATCGCTGCATGGGTATGTGCGCGTCCTCAAAGATCCAACCTCGGTCGCCAAGGCACAAGGAACTGTTGTGTTGCCGCAAAACGGCGATGCGGCTCGGCCACGATATCATGGCAATGGTCTCGCAAGTCTTTTCCAAGACGAGCAAGTATTGAGTGGTGAAGGACGGCTGGAACCAGGCAGATATGAGTTTGGATTCGACCTTTTGTTTCCCGACAAGGGACTACCAAGCAGTATTGATGTAGGCTGAACGCAAAACTCTTGGTGCTGTGTCATTGCTAATGCAGCATACAGTTCGAGCGAGGAACGGTTTCCTACATGGTTACAGCGACGCTAACGCGACCAACCTCGATTACCCCAACGTCATCATGCGAAAGGAAAGTGATGCTAGTAGAAAATGTGGATGTTGGGTTACTTCACACTCCTAGACCGCGCACTATCTTCCTCGAACCAATCTCAAAACGAAATCGAAGGAGAAAGTCTATGGTAATAGACAAGTCGTCTGCCGCCCTCTCCGAGATCAACGAGGTCAACACAGGGCACGAATTGACAGAAGCACCGACAGAAGACTACCGTGAACACAGCACAGATCCCAGGAGTCCGGTCCAAAGTGATTTGCGAAGCGAAGTCAGCGGGGAAAGCGGTGTCAGCAACAGCACAAGCTTAAGTAGACCGGAAGTCGCATTATCTCAGGTAGGGACACTCACATCAGCCAAGCAACAAGCGGTAGACAAGAAAACGATCACGGCGACGGTTGAGCTACTGAAAGGTGGTTGCTTACCAGGCGATGCCATCTCTGTGCGAGTCACGGTCCAGCACACCAAGCGAGTCAAGAGCATGACGGGAGTGATTGTGACGTTACTCAGACAAGGCAAAATCGACAGTAACCCTCCAAAGGCTTTCTTCGATGAATCTATGAGCCAGGAAGACATAGCTCGCATTGATAAGGAAGATGTGTTTCCACGATCAAAAACAGGTCTCGGTGGATTGTCGTTGACATCTTCGAGTTCGATAAGCATATTCCGCAAGGACCTTGATCAGAACATAGCACCACTCATTATTGATCCTAACACTATGCAAACATCGGTCACTGTCACTGTCAAACTGCCTGACGATTCGTTCCCGACGATTAAGGGTGTTCCTGGAGAAATGATCAGCTTCAAGTACCTGGTTGAGGTGGTTGTTGACCTGGGTGGAAGATTGTCGACTCAGATGCAAACGGGCCCAGCTAGATTCGGCGCCTACGGCCATGGAAGCACAGACAATAACACGTACGGTCCCAGGAGAGGAGCAAATATCGCAGACAC
The DNA here is from genome assembly GCA_014899045.1 of Fusarium palustre. Taxonomy (NCBI): domain Eukaryota; kingdom Fungi; phylum Ascomycota; class Sordariomycetes; order Hypocreales; family Nectriaceae; genus Fusarium; species Fusarium palustre. The sequence goes on along the minus strand of JAAVUH010000133.1, from coordinate 73,827 downwards.
TTCGCAAATGCGCCACGAAAAGGGGGTAATCGCGGTGTCAATGGAGACAGTCGTGGGCACCTCAGATTCGTCACGTGGCAGGAAAAAGTCGAGGGCATCACCGACATCACGGAGTGTGCAGATTCTCGAAAGCGATGAAGAGGAAGTGATAGGACAAGAGCCAAACTACGGCGAAGGGACTGCCCTCGAACACTATTCAGGCAGCGGGCCGCTTCCTGCCGGCTATTTCTCTCCCCATACTAATGGTAGTCGACTTCCTCCGATTCCCTCACATCCGCCACAGCCTTATTCACAAGTACCTCCTTTGCAAGTTCCGTCGCATTCACGTGGCTTCTCTGGGTCAAGTACCAATGGTTTTGGTTCTTCCTCGGCAGCTCCTTCGTATATCCCCCCTCCTGAGATAACAAATCAGAATAATCTCTCTGAAAAGGAAAGGATTCGACAGGCCGAGACACGGCTACTGCCAAGCCAACCTCCAGTGGTAGGCCCATCAACGAGTCAAAACCAGGATGATGAAGATATATACGACGCAGAGGATACGCCTCGGGTTCCGGATTTAAATGCCGGGTTTGATCTGAGTGCCCCCAGTGCCCCTAGTGCCCCAGAGGCAGGCCCCTCGGCGCCAACAGAGGATGATGTTGAGTTAGCAGCAGTACCACCATCTGGGGTCGTGGAAGATAAGCAGGAACTCGAAAGACGACGGCTACTGGACGAAGCTAGTGCTCCCCCAGATGTACCTGAAGATATGCAACGAAGAAGAATTGACGGTCCGTCGACGGAAATGGACACCGAAGCTGAAGCCAGTGCACCGAGCGCGCCGAGTGCACCTTTAGTTGATGATTACGATGAGTTGTCTGGATACGGCTCCGGCGCAGGACCTTCCGGTAGTTCGAGACATGCTGGTGGAGAACAGCTCCCAGCGTACCAAAGATGAGTTGGCATTTCACCTTTATCCTGGAGTATAGTGTATAGGCGCATTCAGTATATGGGTCATGATGGGAATATTATATAATTTGTGGACGCACAGGTTGGTGTCCTGGCGTTTTGGATACCTGATGAGAGTAATATCACGATAAAATAGTAATATTGTTGAATACTCACAGCTGAGCGTTCCCGTCACCGGCTATGCATACCATATGGGAGCCGAATAGTCGTTTCTGCAATTTGACACTTAAGAACAGATCTGCACAATAGCTCCCTAGAACCCATGATTCCGCTAATTCATTAGTTGTACACGCGTGGTATGCTGATGTGACGTACCCACATGTAAGATCACATCCCGATTTCTAGTACCGTCTTTTCAGGGATATAGTCTCATATTTACATAAACGTTATATCTAATGCTGCAGCACTATAGGCTTACCGCTCTCCCAGTTATCCAGGCTCTCCTTAATATTCACCCAATAACGCAGGCGCACAGCCTCGTGCTTTGCAGCCTCTATATCGTCGTGTCGAAATGCACGCTCCAATACCTGCTCACTCTCGGCGATGCGCGCATTATTCGCCGCACGAGGTTCGTCTAGATCCTCTTCTTTCTCAGCATCCTCAATTTCCTCCCTCGCCTCCAGCACAAGCATGAGCAGCTCAGGCTCCTCGACCTTTAGGGTCTCGTCGTTGGCGACATCGACACCTCGGAGAGAGAGCAAGTACTGAGCTCGTAAAAGAGGATTGGAAAGTGTCTTGTAGGCCTCGTTTATCAGCGAAGACATCGCCTCGGCGCGAGCCTTGTTCTGCGAATCATGCATGTCTGGATGAGCGCGGGCCTGAAGACGAAGAAATTCACGGCGCAGAGCTCGCGTATCGATAGGGAAGTGGCCTGCTGGGGGAGGTCCATCAGGAAGCGTCTCAGGGAAGAGCTCATAGTGTGTTGATGGCGGGGCACTCGGCGAAGAAGACCTCTGCGACTCAGGATGCGCAGTACTGGAAGCGGCGCGGGAATAAGCGAATGCCGTCGCAGGGCCTCTAATGGCCGTTACAAAAGCTCCATTGCGCTGTGTAGGTGTCGCTGGTGCAGAAACTCGATGTGAGGATACAAAAGTTGACGCTCGGCGAGCTCGGAGTTGACACCGGATACAAGTCCGAGAAAGGTCGCGCACGACAGAGGACGAGACGGACGAGCGCATATTTGACAGAAAAGAGGATAAGAATACCGATGCAGGAGTATGGGAAAGTTACTTTTCGGTGAAAAGTTAAGACGGCAAAATTTTCCGTACTGAAGTGCAGCGGATTAAGTAGAAATTGTCGTCCTTTGCGGATGTCGCTCGGAAACCTTTCTCAATGTCGTAATGCTATTAAATTTCTTAGCGTGAAATGGTCTAGATGACCTCAATGATTGTGGCTATCATGTGGCGCTCAGCGTGGCGCAGCCAGTCATGATGATTCAGGAACAGGAGCCCCCGTTTTCGGCCAAGGTCGGCGGTCATGATCGGTGTCCAGTCCGATCCAATAATGAACAAGATAATTATCTTTCTAATCCATGATGGATGAGCATTGAAGGAAGAACTTGTACTGTAAACTTTACCTGAGTTCTCATGAGAGAGTCCAATTGATCAGACACTGTTTACCTGTGTTTCTTTTCCATGAACCCTGTTTTGTCCATTTGGTCGCTCTTCTTGCCTATCGTAAATAAACAAACGTATAGACCATCCCCCCAAACGAACCCCCAATCCTCATTGGAGTGGGATAAGTTAATCGGTCGGTGTCTGCCGAGTCTGTAGATCTGCCGAAGTTGGCTTCGATACCTGACCAGCATTTCCATTTCTCTCTTCTTTTCCTTATCACAACTCCTTTCCCTATCATCTTTTGTTTCAATATAACTCCCCTGTACAATCCATCTCGTACAAGACAATCATATAACCCAGAATGGCCAAGGTCTTTGACGCGGCTGAAGGTATGAACAACCTCAATTGAGTTCTCACTATGTCTGTGTTTCCAGAAGGCGCAATTGACTGACACGCGATTCTCGATAGTGGCCAAGCATAATACTCCAGAGAGCTGTTGGGTTATCCTCTATGGAAAGGTCTACGACGTGACCGAGTTCCTACCATCTCACCCAGGCGGTAAGAAGATCATCTTGAAGCTTGCTGGAAAGGACGCCACCGACGAATATGATCCCGTCCACCCGCCTGGCACCCTCGAGGAGAACCTCAAGCCCGAACACGTCCTCGGCGAAGTCAATCCCGAGACACTCTCTCAATCTCAATCGACCGGCGAAAAGGACATCACACAATCTAGAGAAGATCAAGCTCCACCATTGGCATCGCTCATGAATCTTGACGAGATCGAGCAAGAAGCAACGAAGCGTATTTCTAAAAAGGCATGGGCATACTATTTCTCTGCCGCAGATGATCTGTTTTCAAAGAGCTACAACAATCATGTTTTCAAGAATATTCTCATTCGACCACGCGTCTTTGTTGACTGTACAGCTTGCGACCTCTCAACAACATTAATCGGTAATAAAGTCGGATTGCCAATCTTCGTATCTCCGGCCGCAATGGCTCGATTAGCTCATCCTGACGGCGAGCAAGGCATCGCCAAAGCATGCGCTCGGTTTGGCGCTATGCAAATCGTATCTAATAACGCTTCTATGACTCCCGAGCAAATAATTGAGGGCGCGAAGCCAGGCCAGACCTTTGGGTGGCAACTCTATGTCCAGAATCAGCGTGACAAGAGTGAGGCCATGCTTAAGCGCATCAACTCCATGCGAGACTATTACAAGTTTGTTTGTTTGACGCTGGATGCGCCTGTTCCAGGAAAGCGTGAACTAGACGAGAAGCAAAATTTTGACTACTCCGAGCCAAGTCCTGCCAGCGGCGAGAGCAAGCCCGGCGCTGGAGGTGTTGGACAGCAGCTTTTCTTCGGTACTGCTGCTGACTTGACGTGGAAGACAACCCTTCCGTGGCTGGCGGCTCATACCGATCTGCCCATCGTACTCAAGGGTCTTCAAACCCATGAAGATGCTTACCTAGCAGCCAAGTATGCTCCTCAGGTGAAAGCCATCATCTTGTCCAACCATGGTGGCCGTGCCGCCGACACGGCCCCTCCAGCCATGCATACATTGCTCGAGATCCGCAAGTACTGCCCGGAGGTCTTAAGTAAAGTTCAAATATGGATTGACGGAGGCATCAAACGAGGAACAGATGTTGTAAAGGCATTGTGCCTGGGTGCGAGCGGTGTCGGCATTGGACGTGCTGCGCTTTTCGGGCTTGGTGCTGGTGGCCAAGCCGGTGTCGAGCGGACACTTGAGAGTGAGTGGAAACCATGTCTCCGATATCCTCAGATTCAAAGACAAGCCTTGGCTAGTAGACTGACACATGCAAATCACAGTTCTCGAGGCAGAAACAGCAACGTGTATGCGACTGCTCGGTGCCAAGAACATCTCGGAACTTGGCCCTAGATTCGTAAGTCCTTCCCCAACTTTTCCCCAGACCCCACGGTCTCGTCTAACTGGCCCGACAGGTAAATGCTCGACAGGTGGAACGGGATATCTACGATGGAGATTCTGGGCTAGATCGTCAAGGCTTGTGGACAAAGTCTAAGCTGTGAGGAATATCAGCTGCGACATCTTCATATGCCAAACGCATCCTCGGCACACTTTCCCCGCCCTGTCAACTGGGGCCGGCCCCTTGCTCCTTTCCCTAATTGAATGTCACTAGCATTTGTTGGTCGTATGGTGCCATTATACGAACTGTAACGTCGCTGCCTCTGCTTGATATTGCAGGACTAGACAGGGAAAACAGAAATTGTCCACAATTCAAAATTAACTCGCAGATGAGAAACCTGCGGCATGATCTGGCATCGCACAGATGGCCGTCTATAATTGTTGAGAGAGATGTAGTTCAGATCACTCGTGCCCCAAAGGGTGGTACAAGATTTCAGGATATTGACCGAGCACGTAGCATTGAGAATATGTATAATCAAACCTTATTTAGTCGTATACCTCTGGTCTGTCCTCCTTCACGTGCAGTTCCGAATACTGTATATACAGGTTTCGTTCAGTGAGGAGTGAGTGACATCTCATCTCGTCGCTGATCAATGACAACAATCGTGCCTCCGTCAGCCAACCAGCGTATGTACTGTACATGTGGGTGGACTATGCAGGGACAGGGACCGGGGTGGTGGCTGACCTAGCCAAATCAAACGATCCTCCCCGGTCATATCCAGGCCAGACTTCAAAAACTTGAAAGTCGACCATACCATCAGTGGATGTACAGGCCGAGATGGTGTGTCGCAACTGGCCCTCTCAGAGGGCACATGAACATAAATGAGCTGAATATGAACCCCTCTGCATTTGGCTTTCGAGATGTTGATCCCCTCCTGGCCTCTCTACGTACGGCATGTACGTAGTGGGCTAACGAGCCACTCCCGGATCTAAATGACACTTTCCAACGTGGGTGTCATGCCCTTCTTTGTTAATGAATAAAGAATGGTTGGCTGTCAGAGCAAGCCACTTGCGCAACTCTAAATCGTTGGTAGCAATCAGGGCAATTACCGCAGAGAGCTGTGTCACTGCTCGCCATAGCCCAGACATCGCAGAGACAAATATTGGCATAATACATATACATAATAATTGCAGCCCTCAATGATAGCTTCTAGTTGGTCAAAAATTCCATATTTTGCCTGACAGGTCGGCAGCCTGTGTCCACTGCCCAGCCGGTTGATCGCCGACTGCTACTACTGGCTTGGCAGAGTCTATGTGCTGTGGTTGGACGGTTTTAAATAGCAGATTTTTTTCTTCTGGCCTGTCGCGTGCAACCGGTCTGTGCCTTTCCTTCTTTTCGGCCCACTGTCTCAGTTAGGTGTTGCTGTTTTGTGTTAGTTACGGTTCAGTGGCCAACATAGACTCACAGAGATTGTCGAGGATCCAGAAACTCGGGCTTTTGGCGGAAGTCTCGGTAATTCATAAAGTGCCAATCGCCACCAGGCATTTTGAAAGGACGTCTCGGGAACGAACAGGTCTCGTGAATCCTGCTCGTCAATTTAACATTCCCAAATCCAGTCCCTTTGCAAATGGTATCATGTAAAACCAGCCCAGCTAATGCTCATGCTCCCGCTCTCGCTTCACGTGAAAACATTCGGGGCTATTTCACTTTGAATCAGAGCATGAGCAAGGTTTGTCGAGAGATCCTGCTCGAAAGATCTTGATTGAGAGATAGTTCCCCAGCTAGACTGTTGTGTAGATGGGCGTGCCGGGCATCGTCCGTTGCGTATCGACAACCCTGCGACGTCGAACAGAACGTTGCATTACAATTGTAGTGTAATTCTGCACTTCACCCTAGGGATTCACAAGCTGCCGAGGAACAAACTGAATAGGAATTATAGGAACCAAAACCTCGTTGTGTAGAGGTAACACTCGCCTCTTGCAACCCTGACCAGAACCCATGCGGGGCAAATCTGGGGAATAGCGCCGTGTCCGTTCGTCGGTCACTTGCCTATTGTGGCAGTCAATGCCCGTGGACAGATGCAAAGGGACTCGGATCATGGCGATCTAGTCCTGCCAGGATTGGAGGGTAGGGATGGCTGCATTGTTGCGGTACAGCCGCACAGTTGGTCAGATAAAAACCGACACATCAAACCTTCTCGACAGAAAGAAACGAGCAATAGGAGCTTGTCAACCAATGATTAAATGCTAAAACAATGTGTCAACCTAGTGTCTTCAGTGTCAAGTCTGTGTGGTTTTTATCTGACCCACCTGACACCCCTAGACAACACTATGGCACAGATGCAGATTTCTTGCGGGTGCAATTAAGTGCCTGCTTGTTTCGCCCTAAGGTTTATGAATGCCTGGTCGACCGATCTTAATGTCCGGTATGACTAGTACTTATATTGGGACGTGCTCTCGTTTCATTCCTTTTCGTTTTGTCGCATGTTGAAGGTTGATCTACTTCTGTCACTTCCACCACCTTGTTGTTCCTGACTTCCTGTCAGAAACTCATTCCATATACCCCTTTTCCTTTCTTCTTGTCTGTTCAAGGGCTGAGCCTTGAACGATATTCGTAATTTAACATGTCGGAGAAGAACGACGTGACCCAGACCGAGAATGGGGTTCCTAAGTCCAAGAAGCGTACCTGCGCGAGACACTGCAAGCGCTTCTGGTGGGTGTATCTCATCATCCTCTGCATCATTACTGTCATTGTTGTTCCCGTGATGTAAGTTAAAGCGTGTGCTCTCTCAGGTGACTACCATTGAGCTGACATCGCGCTTTAGTATTCTTGTGGCTGTCCCCAAGATTGCACAGAGCAAAATCAACGAAGCCGAGCTCGACATCCAAAGCGTTCAAATCCTCGAAACTGAGGAGGGCGCATATCTCATGAAGATCGATTCTTCCATCACCACCGATGGCAAGATTCATGCATCAGTTGACCCTTTTGAGGCCGATATGTATCTCGAAGACTGGCCAGCACATGTCCCATTTGCGACAGTGAACATGCCCAAGACCAACAGCAACAAACACCAGGTCGTCAACGTCACCCAACATGTCAAAATCGCCGACATGGAGGAGTTTACTCGATTCAACATCTGGTTCCACAACAACGAAACGCTGCGTGTCACCGTCAATGGCAAGACAAAGGTCAAGCCAAGTGGTCTGACGCGCAAGTACGGTGTCACCTTCAAGAAGACAGTTGAGCTCAAGGGACTTAACCACTTCGCTGGCACCGAGGTCAAAGACGGCGAGATTGGCTTCGGCGATGGCACGGATGAGCCCAATTTCAACGGCACAACCGTTATTCCAAACGCTTCTGTCTTCACCCTTGACAACGTAAGTCACCGGCCCGTCTTTTCAGATCTGAAGCTCACCTAAATATCAGGGAAATGTTACCTTTACAAACTTCGTCGGAGACGTAGAAGTTGGTACTCTCACAATTCCGAACTTACTCCTTAAGCCAGGCGACAACGTTGTCAATATCACCGCCAACATGAACCAAAGCTTGGTTTTGAACGCCGTTCAGGAGGAGCCTTACTGCAAGACAGGCATCCTCCCCTTTAAGCTGTTGGGCAAGTCGGTCGTGAACCATGGCGAAAATCTCACATATTTTGCCGCAGCGTTGGGAAGCTCAAACCAGACTGTCGAAATCGACATTGGTGCCATCTTGAAGAAGAGTATTGACTATACAGTTAAGTGCAAGAGCAAAAAGGATTAATTGCGAAGCACCTCTGATCTTTGAGTTGAGTACCGACTATGCCGAGGGAGGAACGAAGGATCAAAGCCATCCGGTCGATTAATATAAAGCTAGGTAGTGTTTGACCAGAGGCGTTGCCGATTATAATGATACTTTTGATGCGGGCCACCATTTATACCCTGGACCTTGGTAACAAGCTCAGATTTCTGTATCCTGTCGAGTGTGATATATCTCCATGTAGTCTGTATTTTTGTGAGCGTAAAGAGTTGGTGCATGCTGGAGGCCTTGTCTTTAATTCCACCCACTTTTCCTCTTTTCACCCTTCGAGAGTCCACCTTTGGTTGTTGTGTTATGACCCCCTATACTTGCTGAAGGGACAAAATCAACGGCTGTTCTTGTACCGCTCGCTCGTTCGGCATCCTTCTCCTTCGTCAACTTATCATTAGTCTTCCGTAGCTTATCCTTGGAAGCCCATTCCGGGAAGGCTGCAGGGTTCCAGAGATCAGTAGGTAGTGTGGTAGAGTACTGTTGACGTTCATCGATTTCGACAAATCTCATCAGTTTGTTCATCAGACTTGGATTTTTCAGCGCAGAAGACTGTTCCAGCTTGGCGTTAAAATGAGTCCCTTTCTTTTTAAGCTCAAGGAACTGCTCGAGTTTCTTGTTGGCTCCAGGTGGTGGTGAGCCTGGCGGTGATGGCGGGATATCCATGTTAGGTGCTGACGGCAATGTGAGATCGCGAAGAAGGGCACGATTTGCTGAGTATGGTGAGGCTGGTCTATGTGTTGGATCCTGGTCATCGACGACAGCTTCTTCCATGGGCGGTAAAGACGGTCCTAGTGGCACTGCATTTTGTTGAGCAGATTCAGTAGCAACCGCATCAAGGCTGTTGGGTTTGGGTACTACTACTTGTTAATGGTGAGATGAGATTCGTTGTCTGGGAAAATGTATCAAATGAATCAAGTAATGGAAATCGTATGCTCACCTGATGCAACCGGCTTCTGCTCTGCCTCTTGGGTTCGTGATTCAAGGTCTGCATCTTGTGCAATAGTCGCGGGTTCCTAGGCTAGAATAAGAAGATATTCAGATATGAAAGATAGAGAGTTGCACTTGTACATTTTTTTTCGTTTGAGGAGGAGTGGCTCCGGGGATATCCTCTTCTTCATCGCTGCTTGTGTATCCTACTAAGCCAGCCATGTTAAATTGTATGAGACGATGTGGGATGATGATAGAGTTGAGGTTGATGTAGCACGCTATTGAGTTTCGTTGCAAGGGGATTAAAGTCGTTAATTAGTTGAAACCGAGGCAGGTACGACCTGTAATCTTTTTTGGCTTAGCGCGTCTCCTGGTCTCTAATTGTGGATACCTCGATTGTCAACTGCCTGGTGGGTAAAACTCGGAAGCCTTGAAACCATCATCTCATCTCCATGCTTTGCAACTAATAAAGCTTCAAGCATCCAACAAATCACCCGCCCCTCCTTCGCGCAGCTATTCAGTTCTCATTTTGAGGTGGATGACAGCTCTCGGTATCTCCAGTCCATCGTCGAGAGAGGCATATCGACATCACACATATTTGCGCCAACACCAAGCGACCACGCGCCATCGCGCATTATTATAAAGGCTTCGGTCTCCGTTCAAAAGTACTACTCACCAACGAAGTGTCCTGCTGAGCCTACGAGACCACCAACAATGGCTCGACCGAGAGACTCGCGCTCACCAAGTCCTGCAGGCAGCACCCACAGTTCTCGTCGTTTCCGCAACGACGATCGCCGGGATAGGGATCGTCGCAACGATGGAAGGGACCATCGTCGGCGTAGCAGATCTCGCAGTCCAGACGTAAGAAGACAGTGTCACAATTCTAATTGGCTTTATTCTGACGAGCTGCTCCATCAACAGCCCCGAAATCGCGACCGAGACCGTGACCGTGACCGCGCACGAGAAAGAGACAACTACCGCCGAAGAGACCGTTCCCTAGATCGACGGGATGACACCCATTACCGGGGTGGACGAAGAGACAATCGAGAACGAGATCGCCGAAGATCAAGAGACCGCTTTGATGATCGTATTCGGTCACCTGTGACCGACCGGCGACGCAACCGCAGCCGAGAGAATGACCGGGATGTGAGAAGGCGAGATGATTCCCGCAGCCGTGTCTCTGGGCGCCGTGAGGGTACGACTGACTCACCTGCTCGCAGCAACCGTGATGATGGCAGAAATCAGAAGACACCACTCGGCGACAGTGGCAATGCCGGTGCTAGTCAGGTTCGACACACGCTTCTTGGTCTCAAGTGCATTGCTAATGGATTACAGACACAAACTCCCAAAGCCGAGGGCGGACAAGCTGAAGTCGACAAGAAGGCTGAACGACTAGCCAAGCTCGAAGCATGGAAAAAGAAGAAGGAGAGCGCAAGTCAGAAACAAAAAGAGGTAAATCCCAGTCAGACAAGGAATCTCCTTGCTGAAATGGACAAGAAGGCGAGCGGGGCGTCGTCTAAAACGGTTTCTCCTTCAGTTTCTGCCGCTGCTTCGCCTGCTGTAACGCCCATTGTCGAATCCCCCGCTGCCTCCTATTCTGGCAAGTTTGATCCCAAGGCCATCGCCAAGAAGTCGGCAGCTTCCCGGGCGCATGACGCTTCCAAACCTGCACTTGGTTCCCTAGAGGGACAGCCTGAAAAGATTTCGGTTCCTGTCAAGCAAGCTACCACTGGTACGTTCAAGTCTTCCGCCATTTGCCTCAACTCAATTGACACTTATGATTTAGCGTCCGCTCTTCCTGCAAACAGAACAAAAGCAAGTGGCTTTGGCTTCGTAAAAACCAATGCAGAGACCGAGAAGCTTGCCGCTAAGCGAAAGCTCGACCTTGACGAGGAAGACACTACCAAGCGGAAGCTTACTAAACTCCCTGCCCTTCCTATTGAGGCTGATGACACTCCATACGCTGACCAGGATGAGGATGAGTCTGATGGTGACAACTTTGCCGAAAACGAAGAGGAGGCCGCTGCTGCCGCTCGTGCAGCTCATGAGCGGCGTTTGCAGGCGGAGAACCAGATGGACACAGGCGATGAAGAGACTAAACCTACGGATGTGCAAACAAACGGTGATTTGACGACGAACAACGACACTGCCCAGCCAGAACTTGCTACCCAGATGGAAGTTGATGAGGAAGATGATGTCGACCCTTTGGATGCCTTCATGGCAGATCTGAAGCAGACTGATGTGAGACAACCCGCCAAAACATCAGCAACACAAAAGGCCCAGGAGCCCGAGGCCTACTTCAGTGATGATGAATATGATTTCAACAAGAAGGATGAGGGCGATGCAAGCGCTCTGTTGGCGATTACAGCAAAACGAAAGAAGAAGGATATCCCAACGATCGATTACAGCAAAATCGAAATTGAGCCTATCCGCAAGAACTTCTGGCATGAGCCAGCTGAGTTAAGTCTTCTTACAGAAGCCGAGGTGGCGGACCTTCGCCTGGAACTGGATGGCATAAAGGTCAACGGGAAAGATGTTCCAAAGCCTGTTCAAAAGTGGGCTCAGTGCGGTCTCACACGCCAAACGCTGGATGTCATTGACAACTTGGGTTACGAAAAGCCCACTCCTATTCAGATGCAGGCGCTCCCGGCTCTGATGTCTGGCCGTGACGTTATTGGTGTTGCCAAAACTGGTTCTGGAAAGACTGTTGCTTTCCTGCTTCCCATGTTCCGACATATCAAAGATCAGCCCCCTCTGAAAGACACAGATGGCCCTATTGGATTGATCATGACCCCTACTCGAGAACTTGCCGTTCAGATCCATCGAGACTGCAAACCCTTCCTCAAGATGATGGGTCTTCGTGCTGTTTGTGCCTATGGTGGGGCGCCTATTCGAGAACAGATTGCAGAGCTCAAGCGTGGTGCGGAGATCATTGTATGCACGCCCGGCCGAATGATTGATCTCTTGGCTGCGAACCAAGGTCGGGTTACTAACTTGAAGAGAGTCACATACGTTGTGCTTGATGAAGCCGATCGAATGTTTGACATGGGTTTCGAACCCCAGGTCATGAAGATATTTGCAAACATGCGGCCTGACAGGCAGACAATCCTCTTCTCAGCCACTATGCCTCGTATTATCGACTCGTTGACCAAGAAGGTGCTTAAGAACCCCATTGAGGTCACAGTCGGTGGGCGCAGTGTTGTGGCAAAGGAGATCGAACAAATCGTCGAAGTCAGAGATGAGCCGTCCAAGTTTCACCGTATTCTTGAACTTCTTGGGGAACTCTATGATCGCGACGAGGATGCTCGTACCCTGATCTTTGTCGAGCGACAAGAGAAGGCGGATGACCTGCTCAAAGAGCTGATGATGAAGGGCTATCCCTGTATGTCAATTCACGGAGGCAAGGATCAGATCGATCGTGATTCCACCATCTCGGATTTCAAGAAAGGTGTTGTGCCTATTTTGATTGCCACTTCGGTAGCCGCCCGTGGTCTTGATGTCAAGCAGCTTAAGCTTGTCATCAACTACGACGCTCCTAATCATTTGGAGGATTATGTGCATCGCGCAGGTCGAACCGGTCGTGCTGGTAACACTGGTGTTGCTGTCACTTTTGTTACTCCTGAACAGGAGAATTGCGCACCAGGCATTGCCAAGGCTCTTGAACAGAGCGGGCAGCCCGTACCTGATAGACTCAACGAGATGAGGAAAGCTCATAGAGAGAAGGTTAAGTCTGGAAAGGCCAAAGACACGTCAGGTTTCGGTGGCAAGGGTCTTGACCGTCTCGATCAGGAACGAGAAGCGGCTCGTCTGCGTGAGCGCAAGGTTCACAAGGCCGAGGGTGAGGAAGAGGAGGTGACCGAGGATAAGAAGGAAGAAGAGGACGAAAAGGCAGAGAAGGCTCTTGACGCAATCCGAGCTGCAGCATCTGGTGTGCTGGCTCGTGAGGCGGCGGCAAAGACTGAAGAAACAGATGCGAAGTCCATGCCGCCAGTCAAGACTAGTGGTGTAGTAAAGGACAAGGCCAAGGACCCGTTGGACAAGGTCAGTTCTGCTGTCAGCGCCATCAACAGCCGACTTGGAAAGGCCGGCCAACTTCGTGCTGGCCAACCCATCGATAACAAGGGCCCCGATGCCGGTGCCTTCCACGCCACATTGGAGATCAACGACTTCCCTCAAAAGGCCAGATGGGCTGTCACCAACCGAACCAACGTGGCGAAGATCCTGGAAGCTACTGGTACATCGATCACCACAAAGGGCAACTTCTACCCGGCTGGTAAGGAGGTGCCTGCAGGAGCCGAGCCCAAGTTGTATATTCTCATTGAAGGTGATACCGAAGTCGTTGTTGGTTCCGCTCTGAGCGAACTCACACGCTTGCTGCGGGAGGGAACAATTGCTGCTGTGGATGCCGACAGTCGAGCACCTGCCAGTGGACGATACACGATCACTTAATTGTGATTGGCACCTACTGTTTCCAAGCAAACGTATATTATTATGATTATTATTACCGCGATCATACAGACATGGCGAGGATTTGAAGTCACGGAGTTGATGAGGGGGTGGTAATATGAAAGGAGGAAAATGTATACAATTATAGGAGTTAATGACGGCGTTAGAGAGACCCCCTATAGGGAATTTGGTTATTACTCAGTTTTAACGCGATTGCTGTAAGTCTGCGAGCTGAAATACATATGCTGTGTGAACTCCTCTCTATAACTAGTGGTGTCTGAAACGAAAGAGAAAAAAACGCTGTAACTTAGAATAATGACTCAACAATAATCAAAAAGACGCTGACCACCCGACCGTCCTGAACTGAGTTGATATGTACCGACATTAACTTGGCCACAAACCATACGTGAAATCAAGGCTGTCATGCCGCTGCACCAAGTCGCATGAGCTCGCCTTATTACATTCAGCAACATATCCCGGTCCGTCAATCTGGATGGGGAAGCCTGTCTTATTCCCAATTTCGGGCTTCTGTTGCTTGATCCGCTTCACGCGCTCGAAGTTGCTCCTGGCTAGCGTCTTTCAGCGTCTCTGAGCGAGTCTGCTTCTTCTGCGCTGCTAGCTGTGTCTGCAACTTTCCACCCGGCTTCGATGCAGCCTTGGCGCGAGCCTGTATTCTCATATCAGTTTATGGAAAGGGTTTGTTGTTGTTTCTCTGGGGTACTGACCTCGGCAGCTTCTGCGGCTTTCCTTCGCGCATCCTCTGGATCGTCTGAACCCTGAGCAGCAACGGCTGATCCACCTCCCAAGGTTCTTGGAGGGCCGCCGACCTGTTTCGGGACCGGCGCTGTGCCGGAAGCCGGAGGCGGCGCGGTGCCCAAGACACGGCCGGGCTGCGAGAAAGCCTCAGGTTCGGTCTTACCACAGATATTACCCATAGCTACTTTGCGACGCGGCTCAGTGGATATGAGCTTCTTTGTTCAGGGTTGGCTGGTATACAGTAGACAAGGCGATGTAAGTACTTAAGAGGTAGTGCTGTCGTCTATTTGGTGGCGATATTCTCTGCAGTGGTCGTGTTAAAATGAGTCAAAGATAGTGTTGCGTGGCGGCGATAGTTGGAAGTTGAAGTTTCGTTGTGCCAAGCTCCGAGGTCAGGTTGAGGGGCTGGTTCTGCACCTTCCTAGGGTAAAATGAAGACTTTGAGGGTTGCCGTCAAGATACTCGTTTGATGGTGCCGGAAGTCTCAGAAGTGATATCGCATAATGACAGCAAAATCCAATGCTTTTATTCGATACAATATGGCAATTGTTTTATTGAGGCTATTTACAGCTTATTCATGTCCTCTCATATGAGAAAGAGCGCTGCGCCTCGGAGGCTCATGTGGGCAACGTCATTCCGGTGGTGATTCGTATGATTCAAGGTCACTAACGAATGAACAGCCACGGCCAAATGTTAACTATTAAGTTACTTATGTATAAAACATCCTTGATGATTAGATCTAATAGACACTCATCCTATAAGTTACAACTTACAGATGGCTTCCTCAAGAGCCATCCCAGGAGTATAGGCGAGCTAGAGCTACCCATGCCCACTTGCTCCATTCTACTGTCATAGGTAGGAGGTAGTGAGTTAAAAGTGGAGTTTGTGCAATTGATAATTTGATTGATCTGCCAGCATATATTTGGAAGCCTACCGTATTTGTTGGTTACCAGTCATGATGGCAGATTTGTAGGAGAAAGATGAACTGTGTAGCATTTAAATAATTAAAACTGCGATCTTATTATATTGCAGTATTGGCATTTATTCCTGCCAGAGTATTAGAGTGCAGTAGGTAATGGTTTTATAAGGAAACTACCTAACCAACATGTAAGACTGCAGGGTAATTACATTCTTATTATAAAGCTTTTTGTAATTATGAACTTTGTCAACCTACAATGTATCACCAAAGTTTTAAACTCAGTACACATTATTTTGGGGGGTTCCTTTTCTTTCCCTTTTTCTGTATTAACTCTTATTTTTGTTACGGTACATAGGAAGTCATGTACAACATATGTGCAGTGTCAATAACACGGGCTTTTTGTGGATGCTAAATATCTAAACGTTGTGTATGTTTAGAGAAAAGCAAAACACGAACGAAACCATATAATGATGCCAAAGAGGAAGTCCTGGGAAAACATATAAGAATAATATGCAGGAACGGAGCTTTGGCCAAATAGATGCACGCGATCAGGGGTCGTTGATCTGCTGCAAATCAGAGAGCAACGTTATGGACCTTATTGTCTGGGCTCCAGCCGGAAGACCAGGCCGAGAGACATTATAGACAATATTTGGAGCGGTGAAAGTGGGTTAAATGAATGGGGATATATGTAGGTAGGTGATGCAGGAACTGGACCATCATTGCTCACTGAACTCATGTACCCAGAGAGGTGACACTTAGATGTATGTGGCTGGGCCCTCACTGCGAAGATCAAGTGATTCGCTCGACATGGCCTTACGAACTCTACTGACTGTATCGATCTAGATACCTAGATAAGAAAAAGAAGAAAAAAAAGATCAAGGATACTAGTTGTCAAATACTGACTGAGGCGAACATCCCACGTTTGCCCACACAAACAATACTACCCTCCAAGTTAGGGAGGGTAAGGGTACTTGATTTCTGTGAGAGAACCCTTGGCCTTGGCCTTGTTCTCTCTTCTCTTAGCCTTTGAAAACCTGAGTACCTGTCTTTGTTAGCCTAGTGCGTAAAATCACTGCAAAAACCAACAGAAAACACAGCCGATCCTATCCTGTGACTCGGTAGGTTATGAGCCAGCAACCATAAGAGATATATGCTCGGGCATATTCGCGCGCCCCTTGGATAACTTCTGATTGGCGGCGCACATTAGTATCTAGGGGACCGACCCCGCTAAAACGTACCGTGGTCCACTGAAGTTTACAGAGTACTTTTAGTGCCCCTCCACCTTCCATGCCTGGTTCTTGAGCCGCCTGGCCATCCGGGTTCTCATTCTCATCGAACCTCTGAGGCGCGGGTCATTGGCAACAGAACATCCCGCTCGGGTATTTTGCTGTGGCCGTCCGTTTATCCATCCAAATGACTCTGATGAACATCTTGACTATAGAATCCATTCATAATCTTTTCTTTGTACGTCAAGGAACAGCAAAAGTAATCCTCTTCATCGGAACGAGTGATTGCTATTGTCATTTCAGCAGTTCATGAAACCATGGACCACTCGCACCCGACAGCCTTTGCTGCCCATTTCCATCAGCCAACTTCTTTCGACCCCGAAAAAGTCGACTATGGCTTTGACTCTATGCTTGGCCACGATGCCTGCCTGACGCATGGGCTCGATTCGCTTGGAACCTGCAACAATACCGAGAACGCTTGTCTCGATCAACGCTGTTTTGACCACTATGGCAAAACTTCTGCCTCCAAAAACATTCTCGAGATTGGCCTCGATCTAAAAGCTGGCTCCGATAAAGTCTCTCATAGAAATGGACAGGCAAACAACGCTCGCTCTTCAAGGGCAAAGACCCGTTCGCAATCAAACATCTCTACCTCTCCTGTAAAGATGTCTGCTGCATCAACTAGAGCTTCCGCGCATAGGCACAAGCGGAGGAGACAGTCTGAGCAGTTACAACACCAACACCAAAACCAGATGGACTATCACCAGTCATCTGGTACTGACCTGCACTCGCCCCATTTCCTCCATGGCCAAAACCAACACCATATCGAACCCACGGCGGCCCTTCAGACTGTTAACGAGAACTTGCACCACAACTTCCAAATGTCTTTCTTGAACGGCCACCACCCCTCGTTTGGCGACGTCCAACAACACGGCGGTGTATTTGCACCATCAAGTCCCTATGGCCGCTGGACACAAGCTGTTGCTCCTTCTTGGGCCAATATGATGAGTCAAACCACCATTGCTAATTGTATGCCCATGCCATGGCCGGCGCATACTGGTTGCAATGATGCTGCCTCCGCTGATTGCACTTCTGCATGTGGTGACAACAAGTGCTGGAGTCAATGCGGCGACGGAGATGATGCAGACTGCTGCTTTGATACCTCCTGCGCCGAACTAGACTTTTCTCATGCCGCATGCTGTTTTGAGCCAACATGCGCTGATCTCGAACCATGCCTAGATGCATCGTGCCAGGAGGCAGCGATTCCTTGCAATGACTCGCATTGCGTTGGGACCACCGTTTCCACCACTCCAGCTTCTGTATCTGTCACGACACCCTCAGCCGAGCCAGAGCCTATGGTCAACGCCATCCTCAGCCCAGAGGAGCCAAACCGGGACGTTTCTTTTGACATTGGCTCAGCCATTGGGCAAAACTTTGGTTTTGCCCACGATCTCGGCCAAAGTTTCACTGATGATTTGAACAATAATGATGGAAACCTCGCCAGTAGTCACAACGGCTCAGCCTTGAATCACAATGCAGTTTTTTCCATGTCTTCCCACTCTCCCACACCGAAGACCGAGTTGGCTGATAACCAGTCCGTGAATGGAGATACTGACTTCAGCTGCAAGTGGCTTTGTGAAGATGGTATCCTCTGCTCCAAAACATTTGGGAGTAACAAGGAACTTCAAGATCACTGCAAAAGCGAGCATGTAAAGAGCTTGAAGAAGGGCGAATATGGTTTCTGCTGTACGTGGTACGGCTGTATAAGGCCTGGCCCATTCTCGCAGAAGAGCAAACTGGAGCGACACCTGCAGACTCACACCGGGTGTAAGTTGCACCCATTGGTCCAGAATCTCGAATTTGTCTTGAAACATCTACTGACAGCGGCACCCTAGACAAGCCAGTAAAGTGCGATATCTGTGGCATAATGCTTTCCGCAAAACAATCCCTCGAGCAGCACATGCGCACCCATTCGGGCGAGAAGCCATGGAAGTGTGAACACGAGGGCTGCGGAGCTCGCTTTAAGCAGCAGAGTGCTCTCAGTAAGTTTGTCAATCCACAGCTCAGCATAAAGTGCTAACCCTTTGTGAAGCCATGCATATGCGCACACACACCGGAGAGAAGCCATTGATGTGCGAAATTTGTGGGAAGAGGTTTGGTGAGTCCTCCAATCTTTCCAAACATCGCCGCACACACAATGTACGTGGTAGCCATGTATGCGAGCATTGCGGAAAAGATTTCCATCGCTTGGACCAACTTCGTCGACATCTGCAGACACATCTTCCAGATGGTAGCCGCAAGAGCAGCAAAAGCTCATGACATCGCCCTACTGTGTTGAACTGAAGATGGGCGATTGAAATATACAAGTCGCACACGGCGAATAAGATCATTTTTGGCGTTTCGAGATTGGCATTGGCGTTTGAGGTTGTATTGAGTTTGGTTGTCAGGGTCCTGCAACGAAAACCGGCGTTCTTGGAACACAAGCGGCCCAGGATGAGCGGCACGAAACATATGAGACGAGCGTATGATCCAGATAAAGGTAGATAGATACCCGATGCAATCATGACAAAGGAAGAATAATGGACAGCGTGGTCCTTATTGGGCCCGATCATATTCACTAACCACAAAAGCGTGTTTCAACTGGTTGACGTGATTCGGGAGTCGACGCTGTGTGACCGTAATGGCAAGACAGTTCCTAAGAAGCCGTCTTTACCATTGCCTAAGCTCGTATTGGGCTCAGTCATTCTGTTCCATCTGGCCGGAGCGTGTTGTCGTTGGATATTAAATGCTGGATGAAGAACGAGTTCTAACTCCGGAACGCCTGCCTTGGACCCAAGGTGTCGGGGTACTGAGCTGTCATCCTCCCTTATCAGAGTACATATGAACGCCGCCAGCGAACTCGACTATCAGACCACTCAAAGCTGAACACGATTCCGTAGAAGATTGATTGAACTCTATCGCCGTTGCGGGGTCTTTTTTGAAATACCGATATAATCGATAGTCCGAAAGGATCCATCTTGACCTAGGTAGTTCAGGGAGAAGTCTGTGAGTAAGAGATGGAACCGATAAATGAGTCAACATCCAGAACGCTGTCTAGGAAGATGAGACTTGGTGAAAATTGTCGTGAATGGCTTGGCTAAGTTTTATTTACATCGGTTTTGCCTGCTGACGGAGGGATGCCGTTGGGGTCGTTGTGGGGTGACTCCGGTTGAACTGATTTGAGGCACCCCCTAAACCAACCAACCGAAAAAGACCGAGCCGTGAGGAAGAATTTTGGTATGGTAATTGGGTCTTTTGGCGTGCTTTCTTGTTCAACTGAAGAATGGATCTATGAACAATAGATCAGGGGTCTTAGGTGCAGACAATTTTAGCTGCCTTTCATGGTCATGTCAAGTGCAAGTTCGTAAGGCACCAAAGCCTGTGGGCAGTTGTTCAATAGGTAGGAAAGTACACCCGAAAATGCTGTACACCTCGGCGAAGCCATGATACGCATACAAAACATCACCATCACTGTTCTCGCGTATCTTACAAGGACTTGTTGATCATGACCTCATTTTTGTTTTTTAAGACTGCCTACGGGCAGCCCATTGTGGGCATATCCCGTCCCAGATCGAGGCCCAAACCGGGAAATAAGTACAAGTCAGACCGAGATTCCCTGAGCCATGCGATGCAGATTTCGAAGTTTTTTCAAAGAAAAAGCACGCGACGCCCTCCATACCCCGTTTCCCTTCTACCCAGTGTCCGTCACACGCCAAGAACTACCAGCATTTTTAACTTAAGCCTGAATTGGATTGTCAGCAGGTTGACCTTGAGACGTGAATATCGCCTTGGGCAAGGAACTTGAAGAAATTCCTTCCGCGGCATTTTGTTCATCATACCTTGATGGCGAACTTGCGCTGAGGGAAGTGGACAGTGCGCTTCTTGGTCTTCTCGAGCACGCGGGACTTCTCATCGGGTGATAGGCGGCGGCGGATGGCACGGGTCTGCTTGGCTCGGAGGTCGAGGGGAGCGTACTTCTTGTTCTTGTAGAACAGACGGAGCTGGGCCCTTTGCTTGGCGTTGATGACGGTCAGGACACGAGCGATCGACTTGCGGATGTCGTGGCTATTCGAAATTGCGTTAGTGGGGCACAACTTTTATGGACAGTCTCCTGCTTCTGCAGCAAAACCGCAGAGATGGGGAAAATGCTCACATTCTGTTCAGCTTGGAGCCGGAAGAAGCGACCTTCTGAATGCGGAGCTGACCAAGCTCGGTCTTGAGCTCAGCGAGCTGCTTTGTCAAATCATCCTTGGACTTATTCCAAAGCTCTCCAGCCTTAACCTTGCCCGACGACTGCAACCTGTCAGCGATTTGTCCAACCCGTATTGTTCTCTTGCGTGAATTGTGCTATCGAAATCATGGCCGAGACTCGAGTTCAAGTGTGGAATGACGCTCGTGAATTGTGGATAGTGTATGTGTACGTTTGGTCGATGGAATGAATGATCGAAAGGACTCTTTGGCCGCACGAAACGTCGACGATACGCTGTCGACGTCTGCCGTAGCAACAAGGGCGTGGAATGTTCGTACTCACCATCTTGAATAGCTTCGAAGTGGTGTGCGAAGTGTGTCGACGAGTGTTTTGGGAAAATATCAGCCTCGACCTGTCACCGTCCGTGTCGCGATAGATCGATTTAGAGAAGTTTGCCGAGAAGGTGCGTTCGAAAAGTTAGGGCTTGCAAGAACTCGATGTGGGGAAAGTGCAGAGGAATTTGAAATTTTTGATTGGCAGGTGGGCTTGCTAGGTTTTTCCTTCCGACTTCGAGGTAGGGTCGTTTTGAAGCTCACGTGAAGGCGGATGACTAAGTCTTGGCGCTCTTGTGAGCGGTGTGGAATTCTGCCAAGCATCGGACCAGGTGTCGGCCTGTTGGTCGGTCTGTCATCAGGGAGTTGGTTCATCATGAGTTGGTAGATTGTAGATTAACATAGCTCAGGCTTGTGCAAGTACATCACAACGCAGTTATCGCAACATCATATACACTAAGGCACAATGTCTGCGCCCTCGGGATCTGTTAGCTGGAACAGTCTGATGCAACAAGCTCGACAACTAGAAAAACAGGTACATCGAACGGCACCATGCGCCGAAGTACAAGCTGACGTCGCCTTTACTTAGACGGACAACTTGTTCCATACGTATTCGCGGTTCGCTGCAGCTCCTAATATTCCACCCAAACCCACAGAAAAAGAGCGCGAGACAGAGAAGAAGCTAGAAGAATTGTTGGAAAAGGTGCGCCCTGATGCTCTGCGCTCACATGCTATTTACTAACTTCCTTCAGCGTGGGGATGTCATCAACAAACTCGTCCGACTTCTCGATTCCGAAGCCGTCCTTACCTCCTCCGCCATGAAACAGAACAATCTCGCCACCTTCCAAAAGAAGCTTGCCAGTCATAGGGAAAATCTGATCCGACAACGCTCAAACCTACAAGAAGCTCGAAATCGCGCCAACCTTCTGTCCAATGTCCGATCAGACATCGACCAATATCGTCAGAACAACCCCGAAGCTGCCGAGGCCGACTACATGTTACAGGAGCGGAATCGCATCGACAACAGTAACAGCATGGCCGATAACGTGCTTAGCCAGGCGTACGCTGTCAACGAGAACTTCAACCTGCAGCGCGAAACGTTGGCAAGCATCAACAGGAGGATCACACACGCAGCAAGTCAAGTGCCCGGGATCAACACGCTGATTGGAAGGATATCGGCCAAGAAGAGGAGGGATGGCATCATCATGGGCAGCTTCGTTGCGTTTTGCTTCATCGTCTTCTTTCTCTTTTCGTAAAACTGGGCGGGATTCGGTTTCTTTGCATAAGTAATGTTACAGGTGTTTTGGGGTATCAGCGTATTTGATGTTGTACAATACCTAGGCCATCGTGGGGTCATGATGCCTAGCATGTCTAAAGTTACAATCGTCTCTCCTCTACTGGAAGACGTCTAATTACAAGAGTTTTGGCACCTCAAGATGCTGTTTGCCTGGATGTTGCTCCTTTGCTGTGGCTGGCAAGGTAGCTTCATGATCCATCTCATCCACTAAGCGTGAGAGACCCTTGGCAAGGCCCTCTGTCTCAACTGGATGGGCTGTTCCACTGCCTGCCCACCGAACCCGGCAGTACTTGTCGACAAGGAAGACGTAGCCGACTTTACTGTTGAGCAGGCCAATGGACTCCCGAATGTCGTCAGTGACACCACGTCGTACTAGGAAGTATTTGTCCCAGTCTTTCTCGGGAAATTGCTTTCGCAGCGATCCCATAAAGAACCGAATCAGCCAGGCCTTTCCGGCATTATCCTCGTAGTTGATGTTGACAAGCTGTGTAGTGTCGGCGTGCTGTGCCAGCACTTGATGCAGCGCTGGGTTTTGCTCCTTGGAAGTAAAAGTTGCGACCTGCTGCTCGGCCCAGCGGCTGCTGAAGAAATTGATAACGGTAGCCTTGCCGCTGAGAAGCGGTGTGGTATCGCGTGGGTTCTTGTCCGTCTTCAAGAGTGTTTCGCCGTAAAAGTTGGGGAAGAATAGGGAGAGTTCTGCTTTGAAAAGGCGTGGAGGTGCGATGAAGGATTTACCCTCATGGTATTGGAGGTTGCCCCAGTCTCGGAAATATGGTCGTGATATCTTTGCTGTTCTACCGACGTGCGTTGTTAGTATATGCGACCTATATCTTGGCGATGGTTGTTCTTACAGCTCCTTTCGCCGTTGTAAGTGCTTATCGTAGTTGACAAAGTCCTCGCGACGCTGCTTCAGTGAGCGACTATCAATGCCTGTGTTCTCTCCAGCCTTGGGCGGTAGAGGCATGCCAATCGGCCGAGGAAGAGGCTTAGGTACGAAGTGGCCCTGCTGTCGCTTTCCATAGCTTCGAGGAGCTTCGATTGGCTTGGCAACTGCTGCTTGAGGATCTAAAGATGCGCCAGCACCTGGCTTTTCAGTCCTCGCTGGCCGAAGAGCGGAGGTGGTGAAGGATCGTCGGGATTCGCAAAATAAGCATGTTAGGGGTCGACGGGCGAGGCCAGAGAGGGATAAGTCGAGTCGTCGTGACGCCATCATGGCTGGTTTGGCGGGGGTGGGAGAGACTTTGGGGCGGCTGTGCGGTCTTCTCTCTACAAGATCAGACCAGACGTTAGAAAATGATCGACTCCAAAAAAAAAAAGTCCGGACCAAATCCCCACGTTCAGAACGGGATCAGTGGAGCACAGGGCAATTGCCTGTATTTTGGGGGTTCGTGACAGAACCGAACGCGGTCAGATCGGGCTTAGTATCTGCCAGTGCCGTCATCTCCCCGGATTGGCGGTTATCCACGGACGGGGCCGATGGAAGCCAGGCTTTCGGCTTAAACAATGCCATGGTATTTACCATCTCCTCTTTCTTATGAGGATGACTTGGTGCTGATATTTGTTATTTTCTTTGATCGTTACTCTCACTTCCCCAGGCCCAATTGTTAGTTACAGTACAATGTTTCTACAGCGAGGATCCCGTGTGTTACAGAAGCAATGCCACGTTGCCAGAGCCATGGGCAACATGGCAATGAGCCCTCGTGCTTCATTGAATGCCTCTTCTCTCAGATGGTTCAGCGAGTCAAGAAGATTAATGGCTGTGAAGCCTGTTGTTCTGGCCGATATTGGTGAAGGCAAGTCTCCCGAGTCACATCATTCAAGAACCTAACTAACACGATGACAGGTATCGTCGAATGTGAGGTCATCCAGTGGTTCGTCCAACCCGGCGCTCGTGTCGAGGAATTCTCACCACTCTGCGAAGTCCAGAGCGATAAAGCGTCTGTAGAGATCACAAGTCGCTTCTCCGGCGTGGTCAAGAAGCTACACTACGAAGCAGGCGAGATGGCCAAGGTCGGCAAGCCCTTTGTCGACATTGATATTGAGGGCGAGGCCAAGGCCGAAGATGTCGAAGCGATAATTGACCAACCAGGTGATAAGGCGGACATTCCTCCCCCTCCAACATCACCACCTACAGAGTCCAAAACGGAACAAACACAACAACAACAGAGTCCCCAAGAAGCGCCGGTTGAGACACCAGCAAAAGAAAAGGGAAAATGTGCAAGCATCGCTACTCCTGCCGTGCGACATCTTTCCAAAGAGCTCAAAATTGATATCTCCCACGTTGACGGAACTGGAAGAGATGGAAGAGTTATGAAAGAGGACATCTACAGATTTGTTAAGGAGAGAGATGCAAAGGACAGTGCTCAACAAATAGCACCAACCCCTACACCTTCACAGCCCCAAAATACATCTGTGCAAACAGAAACAGTCACGCCTCTGTCCAGCACACAGCTCCAAATGTTCAAGACCATGACACGGTCATTGACCATACCACATTTCCTCTACGCGGACGAGGTCGACTTTTCAAGTCTTGTGGAACTTCGTCAACGTCTAAACCGTGTTCTTGCCAAGGGCCCTTCTGTCGAGGGGCAGCCGAGCAAGCTATCATACCTCCCTTTCATCATCAAGGCTGTGTCGCTGGCACTAAATCAGTACCCAATGCTCAACGCCCGAGTGGACGTTGATCCCAAGACTAGCAAGCCATGCCTGGTCCATCGATCACAACACAACATTGGCATTGCCATGGACACAGCAGGCGGTCTTGTGGTACCCGTGATCAAGAATGTTGCATCTCTCAACATCCTCACCATCGCAGCAGAACTGTCAAGGCTTCAAGCGCTGGCCAGCCAAGGCAAACTCAAGCCCGCTGATTTCCAAGGTGGCACTATCACTGTGTCTAATATCGGAAATGTGGGCGGTACATATGTTAGCCCTGTCATTGTGGAGCGCGAAGTGGCCATCCTGGGTATCGGACGTATGCGAACAGTGCCTGCATTTGATGAGAACGACAACGTGGTCAAGAAGCAGATTACTAACTTTAGCTGGAGCGCTGACCATCGGGTTATCGACGGTGCTACTATGGCGCGAGCCGCTGAAGTTGTGAGGCAGATAGTGGAAGAGCCGGATCTTATGGTAATGCATCTTAAGTAGTTGAAAACGCGTCAGTGTATATAATTTAGATATAAAATTTACAAGTCACGGTAAAGAGTAGGAAGGAATCTATACGAGGAAAGGGAATATATTGTGCCGTCATGTTACAGGCTTGGTTTGCACAAGTGATACTTTCACATACGGAGGAGGTCTTGTCGTAATTATGAGAGTACAGGAGGGTCGGTACTCTTGACATACACGCCGTAAGCACCAGTCTTTTCTTTTCCAAATTGGATGGGCGGTTGTACAATATGCTTGATTTCGACGCATATGCAACCTCGTGATGTGTTCTATATCACAAGTGCCGAAAGGGTATTACCGTGCATGATGCCAACACACCAGTTCAGAACTTCCAATTACAGCCCATCTTTTGAGGAATTAGTCGGGCGATACATCACTCGTACGCTTATCCGAGTCATTTTTCATGGGTGAAAGAGCTGAGCCGTAGTCAGGCTAGCTAGGTTGTCATGATGATGCATGAGCTGGACATTGAGTACATCGGATAATAATATCCAACCCAGTAAAGTCCAATGCCAGTGTCAACTGCAGATTGCATATTCCAAGCCCATATAGCATAGTAGACCCTACAGTAGAGATGTCACAAAGTGAGCAACAGACTAAGTCTTGAAACATTTGTATTTCTACCATCATTTGGAGCAGATGGCGAGTAATCTATAAAGCTAAAAGTCGTGGCTCAGTAAAAATAATAAGCCTCAAATCTGACCGCTTATTCCTTTCCAAGCTCTTTTCCCTATTTGTACTGTAGGTGACCAAAAAGAAAAAGATCCAAAATTCAAAGGATGAGGAGGGAATGCCTTGCCGTCATCCCTTTTAGCCTATCTGTATCAGCAGCCTCACCTCACCCCGCGCTCTCCGGACCCAGCGACTGCAACTGACATTTGCGGGGGGAGGGGCAAGCCATGGGGCATGACCCGAGACCAAGATTGAGACAACTACCTAGGTAGGTGCCTACCTAGTTTGAGTTGCATATCCTTGTCCATGCCTGACCCAGCCTTTGTCGCGCCGCACCGGGGAGCTGTCCGAAGATGAGGTATGTAACTGACAAGACTTTTAACGCCGTGTAAAGATAGAGGCATGAACAAATATTAAACTCCTAAATCCATAATGCAAATAGCCATGTAACGCTGTGACTCCCTGCTCGATGATAAATTTTCGCATAATGTTGGACAGTGGGCGGATGTGTGGTGTGGTGTGGTGTAGTGTTGTTGTGGTAGGTGTTGGTAGAGGCTGTGTATATCAAAATGATGTATCAACATATTTTGTTTTCATAGCTTGTCTTGAGACTTGGCCATGGTTTCCAAAACATTGCTCAAGGCTTCTTGCTCGACTTCTTCGATAGGTCGGCTGACATCGATGGTGATAACATCCTTTTCGTCGGCCAAGGGGCGCTCCAGGATATCGAATTGGCTGTGTACCATGTTGGCGCCCATGTAGTGGTTTTGCCGTTGGGTGACACGAGCGAGGAGAAGCTCTTCGGGGGCATCGAGGAAGACAAAGTGAATTTGGATGCGGCGATCGTAGTATCCAGCGACACGGATGACGTCGCGGTACTTGCGCTTGAGTGCTGAGCAAGTGAGGACAACACCACATGACCCAGCGTTTAAGCGGTTGATGGATTCTTCTCGCAGGGCAGTGAGCCAGTCCCATCGATCCTCATCAGTAAGAGGGATTCCATTTGCCATCTTTTCAATATTGGCGGGAGGGTGGAACTAGTAGGAGGAGAGTGTGTTAGTAGTGGAAATGCGACACTGGTGAGAAAATTGTACATACAGAATCACCCTCAACATAGGGCATGCCCAATGACTTTGCCAAATATTCGGCGACAGTTGTCTTTCCACAACCAGCAGGGCCCGTAACCAGCCAGATGTGTTGTTGTCCGTGGGTCTTGTGGCCATTGATAGCGGCCGAGTTGAGAGATGGGGTTGCTGCCGTCATTGGTGACGAAGTTGTAGGTGACAAGGCAATGGATACTGGTTTTGTAGGAGCCTTGATGGGCATTGTTGAAGTGGAATTGTAAGTGAGCATTTTCAAACAGTTCTTTGGAAGAAATCTAAATCGACTTTTTGACTTGAGTTGAAAAGACTTATGACTGGCTGATTGGTCCTGTATGTAGTTTGAGTGGACGGACAGACGCCTTTTCGTAGAATAAATAGCCCCAAAATACACCTAAGATCCAATATCCGAGTCCAGTGGCAGCAGTGACAAAGGTATTTCAGTGGTAACCAAAATGACGTAGTAACAGGCTGTGCAGTTTATGGATAAGGAGCAATATGAATAGGTATGATGATATCCGTTGACCGTTACGAGCAAGAGTAAAAGCAGGTTGGGGAAAAGAGCCAAAATTCAGTGAAGCAAGCAAGCAAGCGGGATTGACAAAAAACCACGGGGGGTCAGGACAGAGGGGGGATCTATATAAGCCTTGGAGTTACAGAGCACAACCTAGTTAAGTCATGGATGGCTGATGTATGGATGTTCAAATTCAGGCTCAAGGAGAACCGGGGAGAAGGCCGTGACCGTGACAGTGGAGGACCCGACAGGCACGAAACTTTGGAAAACCTCCACCGTCGGTTCTTGTTCCATAGGGTGGCGTGGGGGCATTGGGTGTAGTGAAATGGGCCTGGGGGGTGACAGTCACCCGCTGGGCCTATTCTGTAAGTATACTTGAGGACAAGGGTGACGAGACGGGATTTTGAGGATGTTTTATTGGCAGAGACCAGAAAGAAGTAACCCTCTAGACGGACTCTTTACTACCTAGGTGTATCCGGACATTTTTCTTCCTCTGAGGGAGACCTGCAGTTGTCCATATCCATTCCCATTCCTGTTTCGTAGTATTACTCTGTGCATACTGCACACTACAATGGTCTTGACTCTACGGACACTCAACGTGGCAGTGGATTAGTTCTTGTGGAGCGGATTCACTGTCAGGGGAAAAGACAAGAGATTGGTGAGGGCCCATGACGCTTGTTGTGGAACACGATGATGGATGGTCTCTAGTTAGGTCTAGAAAGTCTGAACCCCAAATTCCTTCTTACATACATTCATCCCAGCCCCAGTTCCCAGTCCAGTCCCTGTCCCTGTCACTCTCCCGTTCGTTCGTACCTGTGGAATGGTGAGGTCACGAGTTCCTCCCTCCTCGCACGTCCTCTCAATTTTCCAAACATGAAATATTCTGATCATCGTGACAATGCACGTCACACTTGAAAATTATGCTAGTAATGCATCCCCTGGGGCGGATCTGCAGTATCATGTTCTCTTGAAGAAACCCATCCTTGCGCGGAGTTTCCGCATGCGACTTGATGGAATTCCTAGCCGTCGAACCGTCAGGGCAGTAGGCTATGTACTTACTCTTCAACCAGCATCAATTACATATCAGCAGCATCTGTAGTTCTCCCAAACAGGAATTCGGATGATCTTGGGTGATCGATTTCAATTCGGTAAAAGTCTGCATCTACAAAACCTGGTCAGCTCTTATCCGGTCTGACTGGACTGGGTCTACGGCTAAAGACTACCTACTTTACTTAGCTGCACTCAAATCAAATCCGAGATCTTATCTTACAAAGTCGACGAATCGGACTAAAGATAACGTTGGGCTGCTTGATGATTGATAATGCAGAATCCTTTGACTACCTACGATACCGAGGTGCTGGTCAGGCTCTTTCACCGGAGCAGGAAGTTTTCCTACAATGATGCTCAAACATTGTGATCCATGTACAACAGATGCATGCTACTTTTCTTCTTCGAATGTTCCAATATGGGTCTATTCTAAATATATTTATCCGCTAGGGCCAAGTCACAGTTATTTAACGCACCGAGACTGTAATCTTCATCTCGCAATTCTCGTCTCGCTTTGTAAAGGGGGCCCCAGTTGAGTGTTCCTGCAATTGTTGCAAATAGGAACTTGGACCAACAGAAAAGAGTTAAGCCGAGCGAGTACCTGTTGCTACCAGCACCAGCACTTGAACTTGAACTTCTCAGCAGCCTGGATATAAGTTTAATGTTGTATAGGTTCTAGCCAGGTAGTTACAATTTTGTGAGCCCAATTTGGAAATGCAAAAGTTGGATCTGGCCCTAGTCAAGGCACGACGCACTACGGGAGAAAGCCACCAGGAGAGAAGTGCAGTGTTAGTGAGTGTGGAGTACATGGAGGCGTGGGGGCGGGCAGAGGCAAGGTCAGGTGGACTTGGTCCTTGAAGCACAGAGCACCAACAGAAAATTCAACTCGTAACTTCATTTCCAATACGAAACAAGACAGAAGTCAATATATACGACGAGTACTATAGTGCCTTGCATAGGAAGGGAGATGCAAGTTACGAAACAGAATTGATAGCATCTACTTCGAGGGCAGGGACTATTACTGCTCCTGTAAAGTGGCTGTATGATGGATATTACACTCCAACATAGTCAATTTGACCAAATAATTGATCGCGTATCAAAGGTGTATTTGCTCAACAGTAGATTATCGTCACGTTACCGGTTTTTAGAGCAAACACCCAATGCTATACAGACTAGATGCAAACTCGGGGCAACCAAAACCTTTCCCCAGAACAAACGGGCATGATTTTACTTGACTTGGAAGTCTTGGAACTCGATCCATGTCACCCCAACCTTTTCCCCCCGGGCGTCCCGCCCTGTCGGGTTGCTAGGTTAGATTCCGAAGGGCTGGCTCGGTTGGCGACACCGGTCACTCGACCGATGCTGTTTGCTTCCAATTCGAGACTTGGCTGGATATCATGTATGTACGATTCTACAACGCCACACCGCTCTAAAGCAGTTGCATATTTTGGAAACCCATTAGACCCCTCGGTATAAGTCTGGGGTGGAATTTAATAAGTGTACAAGTCGGCTTGATTTTTTCGGTTCGGCTCGCTTCGTTTCAGTCAACACCTCACAGCTATATCATTCTATGCCGATTGACTTAGTTGCCGATATGACCTTTGACAAAAGTATATGTTGATCATATCAGATGCTCAGTATTCTTCATACTGTACGACAGCTGGTGATTCAGGTATCAGGTATATAGGGTATTTAGTGTGCAAGCGATGTGGAGCAAACAATGGCGACAAATATTATTACCCTGTTTCTGGGACTACTCTTAAACATAATGGATTGCAGAAAACAACTTCGGGCTGGCGTAGGAGGGTAAAGATGCAAGTATTGTAAGGGTATTTTACGATTCTTGCTGACTTACTTGTCTTCTGCTCAAAGGTTCCATACGTTCACCTCAACAGTATTGGATTAGTTTTAGTTCACAAATGTTTGTTTAAGATAGTAGATCCAATCTCAAGAAGACAAGAGTTCCAATAAAACTTACCAGACTCATTGTAAAATCTATAACGACCCAGAAACTCCTTGCCGTGTTTTTTTCAGCATCTTGGTCAACAATGTAGGCTGACAAAATATGCTACGTGCATATTCTTTGCCTTTTGACACCATGTGTGACTTGAGCAGTGAAGCTAAATACCTATTCAACACCAGAGCAGCAATCCCTACAAGACAGCGCATGCATACCTAATATTGAGGCCCGCCTATGGCCAAGACATCTTATGGAGACTTGATCATAATATTTGAGTAAAACTACATGGCACGAAATGGGCAGGTAGGTCGGTAGGTAAATAACCCCAATTTACAGCTGTTGAACCCCTCACTCATGGTGTCATGATGGAGATTTGTGCACAGCTCACTAGCCGCTTCAGGAAAGAAGCTCTGCACCTTCTGTTTGTTGCCTTAACACGTTTAGGAAGCTGCGTTCAACCCCAGAGAACAAACATCCATTGGCCGGCGAGCACACATGCCTCCTCTCAACTCAATCTCACCGTCTCTTGTTCTTCAAAGATTGCCTTCTCTGAGGACAGCAGCTTTGAGACACTCTCCGCTAACACGACGGCCAATTCCTCACTCTACCAAGCCTTTCAACCGTCAGAGCCTTCATAGATTTTCCACCTCTATCGTCGCCATGAACTCGAACGAGCTGGTCCACTACCTCGCCGACAAGCCTCCTTCGGTCGTCAGGCTTGAGATCGAGAAGCACTTTGAGATTTTGACCGACAAGCAGAGACGCTATGCTCACTTTATCAGCAAGTAAGTTTTGCTTTTGTCCCTCGACCTTGTATAAGTTGTCGTCGAGCTTGGTCAATCTGGAATGAGGGGCAACTCATGCCTGCTTATGAGAGAGGGGTCGCGGGGCTAACACATCATCATAGAGCTGCTTTCGCTGGCACCAGAATTGTCCTTCGACAAATCTCTCCGGAGTCTGAGCCTATCTTTGACTTGATCCTGTCTCTGCACAAGTCTGCAAATGGTGACTGGAACGCCCTTGCCAAGAAGGCCGGCGTCGAGGAGGAAGAGGCCACCCGGTTCCTCGAGTATGCCGCCATGTTCCTCGGCAACAACGGCAACTACAAGAGCTTTGGCGACTCCAAGTTTATTCCTCGCTGCTCCGAGAAGACTGTTGCTGCCCTGGCTGCCACTTCTCCCGAAGCCAACAAGTTCTACGAGGCCACAAAGGGCGGCATCTTCAGCTCTGATAACCCTGCCATGATGCACCTGGGTTACCCAGACGATGGCCACATGACTACTTACTACCCTGAGTCTCCCCACATCACCAAGGACGATATCAAGGCTGTCTCTGGCTGGATGGAGTCTAAGGGTCTTCTTCCCGAAAACAACCGTCTTCGAAAGACCCCTGATGGGAACTTTGAGATATTGATCGCCTCAGCTGTCAAGGAAATCCCCAGCAAGGGAGGTGATATTGGCAAGCAGACCGAGTTCACCGTGGAAGACGGTTCTCTCAAGGGCAAGACTATCAAGCTGGTCTACGGTGACTACGCAGAGGAGATGAAGAACATCACTGCATTCATCAACGGTGCCGCCGAGAACGCCGAGAACGACACCCAGAAGAAGATGCACGAGGCCTACAGCAAGTCTTTCGAGTCCGGTTCTCTGGAGGATTTCAAGGACAGTCAAAGATACTGGATCAAGGACAAGGGTCCTATGGTCGAGTCCAACATTGGTTTCATCGAGACTTACCGAGACCCTGCTGGTATCCGTGGAGAGTGGGAGGGTTTCGCCTCTAGTAAGTTTCCCTGTGGCATGTAACATTATGAACGAATTCGCTAACGATTTTACAGTGGTCAACCGTAAGAATCATCTACACTATCTACTCGGTGTTTTGCTAATCAATCGTCAGTCGAGCGAACTCGTGCCTTTGGTGAGCTCGTGGAAAAGGCACCCCAGCTTATTCCCCTGTTGCCTTGGGGCTCTGAGTTTGAGAAGGACAAGTTCCTGTCTCCCGACTTCACCTCTCTTGAGGTTATGACCTTTGCTGGTGAGTAGTAACAACCACCGCCCTATTGTATGACTGATGATGTTAATACTGGATCAAGGCTCTGGTATTCCTGCTGGCATCAATATGTAAGTTTTAGCAATCATGCATTAGGGTGAGACGTTGATTGTTAATAACTTGCAGCCCCAACTACGATGATATCCGTCAGACTGAGGGTTTCAAGAACGTGTCCCTTGGAAATGTTCTGAGCGCCAAGGCTCCTGATGAGAAGATTCCTTTCATCCGTGACGAGGATCTTGATGTCTACAAGAAGCAGCGCGATGCTTCTTTTGAGGTCCAGGTCGGTCTTCACGAGCTTACCGGTATGTAACGGGCTCCGACATGCCATTTAACCATCGTCACTCATGCGTAATAGGTCATGGTTGTGGTAAACTTCTCCAGGAGACATCATCAGGTACCTTCAACTTCGACAAAGAGAACCCTCCTGTCAGCCCTGTCGACAACAAGCCCATCACAACTTGGTATAAGCCTGGTCAGACATGGGGCTCAGTGTTCGGTAGCATAGCTGCCTCATACGAGGAGTGCCGTGCTGAACTTGTTGCCATGCACCTGAGCTGCGAGTTCCCTGTCCTCAAGATCTTTGGCTTCGGTGATGGCTCTGAAGATATCAACGGCGAGGCTGGCGACGTCTTGTTCGCCTCCTATTTGTCCATGGCCCGGGCTGGACTTGCCTCACTTGAGATGTGGGACCCCAAGAGCCAAAAATGGGGACAGGCTCACAGCCAGGCCCGCTTCTCTATTCTCAAGTGCTTCCTTGAGGCTGAGGACGATTTCTGCAAGCTTGACTACAAGCAGGACGATCTTTCTGACTTGACTATCAAGCTCGATCGCTCCAAGATTCTCACGGCTGGTCGAGATGGTAAGAACTCGCCCTTGAACACGTGAACGACAAGCTAACAAGTACATCAGCCGTTGCCAAGTATCTCCAGAAGCTTCACATCTACAAGTCGACTGCTGATGTCAAGACCGGCACTGACTTTTACGTACACATGACAACTGTCGACCCCGACTTCTGGGGCAAGAAGGTCCGCGACATTGTGCTCAAGAACAAGCAGCCTCGCAAGGTCTTTGTTCAGGCCAACACCTCATTGGATGAGTCATCTGGAAAGGTTTCCATCAAGCACTACGAGGCCTCATTGGCTGGCATGGTCCAGAGTTGGGTGGATCGCGGCTTGTAAAGTCGAAAGGCATCACAGAGACCATGATCATGTCAAGTGTGTAAGCTGTACATTAGAAAAACAGATAAGATAGATAAGATGAGATGATTGATGTCATTACCAGAACCTAAGTCGGATTTATCCAAATCAGTTGACATGTCGACGGTACAATCCACGCACAGTTATTGAAACTTTTTTTATGATTCGTAAAACAATGTCCATTTTGACCAGTTCAGACCGGGAAAGACCATGATCGCTCACACCAGTTGCTTTTCTTTTCACCCAGGGAGATGGGACATCCGAGTGAAGTTCATCATCATCGGCCTCTCACCGGAAGCCTCTAGAATTTTGTATGCTCGTTTGTTTTTGACTGTAAAACCTGATTACAGACGCCAAAATGTGACCGATGCCCGTCGACTTTCAAATGCATGGCCAAGCCAGCCCATTTCGGAGACCCTTGCCGTTCTACAACCCTTTGTGTCGCAACCCCGGTACTCCCATCACCCCGGCACACAAGATTGCACATTTACCAGGCCATCTCGTGGGGCTTGTCTCCCTTCCTCAAGCTGAAAGAGCTGGAGAGGTAAGAAGCAAGCATATCGACCTTCTTGATGTTGGCGATCAAAGCCTTATCGATAGCCTTCTGGTCGGCGGCGCGGCTGCTGTTGACCTCCTTCTTCTGTAGGCAAATGTCAGTAATCTGGTCCCTGTCCACACGTCTTGCACAAGGGTTGTTGTATCGTACCTGGGGCTTCTCTCCCTGCTTGAAGAAAGCCTCCTCACCAGCCTTCTCCTTGGCCTTCTCGGCGGTGAAGTACTTGGGCTGAGAGATCTCCTCAATCTTCTTCTCGTCGAGGCCGGAGATGTCGACCTTGTAAGAGGTGGCGATGACGTATCGGGAGTTGACTCGTCGGAGAGGGACACCGTTGATCTTGAAGGGGCCGGTGACCAAGAGGACACCCTGGTCGAGGGACTTCAGGAGGATGACGCGCTTGCCACGGAAGCGGCCAGCGAGGAGGATGAGGACAGTACCGGGCTGGAGGGAGTTGCGAGGAGTCCAAGATCGGACAGCCTTGCGAACCTATGAATTTCCACCTGTTAGCGGACTGGTGCTTGATTATGCTGAACGATGTTGCAGGCAGTTGCTATATATGTGTGTGTGTGGGTGGGTGTCTGTGTGCATGTGCGTGTGGTCGTCAATCGATATTTGTCGCAGTTCCGTGTATACTGGTTTGTGCGTTTCGTCTCGAAGCTTTGAATATCTCCAAAGCTTTGGTCGTCCCATGATACTGCTCTCTTTCTCTTCTGGGGTGATACCGTCGAGGCCACTGCTCTTTTCTTTTTTTTTTTTACAGAAAAAGAGTGATAGTGTCACGGCCAGACATGCTGGTTTCCTCCTTGCGCTTTGGGCGTCGAACTGCCTGTCGTATACCGACCGAAACTCGACATCTCTCAATTCGCGTTCCATATCCCCGACCGAACCGCGCTGTCCAAAACACTTGTGCAACTGCCTGCAAACGCATCACAATCATCACATACCTTCTTGTTCTCGGCATCGTCGTCAGCGGGGTACCACTTCTTAGCCTTCTCCGAAGAGGCAGGGACCTCTCGGGTCGACTTTCCGAAGGTCTTGCTCGTGGGCTTCGCCGACATTGTGACTCTCCTGGCTGGTTGACTTGGGGTTGGGTGGTGAAGGAAAGGAAGACACTTGGTGTTGATGAGGTGCGCCCGAAATGTTGGAATTCTTTGTGGAAACGCTAGAGTTTGTGGGAAAATGTGAACCCTTCTGCCGATCCAGTAGCCCAATCAAAAATCGTGTTCAATTCTCCACTTATTCGGTCTATCAGCAAGCCCTGAGAGCCGATAATATCACATGATGCTTCCTATCGCAGCTTAGGTTAGTCTCTTATCTTATCAGCTGTTAGTCTCATGTTTCTGATGACCCGATGACGGACCTGGAAGCTACGAGAAAATGCCCCAGGCGTCTTGAAGCTTGTAGCCTATGCCTCGACCGTGTAGATAATTAGAGGTCTCCCGCCTGTTGATTGAGTCGTTGATTTTTGCTTCTCTCTTCTTTTTTTTCTTCTTTTTCAATTGATCCTTTACAAGTCGATTGTCTTGCTATTCACAAGTGCCCAGTATGCAGGCGCGAAGACAACTAATCACATCAACGCAGCGTATGGCTGCTAGTGTCCGGGCTCGATCAGCCCGGCCACTTACACAAGTACTCGCAACACAACCTTTAAGACCAACATCCCTACGGTTGATACCAAGCCTTGCAGTCAGGACATATGCCAATGGCCGACCTCATCCACCTGGCGGTACTCACCGCATGAATATGGGTGGTGAGGAAGAGAAACCTGCTCTGGAACAATTTGGTATTGATCTGACTGCTCGAGCCAAAGATGGTAAACTGGATCCTGTTATTGGCAGAGATGCCGAGATTCAGCGAACGATCCAAATTTTGTCAAGACGTACCAAGAACAACCCAGTTCTCATCGGTAATGCGGGCACGGGAAAGACAGCAATTCTTGAGGGTCTCGCCCTCCGTATTGTTCGTGGCGACGTCCCCGAGAGTGTCAAAAACAAGAGGGTCATTAGTCTTGATCTCGGCTCCCTAATAGCCGGTGCTAAATTCAGAGGAGATTTTGAGGAAAGATTGAAGAAGGTTTTGGCAGAAGTGGAGCAGGCTGAGGGAGAAGTCATCCTATTCATTGATGAACTACATACCCTCCTTGGCCTCGGAAAGGCTGAAGGCTCAATCGATGCTTCGAACCTCTTGAAGCCTGCTTTGGCCCGTGGTGAACTTCAGTGCTGTGGTGCAACAACTCTTAATGAGTATCGCCAGATTGAAAAAGATGTTGCCCTGGCACGACGATTCCAACCCATTATTGTCAGCGAACCGTCCGTGGAGGATACCATAAGTATCCTTAGAGGAATCAAAGACAAGTACGAAGTGCATCATGGTGTCCGTATTACAGACGGTGCACTGGTGGCTGCCGCGACTCTGTCTAACCGCTACATTACCGACCGATTCCTACCAGATAAAGCCATTGATCTGATGGACGAGGCAGCCAGTCATCTCAAGCTGCAGCATGAGTCCAAGCCTGAAGACATCATGCGCCTTGATCACAAGATCATGACGATTCAGATTGAGCTCGAGAGTTTGAGGAAGGAGTCTGATGTGGCAAGCAAGGAACGCAGGGAAAAGCTTGAGAATGACCTCAAGAAATTGAACGACGAAATTTCTGAGCTAAACGCGCGCTGGGAGAAGGAGCGTGCTGAAATTGAATCGGTCAAGAAGATCCAAGAGAACCTCGACAAAGCTAAGTTCGAGCTTGAGCAGGCCCAGCGAGAAGGAAACTTTGGGCGTGCTTCTGAACTTAGGTTTGGTGTAATCCCCGATCTCGAGCAAAAGTTGCCCAAGGAGGGAGAGGCCCAAGAGTCAACCTCGAGCGAAACCCTTATCCACGATTCGGTAAGCCCAGATGATATCGCCAATGTCGTCTCTCGTATTACCGGCATCCCTGTGTCAAAGCTCACTTCAGGCCACATCGAGAAGCTGGTTCACATGGAAGATTCACTCAGCCAGGCAGTCAAGGGGCAAGATGAAGCCATCAAGGCTGTGTCGGATGCAGTTCGTCTCCAGCGAGCCGGCCTGAGCGGCGAGAACAAACCCTTAGCTTCTTTCTTCTTCCTGGGTCCTACCGGTGTGGGTAAGACTGAGCTTTGTAAGAAGCTTGCCGGCTTCTTGTTTTCAACCGAGTCTGCAGTCGTTCGCTTTGACATGTCCGAGTTCCAGGAAAAGCATACCATCTCTCGACTTATTGGTGCGCCATCCGGTTACGTTGGCTACGACGACGCTGGCCAACTGACCGAGGCCGTTCGCCGCAAGCCTTACGCTGTCCTTCTTTTTGATGAGTTCGAGAAAGCACATCGCGACATCTCTGCTCTACTCCTCCAAGTCCTTGATGAGGGCTACCTCACGGATGCCCAAGGCCACAAGGTCGACTTTAAGAATACAATCATTGTTCTGACGTCCAACTTGGGTGCCGACATCCTTGTTGGCCAGAACCATCTCCATCCTTACAGCGAAACAGCCGACGGCGAGATTGATCCATCCGTCCGTAAGGCTGTCATGGATGTTGTAGCCTCAGCTTACCCACCCGAATTCCTCAACCGAATCGACTCCTTCATCATCTTCAAGCGCCTCGCCCGCAGCGCTCTTCGCGATATCGTCGATATACGCCTCAAGGAACTTCAACAGCGCCTCGACGACCGCCGCATCGTGCTTGATGTTCCCAGCGACGTTAGGGAATGGCTTGCGGAACGTGGCTACGATCCGAAGTTTGGTGCTCGTCCCTTGAATAGACTCATCACCAACGAGATCGGCAATGGCCTTGCAGACAAGATCATCAAGGGCCAGCTGAAGATGGGAGAGACAGCCGGGATCAAGGTTCGTGAAGACAAGGAAGGTTTGGAAATTGCTATCAAACCCAAGGAGGACTAAACTGTCCCTAACAAAAATTGTTCGGGTTCGTATTAATGAGTTTATGCGTTTCATGTCTAATTATTGTAAAATATCTTGTATAAATGGCATCATACTTTATAACCACCCTAGCATTACGGAGTATCTACCATAGAATGTTAACCTTGATTTAATAAATACCCACTCAGCTTCCAAACCTCAACAGTATTAATGCTCATTCGTGTCGCGTCTTTTCAAGTGACGACAGTTTTATCACTTAGGGCTAACCAAAACTCTAAAGTGTAGTCCCAAGAATTTGCAAGTGGCCTTTCGATAGCGATAGTCAAGGGTGACGAGCTGCAGTTATACTTGTAGGACTGCTGTGTTAAATGGTAGCACTAGTTCCCTCTATCATGGAAGCGAGTCGGTTTTGATAATAATCATGTGAAGTGAGAGTGCAGTTCAAAAAGCTTCTGATGTCCTTAGG
Organism: Fusarium palustre; assembly: GCA_014899045.1. Lineage (NCBI taxonomy): Eukaryota > Fungi > Ascomycota > Sordariomycetes > Hypocreales > Nectriaceae > Fusarium > Fusarium palustre. Next base: position 34,903 of record JAAVUH010000133.1, on the reverse strand, counting down.
GCAGGGTATCGCATCTAGCCAACTCCATGGCATGGTCTTGGATCAACCTGCATGAGCACAAGAGCCAAAACTCGAGTTACAACTAGACCCTGAACTGAACATTGTACAAACGTCACCGAATGATCACGAGTTGGACTACGATATAGATATAAGAATGGAATAAAACAGATAGAATCTCTACAACGACCCAATCTCGTAGCGGCCCCGAATTCATGCCTCGTTTCTACTCCTCGTTACTCGAGTTGATCATCATGGTCATGTTCCTTGAAGCGACATGGAAAGGAAATGGAAAAAAACAGCAAATGATAGATGTACCAGTGCGCCACGGTTTGCGAGAGTATTCGTGTAAAATCTGCAAGGAATGCAATTTTTTTCAAGCAACAAACGACACCCGATTTGACGACTGTACAAATACCCCGGGGTTCCCCATAAGACGCCTCCCATCATCACCCGACTTTTCCTCCAGGAAGAAAAAAAAGAAAGCACGTTCTGTGGTCCTCGGGAGGCGAGCTGACGCTGGCAGATGGCAAACAAACGTTAACCGAGAGGCTCACAGTGAAGCACCATTGAGAGACGGAGGAAGCGTAGAAACAGGTTGCTTTAACAGAAAACGTGAATAGATGCGACTTTGGTTCAAGGATTCATTTTCGATTGGTTGACCGATAACTTTGCAAATTACAACCGAAACCTCGAGTCGACACAAAGAGCCATTTGAGAGTATGTGGCAGAGCAAGAGAAAAAGGCGGGTTTCTTTAAGAGATGCTTCTCGTCAATCTTTCTACTGGTGACCCGCCTTTCGGAGGGTGTTGGCGAGCCACTCGAGACCCTCGTAGAGACCGTCACCGGAGGTAGCACAGGTGGACTGGATGTACTGTCGGAAGAAAAGATGAAAGATTAGCATGTGACCAAACAGACGAACATGTGGATTTCTGGAACCCAGAGATTAATAGTTCATCACTTACCCAGGCGCGTTGTCGCAGGCTGTGGAGGCCAAGCTTGTCTGTGATCTCGGCGGCATTCATGGCGTTCTAGTTGTAGAATAATGTTAGCATCATGATACCGTGGTTGAATGACACATTGAGGGGAATGTTGTTAGGCGAAGTGTCAAGGCGGGGTCGTGACGTACGGGAAGATCCTGCTTGTTGGCGAAGACAAGGAGGATAGCATCACGGAGCTCATCCTCGTTGAGCATGCGCTGGAGCTCCTCTCGGGCCTCAACAATACGGTCGCGATCGTTGGAGTCGACGACGAAGATGATACCCTGGGTGTTCTGGAAGTAATGTCTCCAGAGAGGACGGATCTTGTCCTGACCACCGACGTCCCACACGGTGAATTGAATGTTCTTGTACTCGACGGTCTCGACGTTGAAGCCTGGTGAAGAGGCAAGGTTAGCAACACTAGCTATTTTGAAAGAAGAAACCAGGGCGTATCATACCAATGGTGGGAATGGTGGTGACAATTTCACCAAGCTTGAGCTTGTACAGAATGGTTGTTTTACCGGCGGCATCAAGACCAACCATCAAAATTCGCATCTCCTTCTTCCCCCACAGTCGGTCGAAAAGCTTCGAAAAGGCGAGACCCATGTTTGCGGTTTACGGCGTCGAGGCCTGTGTTTCTAGGGATAGAGTAAAGGGTTCTAGAGGCGAAGGCGCAAGGTCAGCGATGCTGAAGATAAATGTTGAAAGAAGAAGACGTGGCGAGGGACTTTGCTGCGTGCGAGGGGTAAAGTAAAAATAAAAGGAGACAGTTTTGAGTTAAAGAGGAAAGAGACAAAAGTCTAAGACAGAATGCAGGAGACGTATATCTAAGGGAGAAACAGAACAGGAGGCTAAATGTCTGGTGATGGTGGATGGTGGATGGCTTTATGGGAGTGTCGCGAAAGGACACATAAGTTGATGAACAAGGCAGCGATTAAGAGCTCATCCATTAACGCCTCTCCACCGTCACCACCATCCAAATCAAGTCCTTGTGGCTCTGAGCTTTTCGAGCGTTCCTGTTCCAGGCTGCCGCCAAATCCATTGAGATGAGCTGTGCTATGCTGTACGTCGACATGGTGGTTTAGGCCGTCACGAGGCGGATCAACAGGGTAATAGCATGGCGGCGAATCTGGATCATCGGGCGGCGACAGCGTGAGACGGATGGTAGCTCGTTAAAGCTATCGAGACAAGGATCGGGAATAGGCAAGCAACAAGAAGCTAGATCTGAAGATACTCGAGCAATAGACAGAAAGACGCTGAACTTACTGGATCGTGGGGCGGTCCTTGGGAGTGGTGGTGCAGAAAAAACGACGAGCGACGATGGATGGATGGATAATATGGATGGATTGGATTGGGGGTGGGCGCTGTCGGGTGGTTTGACTTGTCGGTGTGAGAATGGATCACTTTAGGGAGAGAGGGGTGAGCGTGAGAGACAATGTCCTATTTTTTCCTGGCCTTGAGCTGGGGGGCTGAGGCTGGTGAGTGTGCAGCAGTGTTACTGGACTGTTTACTGGTTAGTTGCAGGGAAACACTGGAGCCGGGGCCTGTTTCGATTGCGCTTCAGGGGATTGACATGCCCGGACAACAGGCAGGGAGGTGCTGAGGGGCAGACAACGCAATTGCACCGCCACATGGTCAATGACCTCTTTGATCTCGGGTACTTTATTCACTTTAATGTGGGAACATGATAAGAGATATTCTGAATAAAGACGGATTTATCGAATACGATTTTAGGCAAGTCTTTTTGTTGGCAATATTCTTGAAAGGTTATATGGTTGAGAACCCGCTTAATCATGTTAGTTAGTGGCAGTCATTCCTCGCCATGAATTCCTTGTGTCAATGCCAGATAACAGTAATCAGAATGCCGCGCAATCAGGTCCCGCCCTCTCATCCCTTTTTTAGGCATGTATGAGGTATTCGCGAGGACAGATAAACGACAATTCAAGGTACCTTAATCCCTAGCATGCCCTGGCTCAAGCCACAGGGCCCCACAGCGCCTGAGCATACCCACTTTCCCCCTTTTGGGCTTGGAGTCTTAGGATTGGCTTGTGAACTTTGGTAAGAATAGAAGCTGCAAGCTGGCAGGAACTCGACCTGACTGATCTCTTGAGCTCGGCAAAACCGTGGTTGCCCAGGCAGGAAGAGAGAGCCGCAACAGTAACAGCAACAGCAACAGCAAACGACAGGCTGCCCCCTGCTCCTCCAATTAGCTGTGGAAAGGTGTCAATTCGTCGCGATTCGAATCCGTCTCCATACCTTGCTTGACTTTAGTGGACAGTATAGCTACTACAGGGACATGATAACACTGTAGGATCGCGAAACGACCACGACGTTCACTTTTTGAAGCTATAGCGATCAATCGATACCCGACGTCGACTCCTATCCCATAATGTACTTCGTCTCTGCGGCCAAGGCCCTCGTGGCCGCCGCTGTCTTCTCAGCCGTCACTGCTCACAACATCGTCCTGCCCGCCCATGGTCGAGAATGCTTCCACGAGTCCCTCCACAAGGATGACACCATGACTGTTACCTTCCAGGTTGGCGACCGTGAATTCGGCAGCGCAGGCAACCTCGATATTGACTTTTGGGTATGTGTCATGGAAAGGATTCAGGGCAATGGTCAGGATGCTAACTTGGACAGATCACCAACCCCACTGGACAGTACGAGACAAACGAGAAGAGTATCTCCAACGGCGACTATTCATTCACAGCCAAGCATGACGGCAAATACCTTTACTGCTTCGGTAACGAGGCTTGGGGTGCCAACACCAAGGAAGTCTCCTTCAACGTCCATGGAATTGTCTACGTGAGCGAGCATGAGATGCCCTCCGACCCCCTCGACCGTGAAGGTAAATCCTCTACTGTCTTGTACAGTTAATTGTTCCATGCGCTTACAAGAATTCTACTCTAGTTCGCAAATTGTCCGATCTCCTTGCCCAAGTCAAGGACGAGCAAGAGTATATCGTCATCCGTGAGCGTACCCATCGAAACACTGCCGAGAGCACAAACAGCCGAGTCAAGTGGTGGAACATGTTCGTTATTGGTGTCGTTATTGGCGAGTCTCTCTTCCAAGTCTGGTGGCTGCGACGCTTCTTCGAGGTCAAGCGTGTGGTCTAAAGGGCTGCCAAAACGTTATGCGATGATACGAGAAAAGGGACAGTATGTAGAATTGCCCGGAAATGCTGTTTGTCTACACGTCGCAATTGCGAACAACACATCGGCGCAAAACAGGGAGCTTCGGGATGCATGAAACGATCATACAAAAGAGCAGTTGGAAATCTGCGCAAATGTCATAGCCAGAAAATATGTATAAAACATTTTACGTTGTTGAGCCAAATGTTAATACGCCTTGGACAAGATCTACTATCTGAAATCACGTCGTGGGGTCTGGGAAGGGCAATCTCCCCACACAAAGTGTAAACACTCACTGCAGATATATGTTCATGAAGGAGCATGTTCATTATTCAACCTTGTCCAGTCTAAATCCAGGTACCCAAAAGATGGACGTATATACTACAGTGCCTGGCAGCTTGAAAGGTCATTATCATCCCATTGACATATTTCATCGCATACATGGTAGGACGTAAACCCATTAGAAAATACACAGAAAACAAAACCTAAAACGCCGTACAATGGCTCCCAGAGTCCTCTATACAGAAAGGGGAAGGGTAGTTTAGGCTCCAGGATCAGATTGAGGAGCTTTGCCCTCTTCAGCTTCAGCTTCGGGGGCTTCAACAGGCAACTCCACATCCTTGACGGGATGTAGCAGCATAGGAGGCAGGCACATTCTGCCCTCACCACCACGCATGTTGCCGACTCCCTTCCCCTTCTTACTCTTATCCTCGGTGCCCTCGAATTCCTCGCCTCCATCGTTGTTCACTCGAAGACCCAACCAGCGGCGGTACATGTTTGGTGCAAAGCCTGAATTGTAGAACCATGACAGACCGTGCATGTTGTGCTCACGGTCGCCGAAGATACTGGTACGAGAACCACCACTTGTGCCATCACGACCATTGTTGAAGATTTGGGCCATGTAGGCTGGAGGCCAGGTTCGGTCAACGTACACGGGGTGAGGGACTGAAACAGCCTTGTAGCCGTGCTGCAGAGCAACAGTGGCAGGCCACATCTCAGGGAAGGCGAACTGTTTCTTGAAGGCAGTCATCTTGTGCATGGTTGTCAACAGTCGGCGGGACATGCGCGCAGTAGTGATGATGTTGGCGCGGCGAGGAGGAAGCCCCTCCGATCGGTTGAAGCCTGTGATGTCGTCCTTCAAGCCCCAGGTTGTACCCTCAGGGTTGAACATGGGGTTGAGCGCAATGTAATCAGCTTCCTCGCCAACACCCCACTGGTAGTGGTCCTTCTCATAAGAGGTGGGAGCAACGGGGTCGTTTCCAGGCTCAAACCAGTCGTCGTCATCTTTAGGGCGAAGAGGACCCCAAACAGTACGGTGGCCCTTGGTGTCTTGGTCAGGAGTCTTACCGTCAAAGCCAGGAACCCCCTTCCACACATTATCGGCACCAACGACACCCATCTGGCTCTGAACACGAGACATCTGCGAGAAATCCTCCCAGGTACCGTGGATGCTTGGGAAGTAGAAGCGGGAGTTGCGCTCCCAGAGACCCTTGCGGGGCTGAGCCTTGGACCAGTTCTCAATCTTGCTGAAGAGGTCGTAGTAGTGGCCGGTGTAGCGCACATCCATCTCCCACTGCCAGAAGTAGTCGTACTCGGGGTGCTTATGGGCGAAGTATTGCATGGCCATGGAAAGACCGCGGTACACACCGTGAACGGGCAGGTCAGGGCCACGAGAGAAGTGATCGTAAATACCCTGGTAAAGAGCGAGCATTTGAGTCTCTGACCAAAGAGTCACAAGACCTCGGAACTCTTCAGGAATGGACTCTTCGATACGTTCTTGGTATATTCTTTCGTCTGCCCAAACAGGATGGGCGGCTTCGTTCTTGACCTGGACCAGCAGATGAATATCATAACGACCGCCAGAGGTGATGGCAAGTTCGGTGATGAGAGATCGGAGGTGGGCAATGTCATCCTCTCGCCAGTTGTATTCGTCCCAGCAACGCACAACGACGGCTGTTCGTGGCAGTCCAGCTCCAGATGCCTTGGGTGACTCGATCTTGGGGACTTCCGGCACATCGTTCTCGGGCTCCTCAGTGTCATCGGGATTAGGCCTCTCAGGCCGAGATCCCTTTGTATTGGTTTCTTTGGGCTTCGATGTTTCAGACTTGGAGTTTTCCCCAACCTTTGTCGCTGCAACCTTTGAAGCGTTAACCTTGGACTCGACTGTCTTTGATTTGTCGACCTTGGAAACGTGGGATTTGACATCCTCAGGGTTAGTCTGCTTGGGCTGAGCCGCCTCAGTCTTGTCAGTTTCGACCTTGGAGGTAGCAGTCTCCTTTACGGTCTTGGGTTTCTCTTCTTCGACGCCGCGACGCTCGAGAGTAGAGCTAGGTAGGGCCTTTGGCTTGGGCTCATGAGCGAAGAACCCATGGGGAGTCTGGATCTTCTCGGGCAAGTCTTTGAATCGAGCCTGGTTGGTTTTGAAGCAGCGTCGCTGGACGTCGGCCCAATCGACCTGTCGATAATTCACGCGGGGTGTGTTCTCCCAGACAGCATCTGAGCCCTCCTTCAGGCCATGCTCGCCAACGCTGAGACCACCATTGCGTGAAGAGTAGCCGAATCCGTAGGGACCATAGCGGCCGTAGCGATCGAAACAAATATCCTCAGGTAGATCCAAAGCCTCGTAAGACCCGATGGCGTGCTCAGGAAACCCTTGCGGGCGACCGTTGTAGTATCGCAGTTGTGGGACTCGGACTGTACCGTCAGAATCCAGAAAACATTCTTTCACGCCTGTCTCCTTGGTCTTGTTGGCATAACCATTCCAGTCGTTGCTCTCAGGGTGCTTGATTTTGGTGGCTTGGGAGTCGTCTTTTGACTTGTCTTCCTTTGTGTCCGTAGAGTCGTCCTCGGGCTTGGATTCGTCTCTGGTCTCCTTCTTGGGAGCCTCGGTACCTTGAGCCTCGGCTTCAATCTCTTCGGTAGCGGCCTTGTCGGTCTCGTCGCTATCCTTGTCATTGTCCTTGCCGCTCTTGATCTCGTTTTGCTTGTTCCAGTCGTTGCCTTCACCCAGCATCTCAGGTTCATTCTTGACATGAGGCCACTCGGGCTTGAGGTCATCGAAATTAACCAAGGTCTTGAGTCCGCCGTAGTATCTCTCCAGGAAAGGGAACTTTTCCCAGGCAGGTGGTGGCGGTGGTGGTCTGTTGTCAACCTTGCCGTTGGCGACCTTCCAGTTCTCGACCTGGCTCGCGCGTACCAGACTCAGAACCATAATGATGATGAATGTTATCACTGTGCAAAACAAGTAGCGGGTGACCTTGTTTGGCACTCTGTAGGGATACACTTTGGCAATTCTCCTTCTGAGGGGCAGGGGCTTCTTCTGGTGACTGGGGAGCATCAAGAGTCCGCTGTTTGCGGATCCTGATGTATGTCTTGAAGAGCCCGCTGAAGAGCTCTCGGGTGAGTATGGTTCATCTTCATAATCGCTTTCATCATCGGAGGAGTAGTCGTCGTCTGAAAACCGTTCTTTGTTTGGGGAGTTTACTTTTTGGTAAAGTGGGAGCTTTGGCTCGCGTGGTCGTAGAGGATTCGTTAGTAACCCCATGATGGGATGTGGTTTTATGTCTGTGACAGTAATGTTAGCTAGCATGAGAGGAATTCCAAGTCTCGGGACTGACCCTTGCGCCTAGACGGCAAGTCTCTCTATTGTGATATGTACTCCTAATTACTGTAAAGGAATATATAATGCCCAATGAATGGAAACAATTGACTGAGTGGTATGTCAGACTGCTGTAAGAATAAAAATAAAAGTTGTCATGAGGAGCAGAAGGTGTTGAAGGATGTTGCCTTGCAGCTCTTTAGACCGCTCTCAGTTGGTGGTTGACCCATCATTCGAGCTTCGTCATTCGTTGATTTGTTTTGTTACGGATCCGGTTGTTGCTAAGCAACCTCGAGCTTAGGCTCAGATACGGACACAACGTCAGCCATCGATACGGCGTTACGGCCTTAATTTGAAGCAACCAATAAGTAGGTGCTAGAAGGGAAATTCAGTTTTTGTTGTTAAACGTGGGCCCTTTCGGCTTTCATTCGTTCTCTCTTGACTGACTTTACTCAGGTTGTGTCGTGGCTAACGCAGGGTTAGCCGAAGGCAACTGTCGAGTTGGCTTCAGCCAGCGAGTCAGTTCAAGCGAATTAATTGCCTTCTCCGAACGATGGACCAAGAAATTATCAAAAGGATCTGAAAAAAACAAGAAACCCATGATAACACACGGCGGATTTTCACTGAGGATCAATACTATCAAGTGTCAATCCAGGTATGCCGCTGTTTAGATAGCGCGTAGATATTCCGCTGACCACCATTTTATCGTCTTGTCCAGGGTAGTCTTGGCAAACTTGGCTTACACGGTGGTTGCACTACTCAAGACTAGATTGCTGGGTGGAAGATCAGAGTGAAACTATGTCATGGCTGAGCGGCGCATTTCATCCCAAGAAGTAAAGTTTAGAAAAGGTAAGACGGCACTGAAGTAAGACTGTTGATCGGATTCTCAAGCTTTCAATTGAACGTCATGCCCCGCAGGCGGCTGTAGCACATCAGTTCGCTAGCAGCTTTCAGTGTCTCAGCCATACAGAGCCGTGTGCTTCCAAGGTTTGTTTTGTGCCTCGTGACTTTGTGGTATTGTGTCTTTTTTGAAGTCCTTTTTGTGCAGAATTATCCAACGGCGAGTGAGTGTCTTGACGTTATGTACCTAATATGAGACCCATTGTCAGTCTGGCGTATGTTGTCCTCACATTGAACGTCACAAACGGTGTAACACGTCGAGGAGAATTCCCAGCAAGAGAGGAGGCAACTATGCAACAAAGTACCAATTGCATATGGGCGTAAGTTGGTTGGCCCACGGCTTCTCGACTATTCCCTAGCTTATGCTCCTGGAGGGACATCATATGACGATCCCCTCCTGTCGTTTCTTTCACCGTCTCCAATCCTTGGTTTCCCTTCTTCCCTCCTCTGTCTGCAAGACTCTACTGCATTGTGCTCCGCATACGATACGAGGATCAGCTGAACCTGGCTTATCTTACCCCAGATTACGTTGCAAGGTCGATCGTTGTCAATGCTTGTATAAAGTCGAGAGAACCTCCTCTCTCATCAATACCCCATCACACTTACACGGCCTCCTCAAGCCCCCCCACACATCTACCAACCACATTACTGGCGACATTGTGGTTGAAAATTCATCTTGACAAGTTGAGCACAGATTGAATCCATAAAACATATAAATCAACATTGCCTTGAAAATGTCGTCCGTTGCAATCACTTCCACAGAGACGCTGGCTTCTCCTCCTCCCCATCTTCAGGGCGAGGCGGAGCTCGAGTCACTCAAGCTTTCACATGCTCTTCGCCAGCAACCCATCTCGGTGACTCTTGATGGCAAAAATATATTCTTGTCTTCCATCACCCTTGTCCTACTTATTCACTTTCTTGACGCATACCACGCCCAAGCTCTCGTTGCTCTCATTCCCGTTGTCTTACTGATCCACAACGATTATGTGAACTTCCTCAACTTGGGCCCTGGCGGTACACCTTCAACTTTTGCTGGCTACCTTCGTGTATCATGGTTTCGCATTTGGGCTCTCAGAAACCCATATGATGCACCGGAACCTGATCCTCTGCGCCTCCCAACGTCAGGTATCCTCCGCCGCCAGCGACTCCCATACCGCGCAGGTCCACGCCCTCTCGTTGCTGGAATCGCCCCTCAACGACAGCTTGACCAACACGGATCTCACGAATGCTATCGATCTGTCCGCTGGTCTATGGCAAAGCTGGCAAATCGTAACCCCAAAAAGTTTGGCACCGAGAGATCGTGTGTTGAGAAACATGGCTTAGCATTATTCGCCAGGCATCCTGTGCAGACAAGCTGTCAGGGTGAGATATGTCACATCCATGACTCAGATCACTCCATGCACATGTGTCTGCACCCCGATGATATACGAGAGGTGTTGAAAAAAGGCTGGGGCCAAAGACATCCACTGGCTTGGACAGGCCGGTTTATCAAGAGCCCAGTCTCCCCAGATTTTGTCATGGTTTACGCCCCACGAGGTGAGATTTGCTTTCAGGCAATCGAGATGTATCCAAAGAAAGTGAAGAAATGACTAACAAACATCTCGAACTAGATGATGAAGAGCTACAGGTAATCTGCAGCATTATCGAGGCTGCTATATGGTACACTGTCGCCGAAGAACTTGAAATGGGCATCAGCCCCAAATCCATGTAAAAGTAAATCGAGTTAGGCGTATGAACGGGAACCTGGGGATATTTTGTTTTGAGATCTGAAAGTATTGCACGTAGCATTTCTTGTGTCTAAACTCGAGTTATGGGTATCTTACATTTTAATCAAGACTCGTCTTCCAAGCACGTACCATGGTTGGACGCTCCTAATCCGAGTCCCCATGATTCTCTTCATCCTTTGATTTGTTGAATTTCTCTTTTCCTGTCGCCAGGAAAGCCTCCACCGTTCGACCATCAAATCTTCTCCCATGCATCAGGTTGATGCATGCAAGGGCTGATTCTGCCTCTTTGAATTTGACCGAGACAATGCCCTCAGGCTCTTGGTCGAACAGAACGACGTTCGTCACTGTCCCTAGCTTGGCGCATTCTTCTCGAATATCCTCCTTGATCTCCAGCAGAGCAGCAGGGTCCTCCTCGAGCTCTTCCAACGTGAACATGTGCCGAAGAATCACAAGCTTGTCCCATTTGGTCGCTGCCTCCGGCTGTCCCGGATATGGCAGATCATCATCCCAGTCAGCCAGCTTAGCATCCAGCTTCTGGGTTTTCTTGATAATCTTTTGCCTGTCGCGGTTGTTCTGTGGCTTGCGCTCAGCTGCGCCGTTGCTCTTCTCTCCGCCAGCTCCAGGTTCTTGGTCGTATTTAACCTTTTTGTAACTAGAATCAGCAGCTTGTACTTTTATCCGCCCCTCGCGCGTGCCGCTCGCAGTGACTCGGAAGTCTGTGTCGTCAAGAAGCATGATGGCCATCTCGACGCTTTGGGGCTTGAAGAAAACAATCAGAGCATCGCCCTTGAAGTTACCATCTGCATCATTGTAAAGCTTGATGCGCGGTGCACCGCTATCGATTTCCTCCGCAATGACACCACCCTTTCGTGAGAAGAGATCGTGTACTTCCTCGACAGTTGTATCGGGAGGTAAACCGGTAACATAGACAGCTGTGTTCTGTTTGGGTTGTGGGGGTGCCTTTTGCTTCTTGCTTGGCCGTGAAGGTTTGGATGGTTCGGGAGTCTACTCACAGGGTTAGGCTGTAGTCCACTTGTTTACGCGCAATAGGGTTGTCATGATGAAGTGGTGATGTGAACATACCTCAGAGTCCTGGCCCGATCCGTTTTTGCGTTTCTTTGATCCGTCCTCTGCAGCTTCGTTTGATGCAAACTCGGCGAAATCATCGTACGCATCGGTCACGGGAGGTTCCAATGGCTCCTCGTCTGCAAGAACCCATCGCTTAGAATCGGCGTCAAATTCGTACTCGTCGCCATCGTCATGAACCGCGATGAACTTCTGGTCGAGCTTGGAAAACGAGATGCGATCATCGCTGTCAAATTCGCGAGGGTCTGTGGGGAACGGCAGATCCATCGCGAAGAACACTCAAAGTTCGAGAAAATAAAAGACAGAATTTGTAGGCTATGCGACCGGAAGATCAATGTCGAAGCACAAATTTTGGGTGTTCATGAGCTAGGTAAGTTATGATAGCTGAGAATACCCTGAGGCGCGCCGCTGTACGTCAGTATGCGCCTCTAACTGGGTCTCTGGGTCTCGACTCGTAGCAGGGGCGTCTGGGCAACAGTTCCATCGAAGCCCCACCAAGAACTATCTGCGGCGTTCTTTAGTATGGACAGGTAGGTCTGTATGTAGTTGTAGGAGGATTTGTCTAAATTGATATTGAATTGCTCATCTTTGATTCATTTATTTGGGACCTAAGCTTAAAGCCACGATGTACCAATGGGTGAGTCTTCATTTTTCTAAAACCTCTAGGAGGGAAATGAGCCCCGGCCTTCAACCGTATAACGCCAACGACTGTATAAGCATCAACCTTTATCAGAGTAATGTGAGACAACGCCGTGATAGATGCTTCGAGAACATAGGCACTACCTCTTGGTAGGATCATCGATTTCATTTCTTTTCTTCCTCGACAGTCTTCTTCACACCATTCACGAATGCCTCAACAGCCTGACCACCACCCAGAGGCATGCCACTACCCCGTAGGTATCCACCATCCTGCACCTTGACACCAAGCGCATCAGCAATGCTAGGCAAGCCACCATCACGAATGGCCATGGTGAGGCTTGCCAGAGCCTGGTTGAACTGAGGGCTTCGCAACACCTTCTTCAATAGCGTTCGCTTGTCGTCGAGTGAGAGAGATGCTTTGGCAGCCTCCACAGTCGCAGCTGGTGGGTCTGATTTCCCATCAACAGCACTGGCCGAGCCACTCGCAAGAACGACGACAGCAGGTGGGAGGAAGCTGATTAACGTATCGGCAAAAGCCTCCGGGGCCGAATCGATCATGGGTACCGTGATAGAGGTTGGGAGCAGATGATTGAGGTATGGGTATGCTTTGTCGGCACCTTGTTGCTGTTGCTGTCCGCCAGAAAGGCCCGATTGACCGCGAAGGGAGTCTAGGAAGCTCCTCACAGCAGCAGAGGCATCGGTACCAGGGGCTGAGGAAGAGACCCTGAAACCACGTCAGCGCTGTCACATTTCAAAGTTGATGCCAAAGACGGAGCGCCAGGACTCTAGTTCCCAATTCTCCTCTCTTAGCGAAGAAAACTAGCTTTATACAGTTTAAACTGCGGTCCCAGATCTAGGTCTAAAGTCCAATTCCATCATATGCACGCATGCCGTTCTGTTCAACCACGCAAAGGGAATCACCTACGCTCTAGCACCATCCGCTCCACCCTCTCGCGAACCCTCGCCCTCCTCTCGGACATCTCCTCCTGTAGCATCAGGTCCTGCACCTCCGCTACCTCGTTGCTCTCGGGGGCGCTGGTTCTCGGCATCCTCCATGGTCTCGTCTTCATCGTCATCTTGGTCACCGTTGCGGAAGGTAGACATTTCCTCGGCTACCTCAACTTCCTCGCCCTGTAGCAGCCGATGGACGATATCGCCGATCTTGCGATCGCGGGGACTGTAGTAGGCTGGGTCTCCATTCTCGCTCTGGGGCTTCGACTGTAGCCAGAAGATGTAACGCTGGGAGGACGAAGAGAACTTGAGAACAAAAATGCGACCATCAGTCTTGGAGGTGGGTTCGGAAGATGTCGTAGATTCGTAAGGAGTGAAGCTGCCATCGGTGGGAACCATGATCAGGTCCAGCTCGGGGTTGTCGAGTGGCTCGCTGCGCTTGCGCCAACAGAAATGCACAAGATCTGGTTTCACCGTCAGTCATGGTATCAACAACATCAACAAAGTTGACGACCTACCATCTTCAGAGTATAGGTAGATGTAACCAGGCTCAGATTGCGGCTTCACCTTGTAAGGCTTAGAGGAGGTCTGAACAGTCAAGTTAGTGGATGCTACTAGGATCTCGAGCGCGGGAGAGTTGTCGTACATCGACCTCGCACTGGCCGGCCTTAAATGTGATGATTGGTGAGATTGGCATGTTGGGAATTTGCGGATTGCCACGGATAGAAAGAAGTGCGGTCGTTTATGTTGAAGGTAACTGCAAAAAGGGTTAAAAGGCAACTTTGATTGACAAGGCTGCAGAAGCTCTTACGTCGTCAAGCTGTCGAGTGGTATGTAGTCTGGCAGTTACCTAACAGAGCTCCAGACCCACCTACGCCTTAGCTCATGACGCTTGGAGGTCGGTTCACGGACACAATTAATCCGCTACATCCTCCGCCCCTCAGTTGGACTAGCAGGGTGACCCAGTCAAAGCAAATTAGGTGAAAAATCTCATAAACCCCACCTTGGACATCGACCAGACAACCCAATTTCTTTCTCGCAACTCTCCCAGCTCTACAAATACCCGACCTTTCTCTTCTTTTCGACTCAACTCTTCACATCCTTCAAAATGGGCTTCACCGACCTCCTTTCCGAAACTGGAGCTCACGGTATGTCCCTGGCCTGCTATTTCTGCGCCTCTCGTTTCCGCGCCATGGACATGGACACTGACAGTTGAACTCAGTGCTCAACAGCTGGTTGAGCACCCGCTCTTACATTGTTGGGTATGTATATCTTTCTCCCCCAGTTTCCCTCGCCATTTCCCTCGACAAAAAACTTCTGTGATGAGACAAATTGGTCCGTGTTTCGGAGGTGGACTCAAGACCCGCCGTTTGACGAAGCAACAAGCACTTGTGCAACTCTGAGTTGTTTTAAAACCACACTATTTTCACTTTTCGATTGCTTTGTCAAGATTATGTGCTAACATGTGTCAGCCAATCTGCCTCTCAGGCTGATGTCGCTGCCTTCAAGGCTCTCTCTGGCCCTCCCGCTGCCGAGAGCTACCCCCACGCCGCTCGATGGTACAAGCACATCGCCAGCTACGAGAGCCAGTTCGCCACCCTTCCCGGTGATGCTTCTGCTCCCTACACCACCTACGGCCCTGAGACCGCTGAGGTGACCATCAACCCCGCTAAGGCCCCTGAGAAGGCCCCTGCTGCTGCTGATGCCGGTGACGACGACGACGATGTCGACCTGTTCGGCAGCGACGACGAGGAGGAGGATGCCGAGGCCGTCCGCGTCCGCGAGGAGCGCCTGGCTGAGTACCGCAAGAAGAAGGAGACCAAGCCCAAGACCATCGCCAAGTCCGTCGTCACCCTCGATGTCAAGCCTTGGGGTAAGTTATTTGTCGCTACAAACACAAGTCTTTATGCTAACAATCTCTAGATGACGAGACTGACATGGCTGCTCTCGAGGCTGCCGTCCGTTCTATTGAGAAGGACGGTCTGACTTGGGGTGCTTCCAAGCTCGTCCCCGTTGGTTTCGGTGTCAAGAAGCTCCAGATCAACCTTGTTGTTGAGGACGAGAAGATCTCCGTTGCTGATCTTGAGGAGGAGATCCAGGAGTTCGAGGACTACGTCCAGTCCACCGACGTTGCTGCCATGCAGAAGCTGTAAAAAGCCTGTATTAGCTATGTCAACTTATGATGAGGCACGACGGCGAGGATTGATGACCAACGGGATCTTATGATTTTCAAATGAGCTACGTAAAGGTGGAAAAAAATCATGAATCCTACCCTTCGCACCAAACATAGATGAAAAATAAAAACAAAAAATGATAGATCAAAACATGAGAATCCTGTAATTCATCCGTGAAGCCAATCATGGACATTCTGCCCTCAACGTGCCACCAACAGAGTAGAAAATTCTTACCCCGCCACCATTAATGTTTTTTTTTTTTTTTGTTCTGGGCTTTTAATGTCAATAGCGGGGCAAATCTGCATAAAAGTTGAATCTCAATTTGTATATCGTTCCAGGCCATGTGATGGCGGGGTAGTCAAGACTTGGCGAGCGCGTTGATGGAGCCCACTAGGCGCGGTCAAGTTCGTCCTGGACAACGCGACACTTGCATTTTTGATGCTACCGCTCAAGTGAAGATGTCATAGTCCGGACCGTAACTAGACCGCCATTCTCGAAACATAATACAACCTTTTTGCATTTCGTTCCATTGTAATCGGCATATGCAGATAAAAAACACAGATACTTGGACGCACACATACTCGGGCCAGCTGCACCATGTACGGAGACTTGGGCAACAAGTTGGTATTCTTCCCTTTGCAACGCACCTGAGGCCAGCTCTGACTTTTGATGCCAGGTCCAACATGCCAAACGAACGCAGAACTTGGCACACCTACCGCCTTACCAGACCGAGATCGTCCGCGCCGTGACACGCGAAGTAAGGGACCTCGACAAAGATGTGGTAGAACTCCTCGAGCCTTTCCAAGGTTCCTTCGATCCCAGCGCCGACCAGGCTGTTGCTTGCACACTTCTCGTGAACCATCTATCTATGCGAAGGAACAAAAGGTGCTTACTTGCCTACCACCGAACACGAACAGACAAGCTCGAGGAGCTGGTATGGAATGGATCAGACGTGGTTGATTTATCCGGCCAACAAGTACGAGATACGGGTACCTCTGGCACAGGAAGCAGTGGTGCGACAAGTAGCAGTCTAAGCCCGCAAGAGGAGGAGTACGTTCGACAGTACAGTGACCTCTTGGCCGCATACAAAGGTCAATGGACGGATATCGATCTCACAGGTAGCCTGGAGCCGCCACGAGACTTGTTCATTGACGTAAGAGTCATCAAGGACGCGGGGGAGATCCAAACAGAATACGGGTGAGTTGCCAGCAAGCAATTCTCTAGTGCTGTGGCATTCAGCTAACTGGTACAGGGCTATCACTTTGACCAAGAACAGCCAGTTTTACGTTCGCCAAGGAGATGTTGAAAGACTTATTGCACAAGGATATTTGCATAAGCTTGGTTGAGGGGGTTCCGGTAATCTGTCGGGCTTGCCAGATGACTTGAATGATTATGACTTTAGTGTTGTTATACCCTGCTAGATAGCATTGATACGGTCACATATAAATGCTTTTCCATATGCTTAAGCAACTTTTGTTCCACCTTGTTGTCATTGTTTTGCAGATTTAGTTCCAATGCAAAATGCAAGCCACAGGACACAATGGCCCTCAGGGGTGCAGAAATGCCCAAGAGACAAAATACTTTAGTCATGTTATACCATCGTAGACACTCTTTTAGGCTATTTGTTTCCTGAGTGCTAAATAAGTCTTGAGATTTCTGCCATCTCCTAGGTAGCGTAGCGTCAAGCTTGGAACCCGTTACCCCTTCAGATGCAACCCACACTAGGAGCATTCCCCTCAGCGTAGTTGTAGTGGCGGTGGAACCAGACATCATCAATTATCTCGATTAGTGAGTGTATGGACATCATGAGGAGAAGCAGACAATAACAAATAAATCGCGCCTTGTGCTGAATAGAGTTCAGCCCAAGCCAAAAAGCAACATGCGAGTTAGCCTGAGCAAACTAACAAATCCATACTTGATACAGTCCAGACCTTGGAGCTCATTGACAGCGGAAATCTCAACGTCCCCGCATACATTCTCCATTTTTAGGACACCTAGATAGGCGTAGGCAAGTAAATATGGATGCTCTAATGCAGATAGAGAGATGATCTTGACCAGACAAGCGTTACATAAAGCAATGAACCTTGGTTTACCTAACGATTGGCGTCTTATCACTTCCCTTGGTGCTCAACCATTATCAGCCCCCTGCACCAACCCGCTCGGCCCGTCCGGCCAGACTCGGCGGCCGTTGCAACCAAGTTTGACATGCTTTTTTGGTTGTGGCGGTTGTTAGTGGGTTCTCGGTCAGTCTTAGCGGGTCTTGTCGCCCAAAATACAGGTGAGAAGAAAAAAAGTGAGATGGAGACAAGAAGAAAAACTATGCTGCAGCTGTAACTGTAGGCAATCCGGCGTTCATGCCGGTCTCGGCTCATGACAAGGATTCCAGGATCATGAAAAGATTTACGACATTGAATAGCATGATTTTAGCCTAACAGTATAGGTGACCATAAGGGAATAGATCTAGTGGGAAGGGTAGATATGAACGCGCCCAAATAACAACCTAGAGATGGAAAGTGTAAATTAGGTACCTAGCTTCTGCGTAGAATTCATGTTTCGTTGCCCGTTGACAACCTTACTGGACTGTGCTGAAGCTGGCAGTGCTCCAGGTCGTTGTGGTTGCTGAGCCTAACTTTGATAGTGTCATGAGACGCCCCACCAGGCTCGCTTTCACCACCCCGGTCCCGGTCCTTGCTTAAGGTGAGTTGACTGCGTCGCAATCGCAGTTGATTGACATTCGTCACTCCATTCCCCACGAATTCTTCGCCATCTTTCTCTAACGTGAGGGCTTCACCTGGAATGTTACTTGTCTCGGTCGTTATTGTTTGAGTACCTTCATCCTTTGGACCCTGGAATAGCAAAACGAAACCAAAGTACACAAAGAGTATCACCAACATTTTGCTCATGCGACACACCTAGAACGAGCTGCATCCTGCACTCAGAGGTGCCTTCGCGGCCGACCCAATTCCCATAACATGTCGTCGCCGCTCAACTTTACTCCATGGAGGAGGAGGGCTTTGAGTACCGCTTCGCAGCGGGATAACGAGCAAGCTCAATTGCCTCGCGACGAGCCCTCAACTTCTCCTTCGCAGCATGGTCACAGTCCTAATCTTCCAATTGCGAGACCGTCCTCGACTAGCTCTGCTGCTGGTCACAGAGAACCTATTAGGTCTTTCATCCATGGTTCTATGCGAGATAGTCTAGGTACGTTACACTCTAACCTTGATTCCAGAGTTTCCCGTCTTATTCTGACCTCTGTGTAGCGCCAATTGATAGTATTCAAAACGCTCGATCCGTCCGCCAGGATACTGCTGAGCTTGCGACCTACCTGCTCTCTGATCCCAAAACACAACAGAACTCATCCGTCCTCCAACGGGCCAGAGTCTCATACCAAGACTCAATTGACTCCGAGGTTGTCGACGACTCGTCTATAGCTGCCTCGAAAACAATCCTCGAAGTTCCCGAGCCACCATCGCCAGATAGTAACGAAGATGATCTCGATGAGGATGCAGGGCCATCGGTACTAGCAAACCTTCTCAAGCGATCCCCTCCTCAATCGATTGCGCCAGAACACCCAAGTGAACAACATGAAGACGATCATGTCGAAGACAACCAAGCAGAGCAGGGCCAATGCCAAGGTAGTCACGCAGAAGATGTGACGGAACAAACGCCTCTGCTGGCACGGATGACTTCAGGCGGTCGACGATCTTACTCTGACCTCGAGGGACAAAAGGCTCAATCAAAGCCCTCATGGTTTAGTGGTTTTGTGGAAGTCGGTCACAGAATGGAAGAAAGGATATCGGTTGCTGTCAATCCCAAGAAGTGGGATCGCCAGGCGCTCTGGAACAATGTTGTTCTTACACCAACTTCATGTCTTCCTGCTGTCTCTGTTGGCCTTCTACTCAATATTTTGGATGCTCTTTCATATGGTAGGTCCCCAAAACCCATGGTAGTGCAGAGTAACTGACAATTGCAGGAATGATTCTTTTCCCTCTTGGAAAGCCAATATTCTCCCATCTTGGATCTGCTGGAATTTCCGTCTTCTATGTTAGCACTATTGTTTCACAAATCACTTTCTCATCTGGCAGTATATTCAAAGGCGCTGTTGGTTCAGAACTGGTCAGTCATTTCCTTTCCTAGCTGGACTAAAACTTACTAACATACACCAGATTGAAGTCGTCCCTTTCTTTCACAATATGGCAGGCAAGATCACTGAGGTTGTTGGGGAAGAAAACCCCGATGCTGTGATTGCCACTACCATTGTGTCATTTTCTGTTAGCGCCATGATGACAGGACTTGTCTTCTATCTCATGGGCCGGTTCAAAGTTGGTTACATGGTTGGGTTCATTCCCAGGCATATCCTAATTGGCTGTATTGGAGGTGTCGGCTGGTTCCTGATCGCTACTGGCTTCGAGGTTTCCGCTCGACTCGATGGCAGTCTTCAGTACAACCTCGACACTTTAAAGCAGCTTTCTGACCCAGCCACCGTGCCTCTATGGGTTGTACCATTGGTTCTCGCCATCATACTATTTTATGGCCAGTCCAAGATCACATCCAAGTTCTTTCTTCCGTTGTTCATCCTGGCGATCCCTCTGATTTTCTATTTCTTTGTACTTGCGTTGGATACATTGCATATCGATACATTGCGTGACCATGGCTGGATCTTTGAGGGTCCTCCCTCTGGAGAGCCATGGTGGTATTTCTACACCCTCTACAGTAAGTGCACGCCCCCAAAATACCTCTCTCGCTCTACTATTCTAACTGTCGGCTCAGAGTTCCACCTTGTTCGGTGGGATGCTGTCATTGAATGTGTGCCTGCCATGCTTGCTTTGACATTTTTCGGCATCCTACATGTCCCAATCAACGTCCCTGCCTTGGCCCTTAACTGCGGTGAAGATCATGCTGATCTTGACAAGGAGCTGAGGCTTCATGGGTACTCCAACTTCTTGTCAGGTTGTTTTGGCAGTATTCAAAACTACCTTGTATATGCAAACACAGTCTTCTTTATGCGATCTGGAGGCAACAGTCGTCTCGCGGGTTACATGTTAGCCGCGGCGACGTTCGGCGTCATGGTCATTGGCCCATCTCTCATTGGGTATATCCCAGTCATGATGGTGGGCACTTTGATCTACGATCTTGGTTTCGAGCTACTGCTCGAGGCTCTGTGGCTTCCGCGCAAGAAGCTCAAGCTCGCCGAGTACCTGACTGTAGTTGTGATAGTTCTCGTCATGGGCATTCATGACTTTGTTGTCGGTATTGGGGTTGGTATTCTGTTGGCTTTTGTATCATTGATCTTACAGACCTCCCGTGTCTCCGCTATCCGTGGAAACTACTCTGGCGACATAGTTACGTCTACTGTAAGACGTAACCCGTCCCAGCAACGTTACCTGCACGAAGTTGGCCGACAAATCTACATCGCCAAACTCACAGGCTACCTTTTCTTTGGCACTATTGTCAGCGTGGAAGAGAGGATTCGGGCGCTTCTGGAGGACAGCGCATTCACTGCGCAGCCCATTAAGTTCCTCATCCTTGATATGTGGCATGTGACAGGGCTCGACTACTCTGCGGGCGAAGCTTTCAATACCATTAGTCGATTACTTGACAACAAGGATGTGGTTCTCGTGTTGAGTGGCGTTGACTCGGAGACTCAACTTGGTCGCAACCTGAGAGCCGTTGGACTTGGTAACGATGGTATTGAAGTCATGATGTTGCCGAACCTGAATTCTGCCCTCGAAAGCTGCGAGAATGAGCTGCTCAAGACTCTCTACGCTCGTCAGAAAGAGATGAATTCCTTGAGGCGTATATCAGCACAGTCAGCCCAGAATCTAGATGTCCCTTCAAACAAGTCGTCTGGCTTCTCATCATTTGATCCGCCTTTCAACTCGCCACGTCGCAACCATCTCGCTGAGGCTGCTCGTGATACTTTGAGCAGCATTGATGTTCAACGTCCGAAGAAGTGGCAGAGTTTCAAGGAGCCGCTTCGTCTCATGCTCCAGGTCTTCCAGGGCCTGAGTGACAAAAACGAGGACTTTTGGTTCCCAGCAACCTCTTACTTCTCTCGGCGTGAGATCCCAGCTGGAACTGTTCTCTTCCGACGCGGAGAGCAGGCCAACGGATTCTATCTTGTCGAACGTGGTATCGTACGCGCCGAGTATGATCTCCCTCAAGGGTGGCTGTGTGAAAGCATCGTCGCTGGAACGACCCTTGGGGAACTCCCCTTCTTCTCCGAGACTGATCGAACTGCGACGGCCGTTGTGGAAAGGGATTGTGTGGTCTGGTTGATGGATTGCGACCAGTGGGCAAGGATCCAGAAGAAGGAACCAGAGATTGGAAGAGAGCTGTTGAAGATATCACTGAAGCTCACGAGTGAAAGAATGAGTGCTATCACTTCTTATATATTGACAACAGCTGGCTAAACTAGACATTGGATCACTCCTGCCATAATTAATATCTATTGGAAAATTCCGTATCTTGTTGGCCTTGACGGTTGGACATTGCAGATTGAAAACGTGCAGCACTATCCATACTCCCATTGGCACGGATTTTAGTCAGCCTGAACGCAGCATCCAGGGTAGTTCTCATTCAAGACATCATCATCTTCGACTACACCTCGAAACTCTTGTGATATGGTCCAACGATTCTCTCGTAGTGTTGATTTGTCTCCAGCCAATACTCGGAGACCTTACCCGTTTAGTCCCTCGGTTTGAATAGAAGTTTAGCAGCAAACTGTGACTTCTCCACCGTTTTGCCACCGATCGAAACGAAGGGCGTATAGCGACACATGGAAGTTGAAGCTGACTAGCAGCTGCAAACTTCGAATCAACATCATCTCGTAGTAATCCATCATGCCGCAAACAATCAGATCTATACTCGGCAAGTCTGGCCGAGTCACTAAGCCTTTCAAATCATCACCGCCATCCCGCAAATGTTCAAACACAACACCACGAAGACCAGCGCGCAAACCTAAAGATCAAGAAGTAGACCTTTTCCAAGATAAACTCGATGACATAGGCCTGGCAAAAGTATTGGAAGAAAATCTCACGCTCAGGGATGTTGTTCAAGCAATGCGATACATCCGAGCGCGGATGTTCAGTCCCGTGCCGCCAACAGGTTTCAACTCAACCAGGACGACAGAAGTGCTCAACTACCGGGCCACCACAGCGCCTCTTGTCACCGTCGGACATCTTAATGCGATACTACGGTCTCCAGGGAAGGTAGAGCGAGAACTTGCAGAGCTGGTGGCGAAAGGTGTAGTGCGAAGAGTAAGAGTTGAGAGGCGTGGAGGCGGAGGCGAAGCATTGATAGAGACGTCTGACTACGAGGTTATGCTCAACAAGGCATCTTTGAGTGAGGACACAAGACACTCATTCAACATGTTTCTGAAAGAGAATCCGACCACACAAGTATTATACAAGGATACCTTGGAAGGCAGGCAAACCGATGAGCTCATCCGAATGGGCTTTCTGACAAATTCTACGCCATCAACGCCAGAGAGCACGCTCGACATCCGGCCCGAGGATCGAACAACATTGACTTCGATCCATCATGTTTCACGATTTGCATCTGGCACCGTATCTGCTGTTGGAGGACGAAACGCCATCCACCTCGCCGGCGGCGGTGGCGGTGCCCCAACACTTACACGGTCATGTTCTACACCATCTGGTCACCGTATTGCGGTACCGGGTCACGGTAGGCATCTCAAGCTGGCAACAGCTACTGTCAGCTGGGTACGAGAGACATTACGGCGAACACGTTGGGGTGAAGGGCCGGAGAGTTGGTTAAAGGAGCGGTTCGAGGGCGGTGGTTTATACGGGCCAAGGTGGAAAGAGTTCTGGGGAGTCGAATGGTCGTGGGTTCTGGGAGAGGCAGTTGGGCTAGGCGTCGTGGAGGTGTTTGAGACAGGAAGCGTAGGAAGAGGAGTGAGAGCATTGGGTGGTTGAGACGAATGTACATATATTGCATTGCATTAATATCGTGATGCGGTTAGTATGTTTACTATTATGGTACTCTGGTGTTGCCAAGTTAAGTCTTGTGTTTCGAACTTATTATCGAATTTGACTTGTAACTACCACTATTTGTCTTGAATACTATATGTAACTGGATATTGGTAGAAACATCCTGTTTGTACATTGAACCTCCTGCCAGAAAATTAAGATGACTGTCAACTGTTCCCCAAATATAATAATGGCAACTGGAGTTGTGACGAATGACTTCTTATTTCGCAGTTGACATTGAACTGAGTCGTCCATCCCATCAATTCATGACCGTCCTGCATCGAACTTGATCAAAATGATCCAAATCCTTCATGGCAGCGGCTTACGATGTACGATAACTCGGAATGATAACTGACCAACGATATGTTGGTTTGAAAGATACTATGTACTTTTGTAGACTTGTTAAGCAATATGCAGCGTTGTCAAATGTACTAAGACATTCAGCTGAGGCGGAAGAGGCGAACTTTGGGTGTGACAATTGTGATTAGATTGTGATTGCATGTGATTGGAATGTCAAGCAAGCATCGATGCCAAACTTGTGATACTCCCTACAGATGTAAGTACAAGGATGGATGCTGGGTTAACAGTGGTGGCTTGCGTGTTTGCTCGCAAGTTTTGGTTGTCGGTAACGGATAATAAGCACAACCCCCTGATCACTGAAGCGATGTGACCCTCCATCATTACATGGAAATCTTTATTAGACTTGTCGACTTGCCAAGTAAGGTAAATGATTAACACGTCCATGATCGTGTCAGTTAATGCTTGATGTTGTATTCACAGTACGCGAGTAGGTTTTAGTTGCCCAACAACCACGACGTTTCTAGCTGGGTCTGTCAACAAACATTTGATCCAAGCCAGGGTTTCGCCTCGAACAGCTTGGACATGAAAGGCAAGACATGATGGGATAGCATCAGACGAGTTCAAGCTGACCTCGGACCATAGATTGGTAAAAGATAGCTGCATGCAACGCCGATCTAAGTAGGCCTGATCCTAGCGACTGTGATGCAGTCATCTTAGACTGGCATGTATCCCGGTGTAGCATGAGGTCCCGAGTCGCTTGTAGCCCTGTCTCGAAACCAGGCTTGTTGAATGTTTCTTTAACGCAATGTTATCGGTCGGCCTCTAACCATCCGAGCAGCAAATCGTTATTCGCATCTGACTGAGAGCTCTGTTGTCATTATTTCCGTGGTCTTCGGGGAGCACACCATGCATAAACCATTCAAAATCGACCAAGTACTATGCAGAACGGACGTGGTTCAATAGATATTTCAAGTGATGGCCCCACGACCGGTTGAGATTGATGATAGGCGGAGAGATCTTCATGGTGCCAGGAGCGAGATGAGCCTTAAATGAGCGATGCTTGGAGACGGCTTAATGCCCGTCGAAGAACCGTTCGCAGTGCCACCCAAAAGCAAGCTAGCAAAGAGGACTATCACATCAGAGCAAATATGGAGCGATCAAACCCTTGCAATTGAGCACCGTCTTATGCCACTCAATACAAGCTGAATGCGACACCTTGTTTTGTTGATCAGCAAAGTTCTTCGATTCACCACTAACATCACTGAAAGGCAATGTTAATGTGATAACCACGTGCAACCAGAAATTGCGTACTGCTACTGTGCTAACGAGCCCAAAATTCACAGACCAACTGACCAACAAGACCACAGGATTGGATTTATGGCCCATGCCAACCATGTGTTGTGGAGAGCTGGGGTCGTCTCAGCGAAAGGGGCACGAGCTAGGGTCATAAACGGGATCCTTCAAAGCCGCCGAAGGGCCGTGTTAGTCTAAGTATTGGCGACTTCGCCAGGGGGTTTATTAAAATTACGCTCATGGATTTTCCCATGCTAATAATATGCGAGTACATCAAGTCGGCTCTCAACCGACTAGACAAAAGCTGAAAATCTTTCGACGGAATGCGCTATGACAATCAAGACTCAATCTCAACTGACGTTGATATGTTAACGGTTCTGTCTTAATGGAAGTCGGTGTTTGGTAGAGCCGCTATCGCAACATGGCAGATTCTAGTGAACTGTTGGCTGCCATGATATTGATGAATGTCTTCTGTCTCTACTTAGATGGCGAGGGCCGGCCGAGGGCACGCAGATACTCCATGAGGATCATTGGATCTTTTGTGGACAGAGCTCCATTCTTGATGAGCAATAAGGGTCTGTAATTAGTCGATCCTCTAGAGAGATGAAAAGAATACGTACTGGTTGGTTATTGGTCTAGTGGGGACCTTGTTTGCCCCATCAGAAAGCCTTCCTATCGTGCAATTGTATGTATGATAGATCGAAGCCACAAGTTTTAGAACTCCTTCGACAAGGAGTAAAATCTGTTGTTATCGCGAAAAGGCGTCTTGGAGGCAAACCAACCTAGCCGTATCAGGTGCCGATCGATGAACGACCTTGCCATTCGACAGGGAGGAGGGAGGGTCGGAGATGTCGATCTCGAAAGGAAGCAAGAAACATTGTCTTAATAAAAAGGACCACATCAGAAGCTGGGCTTGGAATTCCGACCAAAGGGTTGTCTGATCTGGCGCAAGGGAATTTGAGAGCGACAGAGAATTGGCCATTTTGTGAAGTGACAAGACGTATGTTAGTTAGAGTTTGTAACGCGAAATCTGGCTCGGACTCATGTTTAAAATGTGATGATGATGATGATGATGATGATGGAAACAAATCTTTCTTGGACTGGTGTGGGATAGACTTTGCTCCCCCAATAAGTCTAACCAGGTACGATTTGTTGTACCTGCCTTAGCTGTTTGAGGTGGCTCGGCATCGGGAACTAAGGCAACTTTCAGGTACCATACCGTAGGGACCGTAGTGCACCTTCCTTTAGCAACACAGTACTGTCCATACGTATTGGCCACAGCCCAAATCCATTGAAGGGAAGTGGATGGTGCTTTACGGAAGGGGCGATCGACAATGTAGGTATGTGGTTGGCAGTTACCCGACGAACCTGTGGAGGGCTTTTGATCCACAGCAGTTCAGCTTTGGGTGATTTGACTGTACCTGTAGTCTCTGCAACGGGAGCTTAGGTACCTAGGTAGGCAAAGCTTTGGATAAGTTCAATGGCATTGCATTACTAATTGACACTGACAGCTCAGAATCCAAGTTCATGTACAACAATTGGATGGCTTACTCTTCTGAGGCCGGGATGACTGAAATGATATTGAACCGTGGTCCCTGACACTTCTTTATTCAACGGCTTGTTTGATATTAGATAAATCTTTTCTTTTTCGTACACTGACTGGCCTTGCTAACCTAAACAGTAAGATGGGTGGATGGCTGGCCGGGGAAGATATCCCCAAGCGTCCAGGCAAGACGCTCTGAGTGGCTGAACTGGTAAAAGGAAGTTAAGTTAACTAACCTAAGCGACTGGGGTTATTTTAGGCGACCGTGCGTACCGGTCAAGTCGACTCTTATAGCACTCAATGCTACTCGAAGACGTGACCTAGACTTGCAAATCGTAATTACAGTCCTTGCTACTGCGGCGCCGAGGTCTGTATCCTCCAGGATGCCCTGTCGTCCAATCTAGATGCATGAAGAGACAAGGGAAGAAACCAGATGATTTTCATCTTGACCCATAGGACCCAACAGCCAGAAGGGCCTTTCTGTCTGTACAGAGCACCTCGTAGGTTCCTTTGCGCTAGTGCTGTACGTACTCTAACTGGAACGTATTGGTCCCCAGCTTTCTGGTCTCCAGCGCCTCATCTGCTAAGCGGACCGTTTTCAGGCTTTTGGGAACTAATGTCCGCGTCTTCAACCGTGTTCGTCATTTCTGGATCCCTCTTTCGCTCTTTTCATTTTGATTTCTTATTTCAATCTGTATTATACCCACGCGCAGTTTCCTGGTGTAGAAGGTCGTTCTATACATGGGAATTCGTTGTAGTCGTCCCGTCGCATTTTTTCTTTTTTGGAAGGCCGGTCCCTGATTTCCCTCCCACACGTCACGCCACTCGTGTCGCTCACTCACTTACTGCTCTGTGCTTGTGGTGGGACCGCATTAGAATCTGCATCCCGGCCAGTTGTCCAGCCATTCGTTCCCCTCCACTCCAAGCTTGACTTGACTTGACTTGACCTGACTCGACTCAACTCGAACTCGCCTCACCAGGTTCCCTCAGTCCTTTTCCTCCCCACATCAACATCAGACTTACAAGGCAAAGACGATACAGTACTGTGTGGTACTTTGCGAGGTAGTCTCAGTTTGGAAGTGTTGTCTGTGTTGTACATACCATTGCCGAAACCGATCATCTATCCATTCGCCCTTGTTATTCTTCTAAGCTGCGAACATCTACGCCAGCACCAGTACTTCGCTGGCTTCAGCGCTCACATTGTTTCGCTGTTGTGCTAATGCTCGGCTCTTGATCTTCAGTTTACAACTAAACCGTTTGCAAAGCCTCTTTTGGATCTGTCTATTCGAATCCTGGACAACCAAGGCCGACATCGTCACCGTGCTGGGCTACTTATCCATCTGTCGCGCTAGTCGAGGTACTAACATTAGCCTTGTTGAGACCTTGCTCGCTGCGGTTTGCTTTTCCCCAAGGGTAAGGGTTCACTTTCTCATCTCCTGTCCTGCTCCGTTACCACAGTACTTTGAGAGGTCATTTGTAACGTCCCCAACTGCCGCCTCCCCTTTTCAACTACAATCCTTTCCCTTCAAGCAATTCGACGGCTGAGTACGTTGCTGGCAGCCGTTCTTTTCTTTGGATTTGCTTTTGTTCGATATCGATACTCTTCCCTTTGGTGTGCTAGCTAAAGCTAGAATCTTTACACTATTACCCACTGTTGCAGTTGCCCTGCCGCACGTCACTGACCATCCACAGCCAAGTCGATAGCACTTTGGAGAGAGACATACATACATACTTACTTCCGAGCCCGCGCAGCCTCCCGCGTTCCACCGATTTATCCCTCGCTTGATCGGTCAAGCTGGGCCACCCTTACAAAGGACTAGAGCCCATATGATATAAGATTTCTTTTTATCGTTACAATCGACCGTCGCCTTATCAGAGTGACGTTGAACCAAACAAGCACATCAAAGCTGTTGATTTAGCGGTGGATGTAGTTGATGGACCAACCGGCCTTTCAGGACGTTTAACAAGACTTTGCACCAGGCCACCGACCTCGAGCCTGCAAGCACCTGCAACTTCTTATTCTTTCTTTTTACATAATACCCACCCGATCCACGATGACGACGACGTTACCGCGCCCATCCCGACCTTCGGTTGGGCCACCCAACATGGCCCTGCCAGCTTTGCCAGTGAACAAGACGCGCAAAAGCAAAGGGAATTTGACCACGCATACACCGTCTACCAAATCAGTGCCCGGAACCCCCAGATCTGGCCTTCGAGCACCATCATCCACGACGAATCTAACTCCTTCTGGTCCTGCACCCACGGCTGCACTTCCACAACCGAAGACACTCCGCAAAAGTGTCAGCATCAACTCTTTCCCACAACCACCAAGGGGCGACACACGTACAAGTAGCGGCGTGCCGCCCAGTCCAAGAACCTCCGATAGACCCCGACCCTCAAGGAAATCGTCTAAACCAACGAAAGAATCAATGTACAGCACGTTCAGTTCCAGCACGCCAAGCTTCCTCAATGGTAGCGGAGATGGAAAATCTATCAACAATGTACGCATGTCGGATGGTTTGATCAGTGTAGCATCACCTCCTCAAAGTCGCAGTTCCTCAGCGCAGGACTCGTATTCAACCTCGGCCACAACATATGACGATCCCGCAGATGGACCAGGTCAAAAGTCGGATGCTACTGCCGATAAGCGAGCGTCAAAACACGATGGCAAGGGAAATGTCGTTGTGAGCGTACGAGTTCGGCCAGACGCCAATGGAAATAACGGAAGTCCTGATGGAGAATGGATGGTTGACGGGCGCAAGTCGCTCATCTCATTCAGAGGGAAGGATGGCGGAGATCATTATTATGGTATGCAATCTCAAATTGTCAGAGGTTTAGCAAAACTAACGGTTTCTAGACAACGTTTTTACGACACATGACCACAACTCCAGAGTATATGACCACATTGCGAAACGGCTTGTACGACGGGTCATGGAGGGCTACCATGGCACTGTCTTTGCGTATGGTATGACCGGTACTGGAAAGACCTTTTCCATGCAGGGAACAGCCTCGTCACCAGGCGTAATCCCCCTTGCCATTACCGACATTTTCTCATACATCCGAGAAACGCCGTCCCGAGAGTTTCTGCTGCGAGTCAGCTATCTGGAAATTTACAACGAAAAGATCCACGACTTATTGAGTATGTCAACATCAGGCGGTGCCCCGCCACAAGAAGAGATCAAGCTTCGAGAAGATAGCAAACGAGGCGTTTATGCTACACCATTGAAGGAGGAGATCGTGCAGAGCCCTACACAGCTATTGCGTGTCATTGCTCGTGGCGACCAGGCTCGAAGAACCGCTAGTACCCAGTTCAATGCTCGCAGTTCTCGAAGTCATGCGGTGGTTCAAATCGTAGTGGAGTCTCGGGAAAGGATGCCGGGCGGTGCAGCTGTGGGCGAGGGTAAGCGATCTGGTCTCTTGCCTGGTGGTGTTCGCGTGTCAACTTTAAGCTTGATCGATCTCGCCGGTTCTGAAAAGGCAGCTGAGTCGAAGGAGCGCAGACAAGAAGGAGCCCACATCAACAAGAGTTTACTCACTCTTGGAACTGTCATCTCGAAACTTTCAGAGTGGAAAGAAAAGGAAGCCAAGGGCGGAGACAAAGAAGGAAAGCATCTTCCTTACCGTGATAGCAAACTTACTCGATTGTTACAGGGTGCATTGTCCGGAAATTCTCTAGTCAGTATTCTCTGCACGATTCAGATTGGTGCTGGAAACAGTGCGGTCTTGGCCAACAACCATACTTTGGAAACGATCAATACGCTCAAGTTCGCTTCAAGGGCCAAGAACAGCATCGTCAGCCATGCAAAGAAGGCCGAGGAGGCTCTTGGTGCTGGTGGCGAAGGCGGAGCTAGAGTGTTACTCGAACGTTACCGCATGGAGATCACAGAACTACGCCAGCAATTAGAAGCTCAGGCAAAGAAGAAAAAGGGTGACGGGGAGGAAGAGCCGGTTCTTAATGAGGAAGAAGAGAAGGCCAGGGAAGCGCAGGCGGCAGAGCGACACGAGGAGCAAATCCTTGAAATGCAACTCGCTCGAACGGCGCTCAAAGAACGAATCGACCATCTGAACCGCCTGATTCTTAGCTCCAAGTCGATTGGCGTCAACACGAACGGAACAATGAGCGCACTCGGCCAATATTCACGATTCTCTCAGTTCTCTCAGTTTTCACAAATTTCTTTGCCTGCTTCAATCCGCTCGTCGGTAGCTACGTCTTCGGGTGGTAGACCACTTGTCGAGCGTACATCGTCAATGACATCGGCATCGTCGACAATCGGCCGACGCTCCAGTGGCGGCCAGAAGAACTCTGGGGATAATACGCCGGTTGAGGCTGAGGATGACAGCGCAGGGGAGTTTGGTGATGGCACGGCATCTTTGACAGCACAAAACCGTGCTCTGCAAGCTGATCTCGCAGACAAGAACCGTTACATTGCGACATTAGAGAAGCGTCTTCTCCAAGCACGCCGCGCCAGCTCTAGCCGAGCCTCGGTAGGGTTCGCTGCCCCCAACAAAGCGATTATGGTCGGAGAGGACCACAGTGTGTCTGCTGCTCTCAAGGAGAAAGACACCGAGATTGCGGACCTTCGAGCGAGACTAGATGACAAGGACAGGATGTTGGCAGCTTTGAGAAGCGCTGCACGATCACGCGATACAGCTGAAGCAACCGTTGAGCCTCGCTCTCCCTTATCACCGCTGGCGAAGCCAGCTGCGCAGGAATTATGTACTGAAAAGAGTGTCAAACCCGCGGGGACCGAGAAGAAGCGAACGCGGGGTGTTGATGAGATGAACAACCTTCTGGACGAGATGCTGCAGGATCGAGTTGAGAAGGGGCAGGTTGTCAGGGGTAAGCGAGGAAGTGTACGCTTGGCAGTAGGACAAAATATGGACTCATTAGCAGAGCCAAACCTTGAGCCATTACGTCGAACTCCTACGCCAAACCCGCCCGAGGATCACAAAGACGTGTTAGTAGAGGCATAGGGGGTAAGAGGTGTGTGTTGAGTTTACCGGCGTTTAAGGAAATGGGAACGGATCTGCGGGAAAAGGGCTTTGATTGCGTTATACCCGATTTTACTTTCGTATGCTACTGACGGGGAGATGGCGGAAGGGTCGAGTTTTGGTTTGCTTGTTCTTTTTTGGCAATGTGGCTACCCGCATACACTTTTGTTCTTTTCCGGACTTCGGTGAGGAACAGAGAACCGCAGCGATGGTGTTATTTCGATTTTCTTACTCCTTTGAACAGGTGAGCGGATGACAGGATTGCTCTCGAAGAGACCCAAATTCCTTCATCCCACTACTTTTACTTTTTTCAGTTATGTATTATATATCATGACGAGTCCAAGGCGGAAACATTCAGCGGCAGCAGCGACATCTGGCTGTTGCATTCAGTTCATCATGGAGAACGCGAGAAGCAGCAGAAGATGTGGAACGAAAGAATGAGAGACAGTTGAAGCATAAACTCTTATCCCCGTGGTCAATCTGTTGTGATGTATCATCGTAGACCCTTGGAGAGACTTGTCTTCAGTATGTATGTGTCTGTGTCCTTTGGCCATAGCCTATTGGCCAAATGATCAGATTGTCTGTGACAGTTTGGCTCTGCTTTTATCCGAAACATCGTGCCGGCTGTGGAGGCTGAAGTTTCCTAGCCCACTCGTTTTGTTTTCTATTGGCAATTTGATCCTGTCTATTCACTGCTGCTGGAGTCATTGGACCACGAACAAGACGCCAAAGTAGGGTGGTAAGGCTTTGCATGAAATTCTATATTGCCCAATGCTCTGCAGTGGTGTGGTGATATAGTCAGAGAGCGGTTCACAGGCTTGTGCTCGGATCCGAGGACGGATGTTTTGTCAATCAAACATCAAACGCGCGGGGGAAGAAGCATCCGGGTAGATTGACCAGAGGGATTTGTTTCTCCGTCAACTTCCGCTCCGAATTTGTCATAATTGGTTTGCTTTCCCACAGTTTCCGAAACGATGCAGAGCATTTGTTTCTTTTTTTCCTTGGTAGTCGAAACGATCAAACTCGAGAAGTCTGATAGTTATTATTGGTTTTCGAGATGTGATCCCTGATATTACCAAAAGGAGTGTGTCTGGAGAGGTCAGTATGATGGAAGCCTTTGATTGGCTGTGGCTACCAAAGAGTTGCTAAAATCTGAAACAGGGCTGGAACTTGTAGGAAGTAAGAAGCCCGGCCTTTCTTTGCTTTTGCCATACATCCCTGTCGAGATTAGCAAGGAGCCCGTACCTTGCAGAAGCGCGGACTAGGGTGTGATACTCTCGGGTTCAACTAGAGAGAGAGATATGGAAAGGCCTATGAAGATGATCCGGCCTGCGAGGGTTCAACGAGTTACAGGATAGTATGTAACTCAAGGAGTGGTAAGTTGGACTAGAGTAGTAAAGTTCGGCTTCCGCATGTATTTTCTGCCTCATCCCGACGGCTTTCAACCGGTGGTAAGTGACGACATGCAAGATCATCACCATCTCGCCTATCCATGGCATGAGAGGAGTATGAGCATGTAATAGGCTGGCCTTTGAACTTCTGTAACAGCACTCAACTTTAATCGCAGATGATCTGGCGATTTTCGTGGGATGATCGTCGGTAGCCGGAACACGACATGTTTCCTGTTGACGTTGTGTCGTGGCGCAGAGCAGTTGTGCTTGTTGTCTGTACCCCTTGCACAATTAGTCTGAGGCAGAGCGTACGAGTAGGCAAATCATGGTCAACGCACCCTAGCGCTTCTCTGTTTGATGCTCCTCTAGAATATAGAATCCTCCGCAACGCGATGTGGCATACATGCTTTGCTTTACTTTGCTTAGGTCTAGGAACTAATTTGCTATACAACAGGATCAAGTGAAATTGAGAGGAATGGAAGGAGCATTGATGATAACCTTAGTTTCGTACCGCAGGCGCAAATAAGCGACCAAAGGCCACTAATTGGTCACATGGGAATTTCGTTCAGTGGCCTCCCTCATACGAAACTTCATCCGTGCTTGAGTATCCCGAAGCAAGCGCTGCTTCGGACTTCCTTCCAGTCCAGGGTGTACCCTGTTATGGACCGGGCTCCATCCAACAACTGATGTCTTCTCATGTCCTAGGCTTAGATATTCTAGGCCAAGATCCGGAGAAATTTAACATACTGACTCCTTCTGATCCTAGAACCTTTTGTTTCTTCTTCTTTTGGTTTATGTCCTGTGGACTTTTTTTTCGGCTGCCATTTATCTTCTCTTCTTTTCTTATTCTTTGCAGTGCAGGACGCACAGGCTTGATGCCTTTACTTTCAACTTGAACTACTAACTATTCGATTCTTTGCACATTCATTTCGCCCATTTTTCTGCCGTTGGAATCTCTTGAGACAAAATTGTGACGAAAACTACATTCGTATTCACAATTAGAGTGTTTGCCTGACCATTGGCAAGAGAACCCGTTCTGGTCCAGAGTATTCGTGTACACTGGTCAAAGAAACCACATTGCTGCTTGTGTTACGACATCGGGTCAAAGCCAACGCATTCTATTCTTGACATTCCTTATAACCAAACCGTTTATCGAGAAGAGCCGATTTTACCTTCTGTCGGACTTGTTACCATTGCATAATCAGCGGATCGAAGAAAGCAGTACTCTTCGAGCCGAATTGCTGGTTTTGGTTCTATTTCACCTTTTTGACTTGACTGCTTTACTTACATCACAATCATTATCATAACATCTCACGATGTCGGGCCCTACCCAAACTAAGATGCTGGTGGTGCCGCCTGCACTCAATCTGCGTCGAGCTAGCTCTTATAACGCCCAGGATCGAGGGCCAATCTCCTCAACTTCATCACGATTCAACTTCAATCACCTTTTCTTCTCGCCACCTGCCTCGCCAGCTCTCCCAGCGCTTGTACCTCGACCTCCGAAAAGAAGGTCGAGTCAAATATTGGTCACTCGACCAAGTCGAGTCTTCCGACGTCTTTTCCTCCTCGGCATCTTACTGTCAATCTCATACCTCGCGGCCATGGCTTTTCAGAACCCAAATGTGATTCCAGCAGCAGTATGGCCTTACTTTGAACAAGAGGAGTTTGAGATGGTTGGTCAGGATGCCTTCCCAGATTTCCCCACGCCAATTATCGTCAACGACAACAAGGGCCGCTCGAAGTGGACTGTCTTTATCCCACCGAATGCAGATTTCCCTTTGACTATGGAACAGTATGCTGAAATGGGAAGCCAATGCCGAGAAGTTTCTTCGCGAGCAAGAGACATCCACAACAAAGGACCCATCACCGAAACTGCCATCATCAACTACGATGCTCAAGACGAATACTATGTCGATGTCTACGAAGCCGAAAGATCGGGGCTTCTTACTCCTACAAAGGGGCTCCGGGCCAAAAACAAGGGCAAGTTTGTTGGAGTTGATAAGAAACACCTGAAGCATAAGCCTGTCTGCGAAAGCACCATGACCTTTGTGCTGGAATCCACAGACGCTGGCCTTGGCAATACTCTTATGATGTTGTGGACCTTCTACGGACTTGCTAAACAGCTTGGCCGTGACTTCTTCATCGTAGACAAACGATGGGCTTACGGCTCTTGGGACCAAATCTTCGATACCCCCCCCGTACCAGAATGC